>OX439127.1:56914483-57031983 GCA_949318235.1 Ecdyonurus torrentis
TATCTCTCGGTTATACTTGGCATTATATCCTACTGAACCTAACAGAAAATCCCACTAACCGTCCATCATTTGGTTCAGCCAATCAGCTGTTAGGAAACTTGACATGACGTCAAAATTTATGGGCAAAGAGACAGACTGGCAAAAGAGGGAGAGAATACAGCAGGGGGAGGAGGGGTAGAGTAGTGAGCATGAGAGAGAAAGAGAGAAAGAGAGAGGCGGAGGGGAATAAAGGGGGATGGGGGCATTGTCGAAAATATATTTCAAGATATATTGTTAGTTGAGTCATAAATATGTCAGAAATGAGAGAAACAGCCAGCACCACAACGAACGAACGAACGAAGGATAGTACAAGCGAGCAAAGTGAAGCCAGAGAACTGTAGGAACAGAAAAACCAGTTTTTATATTCTATAGAATATCGAATTTAACTAGTTAGCTACGTCACCTTTTTTTTTTTTTTTTTAATGAAATAATTAACACTTTGATTTTTCCATTTTCTGAAAATCCATTTGAAGCGCTTTGACCTGGTACCAAACAAATAGTACCTAAAATCAACATTGGCGTTGTATATCATAATGGTAATTGTCAATGTTTTATTATGTACTGCATTATTGTTTGATGAAAAAAAAAAGTCCCCAATCCTTGCATATAATTAATTAAGTTGTGTTTATTTGTAATGAGATGCACAAGGTGAGAGAAGCGCGGAGTGGGGAGAGCGAGAGCGCGCCACGCTATGTTATATACTTGGGCTAGGAAAAACTGCCAGTCGTGTTATAGTTGTTGCAAACTAGTGTGTTTTCACTTTTACAATAGAAGAAAAGGGAGATTTTCGCCTTTAGTTTGACAATGGGAGGATCCACACAATGATGTATATTTTGTCAAACATCCTGCTTGCATTTGCGAGCTTTGACCAAACTAATAATTCAGAGCTAGTGTCAAACTGTGAATAAAAAGTTATCTTTTCTTCTATATAAGTAAAATAGCAGCATTTGTGATCGCTCACGATTAATTATTTATGTTATGTCAAAAAATGTGTACAAAAAGATCAGTTTGCAACATATTTTATAAATCCTATATATCTTGTTCAATAATGTAGCTATATTCATGTATGCCATAAAGAATATTTTTGCAAGGAATAAAGGTATCGGAAAAATTTAAGAATAATATATTATGTATGTTATAATAATATAATATAAATATTCACGCGAATATTTTTGTATAAATGACAAGGCTTTTTCATTATGCTGTACAGTATTTCTCAAGTTCAAAACCATTTTTGTATATGAAAAATGAAAACATTACGTAATTCACAATATTATTTTTATAATCACAAACCATTTTTTTTATTATTTTAGTTTGAAAACGTTCATTACATATTTGACAGAAACTAAACACGAGTGATAAATGAAAGGTTCATATTTCTAATGTACGACTGAAGCTAACAACCCAATAAATATAGTTTTGAATTTTCTAGATATAATATTATTATCTTTTATAATAATTTGCGTCTTTCTCTAATTCTACTCAAACCATAGCAAATAATTTCTACATCATCAATTGATTAACTATCAATTAACTGTATTATTATACTATACATTAATTATCGTGTATAAAATTACAGTTTGTGGAGAAATATGGATAGATGATCTGACAACAAAATATATCATAATAATGTAAACAATTATAAATAAGTATTATTAAAAAATAATTAATATTTATAATTATTTATTAATATTTAATAAATATTTAGGGATAATTTAAAAGTATATTTCATGCGGACTTTAATTGTTGTTGTTTTATCTATCATTAAAAACAAATTCACAACAAATTAAATATTGAGGAAGGATTTTTTATTATTATTATTTTTCGTATATACTATTACCATAAAGCTGCTTGTAGACCATCAAATTAAGTTATAATATAACATTAAGAAAATGATGCTTTGTTTAAGTAATATTTTATAACTATCAATAAACTATCAGACAATAAATTGTATTATATATAAATAATATACACAAACACACACAAGCAAACATCTTAAACTAGTATTTTTATGGTTTTAATGAGGAGTTTGAATTTTATTGCAACCAATATTTAATTTAATGTTATATAACATTCTCGCAATTTGTGTGTGAATTAATACTTCAGCTAGTGCCAGCAGCAACCTCCGACAGTTTTTTTTTTTTTCCTATGAATTCATTTTGCCAACCTCACCCACTCAATTCTCAATACTTACACGATTTATACGAGAAACAAAAACATAAAAAATGAGGAATGAGCCTTAAAATAATTAAGACACAAATTAAATTAAAAAGTTTTCGATTCGATTGACACTTTTAAGTTTACATGAAGCCGAAAACCAAAATGCTTTTCAACATGCACAAGATAAATTTAATGAATGATGAGCAACTATACCGTGTTGGACTGAAAAATGCTCTAAGTATATAACAATAAATGCCATCTTTTAATTGAAATTAACATGCAATTTTTGTAATAGATTTTATTATTTTCTTACATTTAAGATTTATAAAAATTAATTAAAATATCTGGAAATGACTCTTTAATTTTTTTTTTTTTTTTTCATATACTCGTAGATTCGCGGGTTACCATTTCATTATATTATTATTGAGCGAAAGCGATATAGCGTATGTTATATTATGTGACATATAGATATCAACATTGCATTTCTTTAGAGTTCTCTCTCTCTCTCTCTCTCTCTCTCTCTCTCTCTCTCTCTCTCTCTCTCTCTCTCTCTCTCTCTCTCTTCTCTCTCTCTATATTTATGACGATTAAAGAAATTAATTTTAATAGCAGCTTCAACACCGCAATCAGAGCTACAGTATTATAACCAAATATATCACATGACATCATCTTTAAATCATTGAATGTCAATTACAAATCAATGGTCCTCAAAAATCTGCAATTTTATATATTAAAAATATAAATAATATAGTTATCATATAAATATCTCTTCATATACGGTAAATATAATATTTCTCAATAATCATAAAAATATGAAATTTTACATGTATTATAGTTTTATACTGATGGAAAAACAATTACAAAATTTATGCTACATGTCAGTATAGCATAAATGATGCTAAATAAGGACAACATAAATAATTATACTGTATACAATGCTATTATATATATATATCATAATAGCATATAGTTATTATAAAGTTAGGTTTAGGTTTTGAAAAGGAGCTAAAAAAAATTTTATTACGTTTTTTTTTTCCCCTAGAGTTTTTAAAGCATTTAAATTTTAGCCTAATTGTGCAGTAGAAATGTAGTATTTTTTAGATCACCTATCTAGTGCTTGAGTATTAACCCACAAAAATTCATCACCTGATTCAACATCTCTCAAATCAAACTGCGGGGTAACAATTAGGGAAAAATAATAAAATCGCGCGTGTCTTTCCCACACACCGTTTCAGTCCGGGCTTGTTCCTTAAATGTAGTAAATGGCAAAACAAATTAATAGTAAAAGACCTATATGATTAATCATAAATAATATTGCACGTTTAACCGTTGAAAAATTAAATAATAATTATGATGCAGTTCGCAATTTTTTTTTTTTTTTAGTTGTTTATTTATTCATCATTATTATTTTGTAAAATGAGCCACTATATGATATATATATATATATATATATATATATATATATATATATATATATATATATATATATATATATATATATACAGAGAGAGAGAGAGAGAGAGAGAGAGAGAGAGAGAGAGAATGTATTTTAGTTTTGCGCGTCTCATAAATAAAATTTGAACTCTATAATATTATAGAGGTGAGAAGGTCTTTTTTTTACAAACGCTATGTCGCTCTTTTTTTTTTTTTTTTCAAGAC
The DNA here is from genome assembly GCA_949318235.1 of Ecdyonurus torrentis. NCBI lineage: Eukaryota > Metazoa > Arthropoda > Insecta > Ephemeroptera > Heptageniidae > Ecdyonurus > Ecdyonurus torrentis. The sequence continues at coordinate 56,918,342 of OX439127.1, forward strand.
CAATAGAATTAAATTATAACATAAAGCAAAAAAGAAAAAAAAAAAAAAAGAAAAAAATCTTACTATATTTGAAAACTATACTGCAAACGAATTCAAAATGTTTCTAAAAAGTTTTTGTTTCTTTTTTATATAAAGAAAAACTAATATAACGTATTAAAGCAAAGGCACTTTTTTTCTACTCTATTTACTTCTGTTTCATATTGATTACATTGATACTTTGATACAAAAAAACAGGAAACAGGCTTTTCATTTCATTCGATTGTATATTTATATACATGATTGTTTGCTTTTGGCTTTCCACTTGTTATAATTTTTGTTTTCAACATTTTATTCCCATCCCCCTATTATCAAATATCAATATTTCTTACAAATTAGTCCAGATATTGTTTAATAAAAATAAAATAAAATATTGACGAGCTATAAGAAAACATACATTTAACCAAATTTAGAAACTCGAGTTCGTCTCCTCAATGTCCCTGATTTAAAATTGCACAAATTACACAATTAGTATATGCAAAGTGCCAATTATAAATATAAACGTTTGGTATATTTACTGGCTTTTTAATCAGAATAAATTATAATTAATAAAAAATATATATTCCCAGTAAAAACAATTTGTATATATTAACTCCCGAATTAATCTAATCGACTTTGCAATCAATTAAAATTCGATAAAACTATATCGACAGGTGATTTTTGAAACTAATTTAGTTCAGATTTTCTCTATATATTATTATTATATTATTTTGCGAATGATATACTAACATTTTGCCTTATAGGCATCGTGCGCATTAAACATTTATAATTTGACAATATATAATTATTATTTTATGCACGGAAAAAATAAAATTGAAAAATTATATGCTGCAGTCCAACATACTTATTCCCAAATATGCATAATATTTTACGTCTATACAGCTTTACTATAAAGTAGAGTGACCATTTATAGCAGCTTTACCTTAGTTTTAACAAGTAGATTTGCTGCACTGCAAAGTTAAGGCACCAAAGTTAACTCTTCTTCCGAGTGTAACACGCAAAATTCAATTGCCAAAAAAATAATTAAGAAATTGCAGTAAGGAAGAGATTTTCAGAAATAACTTTTTAAGACTTTTGAAAATGTTTCATCATTTTTTATACTATTTTAACAAACAATAATAATAAATCCAATTAGCACATGCAGCAATGTAGCTATATAAAAAAAAAAGGAAAAATCATTGCTTTCAAACATACTCAAGTAATTATTATGATTTTCTTGTCGATTTTCATTTACTTTGCCCCCCCCCCCTTTTTTTCTTTTCTTTTTCTTATGTCAACATTTAATACTTATAATAGACAAATTTATTTCCCTTCATTACAAAATACATTATGTCGTTAAAATTAATTTGCAATAAATTGCAAGCCTTTTATACGATGGGCAACTTTAACTAATGAAGCTTCTTAGTCCGATGAAATTGACAGCATAAATTTTGTAAATTTCGTGTCATTGGCATACTAGAACACCTGCTTTTATGGTGCCTTTACTAAAAGGGTACAGTGACATATTGCTATGCAATACTTCTGAGACAGGATTCATTGGTACTTTAGCAACTGTGCTACTCTGTGGATACAACTTGCAATATATTGCAAACATATTCATATCAAGCAATATTTGCATTACGCAATTAATAAAGCAATTAAATTTTTGATGCAATCAAATTTATATATGGCACATTAATATACATTAAAAATATTGCTCCGTGTGCACGAGAATTTATTACTAATTATCCCCAAATAAAATATCCACGCAATTCTGGAAATCAATATTTTTATTTCATAAATATTATTATTAATTAGCAAAAAGTTGTTAATCATGTTTGAATGTGTGCATGATTAGCAATTCAATATTTTAATAATAAATTTGACTATATATATTTGCAAGTGCCTCGTTCTCTCTCTCTCTTAATTAATATAGTTAATTAATAAAAATAAGTGACATCTAGGAAAATTATTTTAATTTAATATGCAATGACAATAATTGTTTGCTTAAATGTCAATCAAATAGTTTAAAATTGATCTTGTATCATTTTTATTATTCTTTGAAGAAGTAAAATACTCTTTCCACAAAATTTCTCAGTCAATGCTTCTCTGTCCAGTCACATATCTCCTTCTCTTTCCCGCCAAAGCGCTCGTAAATTTCGTAGTAAGAGAAAGATAGAATGGGTAGGTGGAGCTTGCTACTAGCCTCACTAACCAAGGTATGACAAAATTAATGCTGAGGAAATTTGTACTCGTCAAATATTATGTATTGTGACGTCACATTTACCCGCGCAAAACTACAAAACTTTTTTGGGAACCCCTTTGAAAATATAACAAATTTTCTATTATAAATAACACGGAGACACACGAAATAATTCATATTGCATGCATAACATTTGAAAGTGTATTCTATTTACTGAAATTATGATTTCTATATTCGTTTTCAGAATAAATATAAATAAAACAAAATAAATATATCTTTCAGAACAACATATATACATAAACACTTGTGTCTTTGAGTAGCATCATTGGTAAAAACGTAGCAACATCAAGTAACTGTTAATTAAAAATATAAGTTCGCATTACAGATATGGAATTTGTTTAAAACAATAAATTAAATATTTTGACATTGCCGCCAATTTTCAAATGCCCTGTGCGAGGCTAACAAATCCTACAGTCGCCAACATGGACGTCAAGTTCTGTCGGAGATTATAAATCACAAAAAACTTAATATTTGATAAATTGTCTAAATAGTAAGCTGAAATTTACTTACCAGCTTGCTCTTTATATATTTAGGAAGTCACATCAGACACTAATTACACAACAACTGATCTATTTTCAACAAAAAAGTTAATAAATTTGGAATTACAATTTGTATGGTCTACAGATGTTATTTTTTCCTCACATACAGTGCACCAACATGACAAAAAATGCAAAGCTAATAAATTGTTAAAGTGATAAATTTCAAATCTTTCATTTTTTGTTGTTTTGCCAACAAAGTCAATCAATTAGTATGTTAAAATAACATTTCTTCTATTAATAAATCATACTTTTAAGGCTTCATACGTTAAGAATTGCACAAAAACTTGATTTGTCTAAACTTTAAAAAGAATTTGAATTTCCCACGCTTTTCGGTCTTTTTTAAAAGGCTTAAATTTATGACAGTTTACTTTAATTTCTATTTATTTAGAAATATAATAGCGTACTAAAAGTAACTATAATACTTAGGAACTAATTTTAATGGTTTGACCTACGTAATAATGAAATACTTTACATATTCCAGCAACGGCTTAGATCAGCCTGAATACTTTGTTAATGAGTTGTTTGAAAAAATAATATTTAATTATAATTATAAAGACGTTATTTGCAACTCAAGTTCAACATTTATATTACATCAAATAACTCAAATTATGTCCCTGTAAAGAGTCCTTTGTTTTTACTAAATTTACAGGTATTCCCGTTTTGTTGGCATAAAAAAGTTGTGAGGCCGGTGTGGGCGTGTCTTTTGTAGTCACCGCCCATGTGTCAAGCTTGCCATGAGGTACGAGTTTGTTGTGAGAGAGAAGGTGCGATGGTAAGAGAGAGAAAGAGCATCGAAAGAGAAAGAGTGAGAGACAAGCCGAGACAGCAGCAGTCTGAAGTCAGTTGACGAAATCTTGACGTCTCGCATGGACGTGCGATCTCGTACTCCTGCGATACAGCAGCACCAAGTCTCAACAACTCCACAAACAAACACAACAACAAACTTCAAGCAACAATCGGCTTTCTTAACTGAAGAATAACATGTGACTATTTTTATAAAAGTGATTGACAAGTGTATATTAACAATATACTTTTTAGTACAAACAAAAAATATTATAACTTTGGTGATTTTTAGCCCCATCATTGGGTCAATTACAAAATAATAATAGTAAAATTTTTAAACCAATACATACAATTGTTATATGATTTTTCGTACTTCAGTTATACAGTGATTATTAATTTTGTAAAAGCTATATAATTAAAAAATATATTTAACTTTTACAATGACAGTTACTTTGTGACAAGTGTCCAACTTTATTTGTTTCAATCAAATAATCAGTAAAACTGTGAAATTAATCTATGTTGTGAAAAATCAAGTTTTTTTTTTTTTACGAACTCACGTGGTTGATTCTTTTCTACTGTACACAAAAGTATAGACACTCCGATATTTTGTTCTCCGTTCACCGCAAGTGTCAAACATTATAATTACATCAATGCCAGTTTTCACTTGTTTTAATATTCAGTTTACTGTGGTATCAAACAAAGCAGCTCAGATGAGCGATGACAAAATTTGCGTACTTGCGACGCAACTTTGATTAACTTGACGTTATTATGTGATAAAAGTGCAAAAGAAAGCTAAACAAATATTTTTAATTGTTAAAAACCATTTTTTTTGATTTGAATTTAGTGACAGAAAAAATTGTGGATATTTTATTTTAGATGCAATTAATTTTAATTAGCAAGCAAAATGCCACGCGTGAAGCAAAATTGTCCCAAGAAAATGAAATGTAAGTACACGATAATATTAATAACTTTTTTTTTAACTATAAATTTTACAGGTATTTTTATTTTTTAATTTTTTTTGGAAACTTCTGTTAAACTTTATTTGAAAATTAACTCGTACAATTTTCATAAATAATAATATTCAAATTAAATACAAGAGACTTCAAATTTTTACCTTATTGCAGTGAATAACAAAATCATGTAAAAGGTTATTTAATAATGTGTAAATGCTGAAATGAAAAATTACACCTTTCACCTAAAACATCGTGAATTTAGACAATTGCTAGAGAGAGAGAGAGAGAGAGAGAGAGAAAGAATAATAAAAAGCACGTTTAATTTTATTCATACAATATGAAGCTGTATAGTTAATATTGTTGTACAGCACAAGAATGCTAATATACATTTTATTTTGTTCGCCCTTTCTTAATTTTTCACCTTCAATTTTTTAAGTTGATTGACATCTGACAAAATTTTGATGCACGCAAAAAAAAAAAAAAAAAAAAAAACGCTTCATATAATCGTTAATTAATATAATAAGAGAGAGAGAGAGAGAGAGAGAGAGAGAGAGAGAGAGAGAGAGAGAGAGAGAGAGAGAGAGAGAGAGAGAGAGAGAGAGAGAGAAAGCGAAAGAGTTGTACAAAGAATCATCTTCGGTATTTGTGCGACATGTATGTTACATAATATTATAAACTATAACACAGGTGTTAAGTTGTTCCCTCTACTAGTTTTCGCTCCCTTTGCTTAGTGAATAATGACGGCCTATTTCGGCTGTCAGGCCCACGGGGGGAAAGATCATGTAATAAGCAAATGTGATAGACAAAATTACCTGTAATACCCATACAATTCAATCTTTCATGTTTAACAAACAACACTTTTTTTTTTGTATGTAAACAATCTTTGAATAAAAATATGTTTTTATTTTATTAAGTACTAGATACTTGCATATAACTTAGTTAAGATTTCTAGGTATTTATTTACTTTTATTATCATCATTATTAAAATTGTTAAAATTTTCATTAAATTACTACAGAAAAATAATAATTACAACGTAGTTTTTTTTGGGCATAACTATTTATAAATATATAATCTAAAATAATGATCATAATAAAAGTACATACAAATTTAAATGGTACCGTATTTAAAAGTATGGCATGGAACTATTTAAATTTAAAAAAAGAAAAGAAAATAAAAGAAAGAAAAAAAAAATCTGATTATTAATTTTATGAAAGCTAAATATGCTTCCATCCCACTTTTTAGTCTGAAATTCTCATTGCGTTTCAACTTTTTTTTTCTTTTTCTTTTTTTTTTTTTCTTTTTTTTCCAGTCGTTATTTGTTTAAAGCAATTTCCACTCTCTTGTTTGTAATGTCGCACTGTAGCTAAACCATAATACACACATATTTAATACCACAAATTTACTCCGGTCACCTGTTAAAAGCTACTCGCGAATTTACCAATTAGCTAACGTCAAAATCAGTTATAAATGAAGAATTAACATGGAATTAAAAAAACGAACACTCTTTATACTATATCGTTTGATATTCATATAAAAATTAGATTAAAATGTATTAAAAATGTAAAATAATAATATAATTTTCAATTTATTATTTTTTTTCCCTTCCTCTATGTTATTTGACTGAGCTGGTCTAATATTTAGAGCTGTTATTATGACGTTATGAGGATTATGATGTACTTGGCAAAGTGCAATTATATTTTTCTTTGATTTTTAATAGCTACCATGGCTATCTTCATAACTTGAAAGAGTTTGCATTCCTTAGAAACGATTGAGCATGTAATTAATGAGTAAACATTTTTTATGTAACTATTTATATAGAGAACCTGTCATTTTAAAAGCATTGACAAAATAGTGGCATTTTTTTTTTTTTTAATTTATCAATTGCCTAAAACAAAAGTTTAATACATATACAGCTGCTTGATTAAAAGCATTACACGAGTTTTCATAGAGTGATGAAATTATAATTATTTTAATGTAATTAAATCTTTCATAGTATTCATAAGCAAAATTATAAAACGTTGAATTATAATAATAATAATAATAATGCATGAAACATTGTTTATTATTTCAGACTCACCTTAGAGGTAGATATGATGGAAGTGAGAGAAATTATGTATGGATTGCCATACGTAGATTTAAATGATCATTTAAGTGTAATGCAGGTATGAAAAATGACGCAGTCATATTATGATTATTTTGTATAAAACGTGACGAGAGACTAATATTAGTTTGAGTTGCCTTAACTTGAATACGTACTTACACACTCACGCATTTATTATTATTATAACATTTTATCTTGAAAAGTAATTGTTAAACGTGTAGTACAGAGACATAACATAATAAGACAAGCAAGGACGTTTCTAGTAGTGCGAGCCATTTATATATTATACAATACATCTAGCAAATTTGTCTAGTCATTATCTATCTGTCGGTCTCTCTCTCTCTCTCTCTCTCTTCTCCCTTGCTTGTATACACCTCTTTCGCTCTGTAACAAACCATCCCTCCTCTTCTCTCACCCGATATCCACTTATTGCTCTCGTGCTTTCCTTTGGTTCGTACCGTTTCAATAGAAAGATGATGTGTGATTGAACTTAATTTGAAATGAAAACAAATTTTCTCCTTCACTTGTAGAACTTTATACTAATGCTTATTGAAATAGGGGTTAAGAAGATAGAGTTAACTAATACAGTATACTACTCGGTTAAAAATAACTTTTGGGGTATTTGTTATTATTGATTTTTTTTTTTTTTTTTTTTTTTTTTTAATTCTTCAGTTGGTCTTTTATAGACCAACTTTTATAGTATAGTTTATTATTATACTATTATTATTATTTAAAAATCTAGTTTAAAAATAAGTTTCTTTTTTAACTTTTTAAGACTTTTTTTTCTTCAATACTTTGCACGTTAGAAGTTAATTTATGCTGCATACGTCATGTAGCATAAGTTCTGCTATTTCGGAATATAGCAGGAATAAAAACGCTATTTACAACAATTTTGTTATACTGTACAGCAAAATTCATGTTAAAAAATTGCGTAAATTATATTGTAATTAATAGCTGAAATCGGAGAAGAGCATAATAGTTTTGTGTTTATTTTTGTCCGTTTGTATTTTTTTTTTAAATCACAAGCTTTTTATTTTTCTTAAACTCTTCACTATAATAATGATAATAATAATAATAAAAAAATGCACTTAATGCATTTTAAGGTATTTAATGATTTCTAATAAATTTGATATAACACGCTATAATATACGCATATATATACTTAACAATTTCACAGTATCACATCGTAACACAATTTGCAAACTCTATACATACACATTACCATTTGATGTCATTATTACACATAAACATTATAACTCAATAATATCTTGTAGACGCGCGTATACAATTAAAATTTTATTAATATATTAAATTGAAACATTATAAATGTAAGCAATATACACGGTAAAACAATTGAAAAGTTATCAAACAAAATGAATTTAAATTGTATTTAAAAATATATACATAATATATTATTTAAAAAAAAAAAGGCTTAAAAAAGTTGATTCTTGTTATTATTTTCTGTGTGGAAAGCAGATGTTTCGTCATTCGTCGTGAAAATTTACTCTAAATCTCCCCTTGTTCACTCACTCAGTCAGTCAGTGTTTCTCCTCCATGGAATCTCAATTAATCTCTGTCTTCATTTAAATGTAATTATTCATAATATCACACAATGCTTTCTTTACCCTCTAATCCAAGTCATAACCACCAAGTATTTAATATTGTGACACATTTACACTTGTCAGCGCTTCATTTATAATGTACATCGAAAAAAATATATATTTAATAATAATGATACATACACCCTTATAATACTATGTTTATATTACATTAAAATTATATTTTTCAAATTTGCGATTAATAAACTTTGCCATTTGTATACATGGACAACAATTATGCCAGCTCAATACATAAACGAGTAACATCAAATTTATACAATATTATGTAGGGATTATTTACTTCAAAACATAATAATTAACATGTTCCAGCTTAAGGGTTGTATTTAGATGCCTTGTTTCTTAAAATCTAAAAAGAAAACATCCAAACTTTATGACGGCATTTGAAAGTTACCTATATAATGATAAAATTTTCAGAACCCGTGACCATCAGATAAGATAGAAAATAATTATTAAAAATTAACCTGGGCTCTTCTGTGAGTAAAACTTCCAAAAATCATAATTTAAAATCTATACAGCATGGTGACCCCTCTAAATTTTTTTATATTTATGATTTATGCAAATACATTATCCTAATGTATCACTGTGCAAAATTTCAGATTTTTCTTTCTTTACGACTTTTTAGTCAAATCTTGCAGTAGCTGACTTCCCGCCTTAATTACTTAATTTATTCCAAAATAGCAACATTAAATTTGTGCTCTACAATATTGTATAATTCTTCAATGCAGTTTGCATTCCGTAAAATTTATTTTTTCTATATGTATATTATCATATCAATATTAGTTTTTGTAAGGAGTAACTTTGCAGTTTTTTTTTTTTTTTTTTTTTTAATATGTTTTGGATGACATCATTGGAGTGTCATAAAAATTAAAATGTTTCTACTTTTATTGCTCCTACGCAAAAAGAATAAAAAAAAATAAATAAAAAAATGAGTAGTTACTAAAAGTATTAACAGCTCTGCTTGTGTCATTATTGGTCTCTGGTTAGACTTGAATGCTTATTCACTTTATAGCACAACATTCTTTCTTTCTTTCCCGACCCGATGTATAACTGATGCATCATTTCAATATAGCCCAACTTTTTTAGATTGCATTTTTTAAATCATTATTTTATTCGTCAATGTTTACTTTCTAATTTTTTTCAAATAAATTGAAATTTTGATCCACATTGTTAATGGCAGTTTTATCGCAAAAATAAATTAATAAAAAAAAATCCTCGCACAGATATATATACAAAATTGTTTAAAAAAAAAATGTAATATGCGAAGGTAATTTTTTTTCTTTAATTGATAGTTTATCTATATAATTTTAATTATTTATTATTATGTAACAATTTTTGATGATTGAAACAAAAATAGGAATGTTGGTTAACACCGCAATATATAATAACCAGTGGCGTAGCCAGGGGGGGGGTTTTGGGGGTTCAAACCCCCCCTGTGGATTTGGAAAATATACACAAAAATTAAAAAGTGAACAAAAATTTTTTGCAACAAAAATAGTATTTTAGGAGAAAAAATCGTACAAAATTTCTCGCTTCGCTCGAATATGTTTATTATTATTATTATTTTACTAATATTACACTCTTCACTGATACAAAGTATAGCGGTATAGACACTATATGACTTTAAGGTACCAAATATTTTGTAGTACTAACCAATCAATTAACTAGATTTTTCATTAAATATTTTTAATTTTCTGTTTTCCGTGAAAAAAAAAATATAAGTAAAAACTTCACAGTTTTCTAGCATAGAATGGGTATAAAAATAAATAAAGGACGTGATTTCAAAAGCGCAGTGTTGGGGTCGAACACCATTTTAGTCGGACTCGAACTGATCACGAACACTTAAAATTCTTTCGAACACGATCCAAATAACACGAACATTTCGAACTTTTTGCTTGGTCAAACACATCACGAATTGTTCGATCGAACTGTTCGTAAGTGTTCAACTAGGTTATTAAAAAAAAAAATACTATATACAAATAAATAAACTTTTTTGTTTTTATTTTTTATTTAAACATATTTGTATTATATAATTATTGGAAATGGTTGAAAATCCTTTTATTTTACGTAAAATACACCAATTTTTCATATTAAATTTTTAACTAATTTAAAACATATAACATGTAAAACTTAATTGCAAAAGTGTTCGACTTCGTGTTTGAAATTTCGAACAATCAGCAGTGAAAATGGTGTTCGTCGAACACGAACTCGAACACCTCTAAAAATCCAAACGAACTCACAAACGAATTTTGAATTTTGAACTGTTTGAGTACGTGTGCTGTTCGAAAAATGTTCGACGTCGCACTCGAACACCCCAAGACCGCAAAGCGTACACAAAAACAAAACTTTCAAACTATACTATAGTATAAGGAAGTTTTCAGAATATATTAAGTTTATTCTAGTCCATATTCGATGATTTTTAGCCAATTAGCCAATTCAGAAAAAAAAAAAATAAAAAAGACTAAAAAGAAGTAAAATTGGTATTGCAAAACTTGTGCATAAGAGTTGCTGAAATTCTCTTTAGTTTTGATTGGTTTTTCTTTTATTGTAAAACAATAAATTACCTGACGGTACTTTTGAACTTTAAAAAAAAAAAAAAAAAAAAAAAAATGTCTTGAAAAATGATTTGAAGCATAAAATTATTTTAAGGTTGTAATTTTGTATTCCTGAAATCATCTTCTAACAATAATGGAAGTATTTTGTGTCAGTAAAGTTTAATGATATATATTTTATAAGTTTTTGTGTACTTCGGGTTGCGGTCATCAGGTGTTTTACGTTCTGCGGGCTGCGTAAATACAGTGCTATATAAAATGAAATACAAAGAATACAGCAATTCATAATTTTTAGTTAATTTTAAAATATTATTTTATAGAATTCTTTAAAAAAAAATGCACCCTTAAAAATATTTTGAGCATCAAAACATTGGTTTAATGAAATATCCGCAATGCTTAATCAGGGTGGCTTAATTAGGCATTATATTTATAGTTTTTCTCTCATTTCTTTCATTTTTATTATTATGATTTTTTTTTTGCTGGTCATATTGTGTTATTGTGCTACCACTCGATATTCCCAGTCAAAATTGACTAAATAGTTATAAATATCAAGTATTGTCTCTAAAATATAAAATATGAATAATGTATAGCAAATAAAATAGTAGTTTTATAATTTTGTATGTCAGAAGCAAATCCACATTTTGGCACGTCAAATTTTCTCTAACTTAAAATTTAAACTTCATTTAAAATGAAATGCATAGGAAATACATAAATTTCATCAAAAAAAGGGGCGTGGCTTCAAAAAAATTCGCGCCTGCGGCGGGCTTTTAGGGGCTTCGCCCCGACTGATTCAGACCTGAACCCCCCCTGTGGTAAAATCCTGGCTACGCCACTGATAATAACATAATTATTTTTTATAGTAATGATTTACTCTTTTTTATGTCATTTTAGCTATAAAGGAACTGTATTTTTGTTTTACTGGACCATGGAATTAAATACATTAATTTAATTGAAAGTTCGGTAAAAGTTAGTTGCTCGCACTTGCAACATATCGTTGAGGAAAGAAATGCATTGTGCCGCTGTTGAATTAATATTTCCTTTCTGAGTCTATCGCAGTTAACGCTCTGATTTTTCTTGATCGATAGTTATACTCATCCTTTTGCTTTAAATTTTAATACATCAACTGTTAACAAATTGTTGTTAGAAACATTTACTAAATAAATATTAAAATTAGAAGTTATTTCAGTATTCTTATTCTTAAGATTTGTTTATTGACCCAGGCAGTTGATAGTAACATTGTGTTACAACAAGCGTTGGTCTTGTCACAAGTTATTTACATAAATTACAAGTATCGCTGAGGGGAAAAAAAAAAAAATCAACAAATTTAATTTCAAAAAGCAAATTAAAAAATTGTAAGTATATAAAGTTGTTATATTTGAGAAACTTGTAAATAATTAGAATTCGTACCTGACTGCGCAGTTAAATTGATATAGGTTGTATTCCTGATTTTTTTTCCTGATTATTATTAGTTATAATAGTATCTATATAATTTTTAAGTATGTAATAATAACAATTTAATTTTAAGTATTCAATAATCTAATTCAGGGATAGAATTTGGTTTTTAAAATTTAACGAAAGCTATCAAAACATATTAAAAATTTATAAAATTTGTTACAATGATTCTTTCTTCTCCTCGTGTAAATGAAATTATTTATGTGTAAAAAACGTTGTTGGTATTGTTTACAAAATTACAAACGAATTGTACGTTCTGCAAATCAATTTTTGCCATGGGATGCTCAGTCTGCAATATTATTATTTGTGTATTATCAAACAAGTTAAAACATAATTATGAATTCTAAAAACTTGGGTTGCAATTTTAAGCTTTGTAACACTCGACGGTGTTTTTTTACATTTTAATATCATTTGTGTTATGAATTTTCATAATATATCTAAAATAATCATTATTTCTTGTTAGCCGTTTTTTACAATAATATAAAATCATGACATAATTTGTTTTCGTAAGTTTGTTACAATGATGTAATATGTTTTAAAATAGTCATGAAAGTAAACTTTTTTCATATGATATTGTTATTTGTTTTTCTTTTCTTTTTATACGATATAGAAATAAGTATATAGAAGCTCTCACATCTTACTGTCTTTGTTGTTGTTATTAGTTTTTCATATTTTCTTTGTGTATGTAATTATTATGATGTAAGTCTTCAAGTTTCGTTTAAAGTTTATAGCCTTGCAAAAAGTTGGTGTGGAACGCGAGCGTGTGTTTGTTGATATTTTTAATATTTTTGTTTTGTCTAGGGCAAAATTACAAAGGAAAAACGAGAGATCTTTTTGTTTGGTTTTACTTGTTCGTCATACATCCAACAAAACTCCGTACAGTCAAAAAATATGTATATATTATTATTATTATTTATATATATATATATATATATATATATATATATATATATATATATATATATATATATATATATATTATTAGACATTGGTAGCTTACAGTAATCTCACATCACCTTTTAGTTTCATTTTTGTTACACATACAATATCCACAGACATAATATTATACATGTCTACAATATCCATTTCAAAAATAAAATAATGAGAGTGTTAATATAATTTCGTTACCTATAAGAACATTAAAAGTGTGTAATAAATTTGCTGCAAACTATAGGGTGGTTTCATTCATGTTAAAGTCGACGCCATAAGTGAGCCCTATAAATAACATGGGTCAATACGGGAAAATAAATCATTTTGCAAGTTTAAAAATAATTCCAATATTTTTGAGAGCATTAATGCTGTTAACAGGTTGAATTAGTTTTTCAAGTATGCAAAAAAAAAATAATAATAATAATAAAAACAAAAGAATAGCTAATTTTCCAAAGAAAATAGCCAAAAACTACGTTTGCCCTGTGCTGAGCAATGTTACTCATTGCTCAAGAAGAGCATCGAAAAGCATTCAGAATGACGTCATACGCAGGCACCCTATATATAAAATGTCATTATAATTTTCAATTTATCTAATTTTGTAACACTTTTCTCCCGTATGAAAATTTTTTTCCTGTTTGCAAAATCATAAATTTACAATTGTATTTAAGAAAACGTGCATAAATTGTCTGGAATTAACAATGCAACAAGTCAAAAGGTTATCCCTGACATCCTGTGCCCTTTTGCAAAACAAAGTAAAATATTGAAATTAGTGCAAAAATTATCATAATAATGAAACAAATTTAAAATTTGAACTTTGCGTACTTTGGAACATTGTTTACGTAAACACAGAGAAAAAGAAGACGTCACTTTTGGCATATTTTGAAATACAAATTTTAAGGTCAAATATGAGTGCCCCCTCTCTAGTTAGAAAGCTTTTTTTAACGCAAGGAAATATTTTTTTTTTTAAAATGTGTGAAACAAAATAAAAATGAACTATACACTTTGTTTTTTGTTTTTTTCTGGGGCTAAAACTAATTGATTATGCCTTAATTATTCACTCTCTCAAACAATCAGCCAAAAATATTTTATTATTTCTTGTGTCATCATGAGAGACTGTCTGCTGATGTTTTTAAAAATGCTGGAAAAGGTCTCAATTCATGGGGTTTGAAATTTTATTGAAAATGACCCTGTTATTTGAAAAGTGATATGGTGTTACATTAATATTTATTGCGGTTAAATGAAAACTCTTCTTTGACTAACAATACAAAATGTAAAATTTATATAGGGATACGTTTGCTTACGATACTTTTTCAGTTTTTCATTTTTAACTAAACTTTTAATTTTATTATTATTATTTTATTACATTAATTTTTGTATTTTCTGTACGTTTCCAAGTGTTACGTAGTTACATTTTTCTAATCTCTAATGAAAGAAAGTAACTAAAACAATATTGTTTTTGCACTCTTCGTGTGGAAAGTTTACTTCCCCAAATACATTTCAAAGTATTTATATAATATAAAATAAATTGATAAAAATTTTGGTGGCTCATAATATTTACATATTTATCATCTATTATTCATTTTATATGCCACACTCGTACTAAGATATAACAAAATATTGTAATGTCCTTTGAAGAGAAGAATAGCGTTTGTCTCTAGTATATTAACGGCAAATTATATTGTGTACAATATTTTAACACCTCCACTCCTTATGTTCTGATGACAACTTGATATCTCAACATTTTCATAAACGATTCACAACAAAATATTTGTTTATTTTTCTTTAACATAATTTATATATTTCGATTTAATCTTTTTGAAATGTGTATTGTAATTATTATACTTAACAATGAATGTATCAGTATGTTCAAATTATCATACTTTGGAATTATTAAATAAAAAAAAAAAAAAAAAACTATGAAATTGCAATGTTATAAATCGATATAAATGTAGGTATGAGTTGGTGGTCAGAACTGGGAGGTTGAGAGGGAGAAAACGACAAAAGGGTCTTGAGTGACACTGTCCATCTTACTATGACAGCTGCAAAGAGGTGGAGGTGAGTGCTACAACATCCATCCATCTCTCCATTCAAAGCTTATAGTGTTTGTTAGAATCACCCTAACTTGCCATTTACCTTAGCATTACTCTCTTTGTCATATAACCTTGCTTCGGTTCTCTCGCGATTTCTTTTTCTTTACCTTTTTATCTTTCAAAGTTTTCTACTTTATTAGAAATATACTATAAAAATAAATATTTGTTTAGCAATTAGCATTTTCCTTTAAGTAATAATAATATTATTATATAAATATGATGTACTTGAACAAATTTGATATGTAATTATTATAATTAAAAAAAGAGCGATGACATAATATGAAAAAAAAAAAAAAAAGTGGGGGAAGAAGGGCGTACGCCGGAATTTTTTTTTTTGTATCAGTAAAATCGTTTACGCTTTTGTTTTATCCATCGGCACGCATAAGCACCATCACAATTTTATAGATAGCCACCTGCCATAACATGTGTGAGAGTTATACCACTGTGCAATAATATCACACCATTTTCAACTATTAAGCTATATCATAGCAAACATGGAAAAAAAAAAATCCACTTTAAGTAGGGGAAAAAAATGAACTGAGCATTATAGATTTTTTTTTTTTTTTTTAAATTTTTTTTTTTTAAGAAATTGTGGTAAATTTTATTCACATGAGTAAGCTTACATTATCATGAGCATTCATTGCAAAATTTCGTAATTTCATTTTATACTCGTTATGTGTCAACTCATATTAAATATTTTTGCGACATTTTTATAGTAATTACGAGGGGTCATTTACCTTAGAAATGTTCTCCTATATATATATAAAACTTATAATAATAAATAAGTACCATCATATTTTACGATTAGTATAAATTGGAAATGCGATATAATAATAATAATATTATAAAAAAGAGTATAATATTTTAAGAGTCACGTTTTGTCTCACTCAATCCGTCAAGATATAATATGTATATATTTTTTTTGTCAACTTTTTGCTAAGGTATGAAACTCTTGAGGAACAAGAAGAAGAAGAAGAAGAAGAAAAAAAAAACTGGTTTGAAATGTGAGCTTGACTGAAAGGTTTGTCATTTGAACACCTGTCACTCTACAATGTGACGTCATACTAGCTAGCCAACTAGCTCTATATAGCATAGTTTGGTGTCGCTAACACATAGGTACACTATATAACGTCCTCCCTGTAAAAAAGAATCAACAACGACAGTTTAGTGACACATTCACATCGCCAGGCTAACGAAACGTTTTCATGTATCTTAAGTCCATCGTGTTTTTTTATATATGGAAAAAAAAAAGTTTTTAGTTTTTAACCTGCGCAACATTTTAGAGAAAAGATTTCATTAGGACAAAAAAACAAAAAGTTTATTATTCCGATAGTTGATATTTGATTGAGCCTTTCATCCTCGCACAAGAAAGCGTATGATGAGTTTCTATCAATACTGATTGGTTTCAGGTTATACATAATTTGCAATAAAACATTCAGATTTACAACATACACCAAAGTCTTATTAAATTTGGAAGAGAATTTTTAGCTGTGCAATCGGGATTAGCTTTTTTTATAATGAATTTTAAGAAACAATTCCATCTTCTAAGTAATAGAAACTTCTCCACAACTGCAATGGAGAGAAGAAAAAAAAAAACTTAATCTCAACAGTATAAATATAATTATAAAGTTTAGACAACTCGTTCAGCTGATTCTATTTGCGTTCAAATGAACGTTCAAAGTTTTTTTTTTTTTTATTCCCAATTTTTACCTGTATCGAAAGTTGATTATTTTGTGTTATTTTATCGTATAAGCTTCAAATTCTACAGCTGGCAAAGTTTTGCAACTTAATTCTTGCATGCATTTAAATTGAAAAATATTATTTTACAATGAGAAATGCTCAAATCCATCATACGAATTACGAATGAAGTCATTGTAAAAGTAAATAAAAAGTTTGTCGGCGCATCAACGTGACATGCAGGCAAGGTGTATTATTGTAAATTATAGAGTATTCCATTTAAAAGTCGGTCTTTTTGTGTGTGTTTTTGTTGTCTCCTGAATAAATGTGTTAGTTCATCAAATTTTAGGAAATATATAACAGGAAATAATAATAAAATATATTTATAACTTCCTCCATAAATTTATTATAATATAAAAAGACAATTCTTTGTTCAAAGAGATGTGAAAAAAATACTTTCATTTTTTTTTTTTTTTTTTTTTTTTTTTTCATTATTAATATATTTTTTTTTAAGAAGGGGTAAAAATTCATGTTGTTACAGTGTAAAATAATAATAATAATAATAAGTATAGCTTTTTTAATTCGTTTTTAGCATTAATTATATTTATAGACCCTCATATAACTGCGGTGAAATTAAATTAATTAAAATCATTTATTGCTAAACGGTAGTTTTAGTGCACATGCCTATACTGTATAAAAATGTACAAGACTGGAAAGTTAATTAATTCCTCATAATGTTGTCAATGGTAATTAAAAGTTCTTTCTTAATTATTTTCAAGTGCAATGGTAAAAAATTAAATTATTTTTTAACTTATTTATAGAAATGGTCAAGAAAGTTGAGGTCAATTTTGTTGTTGAAATAAATTGAAGTATAATAAATGTTTTTAAATAAAATAAAAGCTTTGTACACAAACATTTATTTGTATAAAATGACGAGGGAGTTAAAAGGCATGGGCATTACTCTCCTTGCCGTGATATAAAAATACTGCTCTCTATTGATTAACAACAAGCAGCTCAAAGTTATACACAGACCTGATCTATACGTCAAATGCTGGAAATGCCTTCAAGCAATTTATGTTACATTTTATATTATTTTTGCACAAACACAAAAGAAAATGAATTCATTTGTGTGTGTTTTACTTTTTTTTTTTTTTTTTTTTTTTTTTTTCTTTTTTTTTCAAAATATATGTTTATATAAAATATCTTTGCTTTTCAAAAAGCAAGCTTTGTCAATAACAAACGAAAAAAAAGTACTTATATAATAATATACAGCCGTCAATAGAAGATGTTAACCTGGCCTACGTAAAACAGTCTAAAAAAAAGTTCGAACTTATCAAAAATATAATATTTTTTTATATTTGTTTATTTAGAAATGAAGGGAGACAAATTTAATCAGTTTTAATATTGTATTTTTTTTTAACAAGATAAATAATATATAAAAACAATAATGGATTAAATGTATATTTATATAAGTTTTGTTTATTGTTATATATTTTATTTGATATAAAGTTCTTTCTCTAATTAATTATTACTTTGTTGTTTGTTTATTCAAATTATTATATATATATTTTTTTCTCGTTGCTTTTGTCTTTTAATAAGGCTGGAAATGAGTTTCTGCTAAGATTTGGCTACACTTGAACAGAGCAATTAGGCAAGCTTACTATGTCAAAACAAAAATTATAGGGAGACACCATGCAAAGTTTTGAGTTCCCAATTTTTAAGTTTCACTCCTACACAGACATGTTTTATTATTATTAATTTTTTATTTCTTCTTCTTTTTTCTTAATCTGCGATGGTCATGGGTCCTGCAATTTTGATTGTGGGTATTGCAGTTACCACTAAGCTTCAAATTAGGGGTTCTACTTTTGACTTTCAGAGATACATGTCTTTAGCAACCCTTTGGTATTTTTGACTCTTTTTTTTTTTTTTTTTTTTTTCCTTGCAATTTAGTTATACTTGCAACAAAAAAAATTGTCTTCGAAAATTTTCTGCATGTGATATGAACTTTTACAGAAAATATAATTACGAATCACAGTGTTTTTTTACATGATGGATGGATTTTGTGAACTGATACGAAATATTTCTAAATTCACTTGTTATTTTAGAACTCTCATATCTTGTGTGCTATGCATAAACACACAAACTGGGGGGGGGGGGGGGGGGGGCGGGGGCTGAAATGATCATTTAATTGTAAAGAGTGCAAATTTGAAAGTTTCATAAAAATTGGCAACCATTCAAACGAGGAAAAATAAAATTATGAAGTAAAAATAATGATAAAGAATTTTACACAATATGCTAAATATGTGTTAATCAAATATTAATAATAAATAAGTTACTTATACGTGACGTCATGAAGACGTGTAGTTAGATTGCAGTATATATAAATATATTATATATATGCTGCAGTTATTGTTGCCGTCATATTTTGAAGGATATGTGCCGCCCGAAATACAATGAGTCCCAGATCTATAGACAATTTTTGATTGACAGCTTGGGAATCATGATTTTCGATTAACAAAGGATTTAGCTACGTCATTCTAAAAAGTTAAAGGACAAATGATCTTAGAATGATTTTGTGTTTTTAAATTATTTTAACTTCGCCCTAACCAAAGGTTAGATCCTCCTGATGGTAAGTTTAGAGTGATACTTGCAATAATCATTTATTATTATTCTAGATATTTATGTACGCGCGAGTGAGTATGACCATGGTCTCGAAACGTTCGCCGCTCTTTATAATATAATACGTATATAAATTCTTACCTGCTTTACTGGCATGTTAATTACTAATGCAGGAATATTTTAACCCCAACATTAGAATAAAAATATTAGAAAATTAAAATTTTACCTTTGCTTTTTCTATAATTTAAAATAATTATAATTTAGAAACGTCATAATAAGGGATAAAAATATTTTGGTGTGTGTAGACTATAATTTTGTAATATCAAAATTGAGCTTAATTTTGAAAGAACCATTTAATAAACACGAAGTACTGTTAAAGTAAGAGGGAGGGCACTCACATGCTCTATGAATCAACATAATTATCGTCAGGATTCAATTCTTTGCAATCAATAAATGATATATGAAACTAACGTTTCTTTGTTGTAATGTACTAGCACTTAAATAATGCTCAATGTCTCAAAGCTATTCAAATGTGTTACTTAATTATCTAAGTGTGAAAAGGCGAGAGAGAGAGAGAGAGAGAGAGTCAGAAAAATGTATTGTGCCATTCAAAATATTTGTATTAATTTCTAACTAATACCAATGGTTTTTTATTTATATAATGTTAAATCGCAATTATTCAAATTAAAAAAAAAAAAAAAAAAATGACGCGGACTACCTTGTATGATGTACGATGTATGATGTTGCTGCTTCTCTTTGACTTGAACTAAAAGTTTTGAGAGATGCATTATGTCTCTCTCATACTTGCACGACGTGTAGCAGAACATTTGGTTTCAATATTGGTTATCAAAATTGGCCCTACATCACACTTTATATCCACAAAGACTCACAATCCTATGGGACACTTGATTGAATTTACAATCCTAATATAAAGCGCTTTCAAATGACTTGTTGTAAATTCTTTCTTCATTTGTCAAATCTTGTGCCCAATAACAGACCAATTTCTAAAAATGACAGCTCGGAAATCAATATATTTATAACAATTTTGTTTTTTTAATGTTGATTGTATTTTATTTACTTTTCTTTGGTATATTTTTTCAATACTTTTTTTTTGTATGTATAATAGTATTGTATATAACATATAGAATGATTTGTTAATTTTAAAATTTAGCCAATCTGTTTTTTTGGGAGTGTTTTGTGTTTATTGTCACTGAAAATACTCTTTTGATGGAACACCAAAAGTTTAGTTGTCGTAACAAAATATTTGTGTTAAAAAACGTCCGTAGGAACCTTTTGCTGAGCCAACAAAAGATTTTGTAAATATTATTTTGTCGCAGCAACAAAAAGTTTTTGCTCCGTGAACAAAATGTTTTGTCGCGAGAGCACAACCTTATGCAGAATCTTTTGCGTTGGCAACAAAACCTTTTGCCATATCAACACAATATTTTGCTTAGGCTCTTTTTCCCGCTATAATAAAAAAATACTTATTTTTCATAATTATTTGTAATAAATTAATTTTCTTGGATATATTATTAAATTTATTCATTTATTTTTCATGTAAAATGCAATAAAATCATTTAATTGTGAGGGGGTCATTGAATATTTCATAATTACGTGATTTTTATGTCGGCTTCAAAGTGACGCTCCCTATTGTAATCGTTTTTGTATGGAAAGAAATATCACATTTACACTGTATATAAAATCAGATTTCAACTAAGACTTACTCAAATGTTAATCCAAATACATTCATAAATAATACTTTTCAATTATTATACTGATATTTCTTTCTTTACAATACTAAATCACAAAATTATAAAAGCACTTCGGGAGCGTCACTTGCATGATGCAACAAAAAGTAAGACTCTAAGTTTCCCCGGATGTGGAGTGCATAGAGAGGAGGGGAAGTGGCGTCTTATTGTGGTCAACAAAAGATTTTGCTAAATTAACAAAATATTTGTGTTAAGGGAGCAAAATATATTTTGTTTATCACAAAACAAAAGATTTTGTTGGGAAAGCAAAAGGTTTTTTTAACCAGCAAATCTATTGCTGGGACAACAAAATATTTTGTTACAATATCAAAACCTTATGTTGTAACAGCAAAAGGCTAAAGAGTCGTTATTAGCAAAACCTTGTGCATTGTTTTTAGCAAAAGAGTATTTTCAGTGGTCGCATTATTTATTTGCAATGGTAACATAAAGATGTATAATTACGATAGTATGTTGGACGGGGATATTCTCTCTCTCTCTCTCTCTCTCTCTCGTTGCAATTGCCCGTGGCAACAATTTTTATCGGCTCATGTGCCAAACCGCGCGCGGTACTCTCTGGTCCCATACTTTGCATACTCTCTCTCTCTCTCTCTGGTATAATATAGCGAGAGAGCAAGCACCCTCCGCCTCCACGTTCTATATGATTGTGATAAAGCGTGTCTGATAATACACATTCTCTCTCTCTCTCTCTCTCTCTCTCTCTCTCTCTCTCTCTCTCTCTCTCTCTCTCTCTCTCTCTCTCTCTCTCTCTCTCTCTCTCTCTCTCTCTCTCTCTCTCTCTCTCTCTCTCTCTCTCTCTCTCTCTCTCTCTCTCTCGCACTAGTTCACTTGGGGTGTCGCTGGCTATAATGCAACTTTTGTAATCAACCAATTGGCTAAACATATCAGCCACTTTAATTTATCTATTTAATAATTTTGCATGGCTAATAATAATAATAATTAACTATAAATTTGAATAAGTTTAGAACATTGATTAACATTTTTTTTTTTTTTTTTTTTTTTTTTTTTTTTTTTTTTTACATATTTTATGTATGTATAAATTCGACCTAAACTGTGATATCACTATATGACTTCATATATATGAATTTGTTGATTTGATGAAACTATTGTTTTCAATCAATATGATATCGACATATACGTTTTTAAATATTTATTTGATAAGTAATTTTAAACTACTATGGAAAGTGAAGAATATTTTACCAATCAGAGTCACGTATAATTTATTATTTGTATCAGTTTTTTTTTTTATAGAATAACCTTTGTTTTGAAACAGATGCCAATCCTTTTTATAAAACAAAAAAGTCTGAGATTCTGAATAGTATGATGGAACTATAAGAGTAAAAGTGTAACAAGTGAATGAGTCAGCCAAAAACTTTTATAAGCCAACGTAATATTATAACATTGGAGTTTAAAACAGGTAAATTGGTTTGGACACTACAAAATATTCTTTACTTTGGCCAAATCTTACATTCTTGTTTAATATAATAGCAGTATTAACAGTCTTTAAAGTGCATAATAAAATTTTAATTATGTCATTATAGTATCTTAGTTTTATGAGCAGTAAAATACAACAAGGTCAAGAGAACAAGTATGAACAAAAAAAGCAAAAAAAAAAAAAAAAAAAAAAAAAAAAAAAGTTTGAATGACCGATGCGGTTTGTAATGCTTATCCGTGGTACTAAAATGGCAAGCAATCGTTGTTTTGATGAGCACTTCACGTCGTGTTGAAATGTGAGTGGTGTCGGAACTAGAACTAAGAGACACGTTGCTCTTGACTCTCGACTCTCGAGTCTTATGAACGCTTATGAATCTTGTCTTGCTTATTATTTTCTCGCACTTCTTCAAAACCTTTCTCCGATATAAAGTGCACTCATCGCCAATTTTTTACTTTTTTTTTAAATATATTTTATATAAAATTGATGTACTATGATGTAAGTTTTTTCTTCCAAACTAACAAGTTCTAAAACTGAGTAAAAAAAAATCATAATAAAAAAAGAACAAAAGAGGTGCATTTAAAAAATATATTTTTACACTTTTCTGTGTCAAATATAAACTATTAAATTGCTATTCAAGTAAGTGTAAAAAAGTGGCATGAGAATGTGTGCAAAAGTGGAATGATGAAGGGGAAGTAGTGCTGGAGAGAAAAGAGAGAAAAAGAGAGAAAAAGAGAGAAAAAGAGAGAAAGAGAAAGAGAGAGAGAGAGAGAGAGAGAGAGAGGGGGGGGGGGTAGAGAGATGAGGGGTAAAGGGAGGCAGAATTTACTCTACCAACCGAAAGCGTGACATAAATCTTTGAAACATGTCAAAAGCTGGCGTTTTCTAAAGACATAGAGAGCACAAATCATTCCCCCTCCTGCCCCCCATCCTCCTCGTATTTTCAGTGAGGAGGCGGCGGCGCGGCGAGCAGGCAACCCGCGGTGATTAGAAAAACTTCACTCAAAAAAATAAAAATAATAATAAAAAAAATATTATATACGAGTGCAATTGAATTTTGTTAAATTTCATTGGAACGTGAAACATTGAGCACTTTCCAATTGTTTCAAAGTAAAATGACTTGATTTGCATACGGACAGTGAGATTGTGACGTCACTGTAATCAAGAGATTGAACATTGACAAAATAATACTTTGAGATACTTTGTCATTTTACATGCACAGCACACTTATGCGTGTTTACAGCTTGTAACTGTAAACTGAGTCTAAATGCAGAGGGAGAATCAAGTTTTGCGACATCAATCTTTATCGAATACTCTTTTGGGACATTTACTCACTCAAGAAACGTCTTCCAAGTCCTTTTGGTTCCTATGGTTCTCCAACTTGTCCCCCCCCCCCCCCCCTCCCCTGGTTTACCTCCCGAGTGTGTGACACCCCGTAATGTCGCATTGTTATCCAAGTCGTGCATCTGTGACAACAGTGCAGTATCTCAAATTGAAGACATCACTAACTGTGACGATGAATCTAAAAGTACGCGATATTATTTAAAAATGTTCTATTACTAAAAAAAATTTCAAAACTATATATAAAGTTAAAAATATTTTTGAAAATAAAAAAGTAGAAAAAAAAAAAAAAAGAAATATAACATAGAATAGGAAGGAGGGAAGTTGGAAAGGTTTGAGATTTATGAGTGACATCTGTTGTATAGGAACAGCAGAAACGTTAAAGCAATAATTCATTCAAGTTCCTTTCACAGATTTTCTATATAGGCCGACAAGGCTGCTGCGTAGCGTGCTTGACTCTTTACGCTGGCAAAGTAGCAGTATAGTATATTATCCAAGCCTGCATGCTCTGCCATACACTAGCTTTATGTACTTTCGATCACTACAAATGCAATTTGATTGTACTGCATATTCATTGGAATCACCAGAAACGTTGTTACGCGATTTCAATGCATGGATCGTAAGCTGTCCTGCAAAATTGTTGCATATTATTATTTTACTTTATGTCCACGCATACTTTTAGCGTCCACGTACAGTGCCGGTTTTGTAACAATGAATTCAACTACATGTGTATCATTAGGACAATGCAAAGAAGAGAGAGAAGCAGTAACAATAACTTCTAATCTAAAAGCCAAAGCTTTTGTACATTATGCTTGCATTGCAGTGATATATTTCAAAAATGTTATTGATTTTTATGAAGGGGAAAAAAAGAAATAGCAGAAGAATATTATATATATATATATATATATATAATATTTTATAGTCTTATATTAGATTTATTGCATTTTTTTCAAAAAAATTCTAAAGTCAAATAATTCTTTGACTAAAGTTATTTTTATTGTAAAGGAACTTTCTTGTCACTCGTATTAGAAAAGTTGGAAAGAGAAAGAGAATTTTTAGATATACAAAAGGAGATGGTGAAGCAAATTGCTTGACTCATTGAAATGTGTCAGTCACTCCAAATTTCCGTGACGTTTCTCCTCCTGTTGTTTTCCCTTCATCAATGTCATGCTATAATAGATTGATAGAACTTAATGAAATACTCTTCTTCTTTTTCTTCGTTGTCGTCGTCGTCGTCGATTTTTTTTTTTTTTTTTTTTTTTTTTTTTTAATGCTGGTTATTTGAATTGTAAAGTAGGTGAAATGGCAGGTTACTAGGTCTAGGTAGTTTGAATTTATTTTTACACTCATAATTTAATGGGTTTCACATGAAAGAACAAAAAAAGTTAAAGTCAATACGTATTTTTATTGAAAAAGCTAAATTTCATTTTTTTTTTTTTTTTTTTTTTTTTAATATGTTTTCCATTATTATGATATCGAAAGTGTCGTGACTGATTTTCTCAAATTTGATACTTAATTATATGCAAATGACAGTTGCCTTTAGAATAAATTACTACAGTTTGGATCACAAATGCTAATAAATCTAGTTCATTAAATTTGTATATAAAAAAAAAAGCGCAATAAAATTATAATTATGCATAAATTCAGGTCTTAAAATGTATATTTTTATGACTAACCGCTGAGATAAAAAATATTTATTATGTATATTGTGGAGAATACGAGTCAAATAATTCTTGTCAAAAGAGTGAGTAAATGCTTTTTTAGAAAGAATAAAAAAAAAGTTATGGTGTTTAGTAATGGTCATGATATTTTTTTCTTTAAAAAAAAGTTGACTGATTTAGTGCAAAAGGAATTTTTTAAATAAAAAAAAAATTATATATATATATATATATATATATATATATATATATATATATATATATATATATATATATATATATATATACATAGTTGAAGGTTGAAACAGGATTGACAACTTAAGAGTTTTATATACAAATAAAAAAGGCTAGGTGAAAAAAGTTAGCCTTTCCATCAATCCCACACTTGTTTGGTTCCAGAAAGAAAGACACACACATACATACATACAAGCTGCACACATACACGGTATAGGCGGCCAAGACGGACTTTGCTGGTTTGCTTTGCTTGCTTTTGCTTGGGCCTGCCTTGGCTTGCCTGCCCTGTTGGTTGCCTGCCTGCCTGCCTGGGAGTGAGTGGAGCAGATTTATAGGCCCGGTTTTATACGTACCCCCCTTTTCTCTTATTCTTGCTATGTGTGTATGCTCGTTTTGTGATGCTGCAAATTCTTTTAACTTAATTTATGTGATTCTTACTAACATCTCTATATTTCCCCCCTCCCTCCCCCCAACCTCTTCTCCTCTCCCTTAAAAAAAAAGTTTTTAATATAAACTGCTATTGGAAGGCAAACCTCATTGGTATATGACTAAATAAAAAATCGCTCACCTGAATGTATTAATTGTCTTCAGAAATTGGAAATTTGTTCCATTTTTCCCAAAAAAGAATTGGTTCACAGTTACTAAAAGTTTAAAAACAATTTATTTTTTAAATTTATTTTACTTCATCTTACAGAATTAAATTGATTGAATTTGACTTGACTTGGAATTGTCAATGATATTCCTATTATTTTCAAATTGTCTCTTGCTATGTTATGCTGTAGCTAAATGTTACATGACTTCTTGCGATTTCATATCATACTGTGTGTGCACAATTTCAATGCTGTCCAGCAACCGCTAGTTGAGATTCCCTCGATGTTCGCCAGTCTAAGACTTGAACAGGTGTAATGTGAGTTGAGATACATTTGGAGTTGTAAAATTGTGTTCAAAAGGTGGAAGTGTGAGAAGCCATGTGTGTGTCCCGCGGAGCGGCGTGTGTGAAAGCAAAAACCACGTGGTAAGGTGCAAGGGCGGGCGGGCGGGCCGCAGTAAGTAAGTAAGTGCTGAGGCGGTACAGGCAGCGCTCGGCTCGCCGCCACTGCCTGCCACCCGCCGCTGAGCTGCTGCCGTCCTCGTACAGTACAGCCCGTCGTCGTCGTCTCATATTATTGATTAGAAGGCCCACAGTTGAAGACAGAGGGACAAGCTGTCAATCAAACCTCCTGCTGCCTTGCCGCTGTTTCCCCTCAACCCCCTATTCTCCTCCTTTGCTCCGCAGTTAACCCAGGCGAGCGAGCGAGGCGAGCAAGCCAAGGCAAAGTCGTGGAGAACCCCCTCGCCCTCTCTCGCCTTAGCTTTACGGCAATGCGCACACGGGCGGGCGGGCGGGAGCGCTTGCCCAAGCTATGCAGTCGTCAGCTCGTCACTCAGCCACCTTGACACTGACCTCGCGGTTTTAACACCTGACGTGGGGCCCTCGCGAGCGAGCGAGCTTGTTAGCGCTAGCCAACTCGTGAGTTGTTGGTGCAACGTGGTCACGTGGCTTCCTTCTTCAAGAGTGAGTGACCATTTCAGCAAGACGTTCTTACTTTTTTTTAACTAGCAAGAATGTGCTGACTCATTGCCACATTTCGTAAACAATTGAAATTAAATATTGAAAAGATACGTGCAAATTAATTTAAGACAACTGCTAATTTCGTCGCCTTGTTATGGTTACATTGATAGCAGAAAAAAAAGGAAAAGTATAGAAGCATTGATATTACACACACACACACATACATACATACATACATACATACATACATATATATATATATATATATATATATAAATGTATCAATAACTGCCTGCTTTGTACTCCGGAGTAAATTTTTTACTTTGAAAAACATATTTCTGTGTCTTTTTGTTTGTGGTGTTATGTAAAAGTAACAATGGCATTTTGCTTTGAACACATTGTACACAAAGTTATTGTTGGAGTTGCCTGAATGATGAGACAAAAGCTCCACAAGTTGCTTGGGCCGCGGCGAGCTGCAAAACGCGTGATGGGCCGTATAGTAGTACGAGGCGAATAAGAGAAGAGAGAGAGTCGAGCGGCCGCCAACACAAACCCCCTCCGCGTTATGCAACCCTCGCAGCCGATATGCACGTTAAGTTGCCTACAATTCCGTTACACATCAACCGATCCAGCGCGCTACCACTCGCGATTACCAGCGATTAACATACTTTATAAACTTATTAAGTAATTAATATAGCTCTTGACTACTTATTTTTTACTGTTGCAGCAAAGATTAATATGAAATTTAAATAATATAATTGTTCATTTCTTTTCTGTTATAAAATTCCTTAGCGATTCAAATACATATCACATTATTATTTATAGTTTTACTTAAAAAATAATCAGAATGTTAAAACAATTGTGTTATATTCAGTAGGATGATATGAAATTAATACTTAAAATGTTAAAGCTTTTTGTTAAATAAAAATAATTGTGTTCGTTCACACGACATTGAAATTAAAATACCGCATTCTGTTAATAGGTATACGCAACTATATAAAAGTATGAGTTTTTTTTTTTTTTTTTTTTTTTATTATTTTTTATTAAAATACATTTTTTTATACACAAATAATATTATAAAGTATGCATTATTACACTGTTTAATTGTTTGTTTTTGTGTTTCTCTTATATTTGTTTTGTCATCATCATCATGATGGAACCAGTGTTGTCCAATTATTAAAAGGGAGGGAAAATTTTAATCTGTGAAACGTAAATGAAACTCGTCAACTCTTTCTCTCTCTCTCTCTCTCTCTCTCTCTCTCTCTCTCTCTCTCTCTCTCTCTCTCTCTCTCTCTCTCTCTCTCTCTCTCTCTCTCTCTCTCTCCAGTGCTTTCCATGGCATAAGAGAAATGTGCCGCCGACACCGCGCTTCAAAGATGAGTCCCTCAGATTGTTTAATACATCATTGTGTCACCAGATGTCAGCTAACAAAGATATTCACATCTTTATCAAAATCCCTTACTACTCTATTTCACTCAAACTTCTCCATCTCACCCACCCACCCACTCACCTCCCATCAACCCTACCCCATCTCTCCCTTTTACTCTTTTTTTTTTCCCTCCCATACATCCCTATCTGTCAGTGCTTAACTGGACCATCGTGTCCACATACTTTCTTTCGTGTCTTATTGTTTTTCTATTAATCACTATCATGTTTCTCTTTTATTATATTATCTTGTTGATATAATTAATTACTATACGGCACTTTTACTTTCTTATATATATTTTGTTGTGTTTATGAGCATTATTGAAGGGTGCACACAAAAGTAATAAAAATTGCACAACTATATAACCATGCATTAATTTAAATTATTTTAGCAAAGGACATTATTCTCTTATCACAAAACAAATATGGTATTAGTCATAAAATTATTGCATGTAAAGATATGGTGATGAAGTTTTTTTTTTTTTTTTTTTTTTTTAACAACGTCAATATAATCAAAACCAATTCTCATTACAAAAGGGAGGGGAATGCAAATTTTTTAAATTGATTTTTGTAGCCGAAGAGATATATTATTCAAAGCATTACTAATATACATGTGCGTTCCATTTATGTTAAAATAGCACTCATCATAAATTTTACTAGAATTTCAAAATGACTTATCAGGCAGGTAGCTTGCTGGTAATTTTTTACTGGATTAAAAATAATATTCAAATTAGACCTCTCCTTTATATATATATATATATATATATATATATATATATATATATATATATATATATATATATATATATAATATATATATATATATATATATATATATATATATATATATATAATATATATATATATATATATATATATATATATATATATATTATATATATATATGTATGTATGTATGTATGTATATGTATAAATGACAGATCATAGCATTTTTGTTTTATTGTCATTCCGTATACATGTGTTTTGTTAAAAAAAAATTCAGGGTATATAATATTCATCCAACCCACACTTTTTATATATATACATAAGTTATTATTAACCATAAAAATATTATATAAAAATGTATAATCTATTTAGATAAACACATAAAATGTAAAGTTATATCTAAAAGGGAAAAAAAATGTTGCGTTTATGTCAAAGTAGAGTGATATATTTTGAATTGAGTAACTTCTAACTGAGGAGTGAAGGGCATCAACAAGGCTATGGGTTGCTGGGAGACGACGATGTCGCGTTCTCTCTCTCTCTCTCTCTCTCTCTCTCTCTCTCTCTCTCTCATTCGTTTGGTTTGCCTGCTTACAGCGCGAGATACATACAAGTAGTATAAAAGTCCACTGAGGCGGGCAGGCAGGCAAAACCTGGTCTATAAATCTCAGTGTGTGAGTGAGCTGCTCTTTTCCTTTAAGTGTAAGCCAAGAACTTTTTATATATATATATATATATATATATATATATATATATATATATAATATATATATATATATATATATATATATATATATATTTTAAAAAATAAAATATATATAAAAAAAAAATCACCTGGTGACACTTTTTGAACCGACAAAAATAACAAAGTACCTAAAAAGAAGAGACACGAGAGATAGAGAAAAGAAAAGAGGACTACTTTGTGATTCAACTCGCATTCAAATTCCCCACATTTTTTTTCTTCTTAATCAATCTAAATTTAATTATAATTTTTATTTTAATTATATGTATTTTATTTTAACGATCTCTCTCTCTCTCTCTCTCTCTCGTTATTATTATTTTATTTTATTATATACTTATTATTTTATTTTTCATCTCTGAGAATTTTGATGTGCATAAATTATTGTTAAAATTGTAATAACTTACATGTGTTTAATTTACAAACTGAAATTGTAAAATATCGAAAAAAAATAAATTCCACTTATGACTAGAATAATTTTAATCATTTGAATAGTGACATTTGAAAGCATCGAGTGAGTAACTTGGTGTATTACGCAGAATGTCACAATAAATAAGAAATGTCAAACACGGTATTATAAAATGTCTGTACCATGACATTTTTAAACGTAAAAAAGAAACAATAAATAATAATAAAAAATTAAAATAAATTTATGTGTAAAATGAAAATAAGTATAATTTATATTATATCCGGGACCCTTTTTGGGTACTTCAGTTGTTACTGGAATATGTTTAATTAAAAAAAAAATAATAATATAACATTATTTTATTGATAGGTGCCTGTCTTATGATTACGTATAAGCTGAATGCCAAAAAATAAATAAATGAATAAAAAATTTAAAATTCGTAGCACATGTACTTTTTTTACCTGTACGAGTTAATAGGTTGCATGTTTTTGTTATTACTGTTGTGTCCACCCATGTCTTTGACTTAATCACTCCAAAAATAAGACTGCACTTTTTTCTATCGCATTATTATATAATTAATTATTATTAATATTTTATTAATGCTGTATCAGTTTTTACTTAATCATTGATCAAAAACACTGTAAATATAAAATAATGAAAATTTTCAAACTATACGAGATGAGAAGAAAAAAATTGAAACTACTGGGATCGGGGGGGGGGGGGGGGGGGTACTTTTTTTATTTTATTATTATTTTTTTTTTTAATAGAGAGCCATGAAAATCTCGAGCCCATAAGGCGCTATTTTATTTACCATTCTTGTAATTTTATTTGATGGTATAACATAGCGTGCTCTGAAATTGTTATGTATAGCAGGGATATTATGTACATAAGTTGTTATCCTTGTTTGTTATTGTTATATTGTTTCAAATGATAGTAAAAACAAATGGGGGGGGGGGGGGGGGCTTGTTTTAATTATTGGGGTGCGAGTCCTCTGAAAATGACTACAGTTTTTTGAGGCCCTTAATGAGGCCCTTAAGCATACATCGAAGTCACTTATTTTATTATCGTCTTGCTGATTTTTGAAGCATACAAATATCTTGGAGATCGCACGTTCAAGAACTCGGTGCAAGCAAAGTTTATCACAAACATTGAAAAGACAAAACTTTGATTTTACTTGAACTGTATAATACGACTAAAATTATTGTAATTTTTTTTTTATTATTATTATTTATTAATTATTATTATTTTTTTTTATTATTATTATTATTATTTTTTTTTTTTTGCCCATATATGAATTTGAAGTTTTTATTTAGAAATAATTAATTTACTGTTGCAATCTCTTGGATATTTTATCTGTTGATTCGAATGTTCAAAAGAATTAGATTGATATTTATTTATATTTCGAGTCGGTCGGCAAGTTGCATTACTTCTCCAAACGGCGAGCTGGTATAGTGTGAATCTTATTTAAATGAGGCAACGTCACGTGAGCCTTTTGCTCCGTACACTTGAAGTGTAAACTAAAAGAGTGGACAGACGGACGTTGAAGCCTCTACTCTGAAGCCAATATAAAAATGCCTAACTGACGTAAAGTAGGTAATTTTAAAAACAATTTAAAGGTGCATTTCAAATAAGTTTTTTTTTTTTTTTTTTTTTTTTTTTAAATTTATGGGAATTCTTTTAAACTTTGATGTATATGAATAAAAACGAAAGAAAAAGAAAAATATATATTAAAAAATTCTGTATTAAAAAAAAAAAAAAAAAAAGAGTTAATTTGAAATTGTTATAAATAAAAATGTGATTCAATTTGATTTTAGTGATAACAAAGCACTCTCCTTGTATCTGCATTTATATTTAGTATATAATTAAAAACAGTTCTTTAAAAAATATATAATAATGATGTAATATGTATAATATTCTTTGTCAAGAAGGGATAAGAAAAACATACACGATCGCTTTGACAGAAAACCACAAACGATTGAGTCTAAATTGCCGGCGTATTAAAGTACTTAATGTGTGAAGTTTACTGTATAAAAGTGACAAATTATTATTATTATTATTTTTTTTTTTTTGTTCGTGTATATAAAGAGAAAGGAGAATTTTGTTGAGAGCAATCTTTTGATATAATATTGAGTGTAATTGAGATCTCATCTTTACGCACTGACAGGAGGCAATCAATTTCATTGTGCTTTGCCTTTGCATGAAACTTCTCTTAAAGATGCATAAAATTATGTAATATCTGCAAGCTTGTGCGCTGTGTGTATATAGAAAGGATGAATATCTTGCTTTAAAGTTTAAAGCAATTATTAAGTGATATTAGTAGTTGATTATCGATGTATGATGAGTAGTGTCAATTGTGTCCAGCCACTACCTTAATGATACTCTAAGTATATTATGATTCACTCACTTGATAATTGCAATATGTTATATACGGTCAAGCTCTATATATAGGTATAATATAGTAAGGGGTGAATGAGAGAGTGAGAGCGAGCTAGAGAGAGGGAGAAATGGGAGTGTGGGGTTATTATAGAAGACAGACGCAATTGATCACGTTAATACTATAGGTACTAATTGTATTCATCAGTACAGTAAAACCACGCGTCACTTCAATTTAAGATCGTATTAGTACGCATTATAATAGTGACTAGCTGTTTGTTATATAATGTTATTATTTTACATTTTGGGACATAAATGTACTGAGCCTATACATACCCACTCGAGATATATAGCGACCGACCGACCGACCGGTCACTCTGTAAGCATCGATTTTGTCTCAAAGCTTTCCTCATGCTGCAGAGACATCTCTCTCTCTCTCTCTCTCTCTCTCTCTCTCTCTCTCTCTCTCTCTCTCTCTCTCTCTCTCTCTCTCTCTCTCTCTCTCTCTCTCTCTCTCTCTCTCTCTCTCTCTCTCTTCGTACCAGCCTCTTGTACTGCTCTAGACAGCTTCGCTCTCTCTGACTGACAGGCAGCGAGCGCTTGACACCTAAACTACGTTCCTTGCCTCGTTATCATGACGTCATACAATGTTCCTTGACATGTCAACCAACCCCCCTAAACATCCACTAACTGCCTTCTACTTCTCTATCATCAATACCTTCAAATTTATGGTAATTAATATCGCCTGCAGCTATGCGAAAAAGAAAGAACACTATAAGAATTGTTTTCTTATATCTTACTGCAAAATAAATAGTTGCTTCGTATATAAGCCACACCTCAATATATATATATATATATATATATATATATATATATATATATATATATATATATATTATATAAAATCCGTAAAATGTTTTGAGCTATTGACTTGATATATAGGAAATATTGGTGAAATTCCTATAGCACCTTATACAACATTCCTCGATTCGTGCTTTTGATTTTTCTTTCTCTATCTATTAATATAGAAATTCTAAATATTCCATTTTTTATATTATAGTATTATTTATTTTAATTCTGATAGTATTTATTCAATCCCCCTTTTGTTATTATTTTTTGTTAACTTTTTTTTATTCACTTGGAATAATTATATAAAAAGTTTGATTGACAGGATTGACTTAACTGAATGTCGATACAAATCATTTTTATTTTATCATTTTTTTTTTTTTTTTTTTTTTGATAAATAATTTAAACGTCGTTCATAGAAATTGATTTCATTTCTTGATTTTTAACCACTACACGCGTACTATATGTATATAAAATTTATTATTTACAGTTATAAAAAAAAGTGTGTATTACAATTAAGAATGACAATACACGAATGTTTCTTCCGTTTTTCATATATTTGCAAGTCCTATATAAATAATGTAGCAAACTTAGCTATAACTTCAATAATTTCCAAGATCATCAATGGTTCTATATTGTTCGTACCTCTGAAATTCAGAATGTCATTTGAATGATCAAGCTATACATTATAATACTTTCAACCATGAGAAACAAAACTTTAGAAAACAAAAACTAAATGAGGGTGCAAACATTGATTGACATTTAATGGGGTCTTACAGGGGTTAAATTTCCAAAAAACAAAACAAAAAAAAAAAAAATGCAATTCAAAATTTTGCATATAGTGACTGCTTATTAGTTTAGATATATATTTTTATATATTTTACTCCAATTCAAAATGTAAAATGAGATTTTTCTACTTTTTTCAAAATATGACGTGAATGAAGTAGTAAAATAATTGTGAAGCATATTTCCAGTGAGCATAAATTAAGTCAATGTCGATGACAGATAATTCAAATGATCTAGCTCCCACACATATTATTGCTTTACGCACAAATAACAATTGCACATTATTATAAAGTACATCCAAATAAAAACAATATTTGTTAAAAAAGGGGGGTTAATTATTGCTAATTAAACAGATCATTACTCGCTTCCTTTGATCTCTCTCTCTCTCTCTCTCTCTCTCTCTCTCTCTCTCTCTCTCTCTCTCTCTCTCTCTCTCTCTCTTATAATACCAAGAAAAAAATTGCGTCGCTCAATCCATTCTCTGTATGATTCTCATCTCACCTTCGTGTCACGCTTTTATCATACCGAAATATACCGAACACACACGAATTCATTTTTATGATATTACTGAATAAAGAAAATAAAGAGAAAGAAAGGGAGAAGGAGAGAGAGAGAAAAAAAGTGAAAAATTACACTTTTATTTTTCATCTAATTTTCTTTTCCATTGTCCTGTAAACGCACTTTGCGTGAACTTGTCAATTCATGAGTGTCATTTTGTTATAAGACCTCTTTGAAGGAGAGAGAGAGAGAGAGAGAGAGAGAGAGAGAGAGAGAGAGAAATAGAAAAGCTAAATAACGTTAAAATTGAGATCCCAGTAATAAATAGCTATCCTGTAGAACAGTGCAGGTGATATAAAGATATGGTAATTTTAATGCCAAGAAACTAATAAATAATTTTATATATATATGCCATTATTATTGATGAGTTGTTGTTTTTCTGTAGGTATACTAATTTTTTTATAGCAAATTATTAATTGGATTTGAAATTAAAGATAAGAATAGTGATAGAATACTTTTTTACACTCTTCAGAGTGTTTGTTTGTGTGTGTGTGTGTGTGTGTGTGTGTGTGTGTGTGTGTGTGTGTGTGTGTGTGTGTGTGTGTGTGTGTGTGTGTGTGTGTGTGTGTGTGTGTGTGTGTGTGTGTGTGTGTGTGTGTGTGTGTGTGAGAGAGAGAGAGAGAGAGAGAGAGAGAGAGAGAGAGAGAGAGAGAGAGAGAGATGAGAAAAATTGGCGCAGCTGCCCATCCATCAATATATGATACAATTACTAATTCGTATAAAATTGGAATCGAATAAAAAAAAAATCAAAATTAAAACTGAATATTACATTTTTTTTTTTTTTTACCACTTGTAATTAATATATAACATAAATGAATCCTTTAAATGCATGATGAAAGAAAATAATTGGTTTGCGTATATTTTAACACGAGTGGAGAACCACGTGTCATAGATTCCACGTGTAATGTATTCCCCCAGGTGTGGCACGTGTTATAGTGTGTAAAGCTCCACGGGAGTTCATGGGCTTCATGGACCTCCTCACTCGTCAATTGATGACTTAATAATTTATTCATATAATAACAATGAAACTGAATATGAGCATCGTGGCATATCATCTCACTTGTTCAAGTATTAGCGTGGCTCTCTTACATTCAATTGTTTTGGCACGTGTGAACAATTTTTGGTTTTGTCATATTTATTTACTCTTCCCCCCCCCCCACCCCCCCCCCCCCTGTTATTGAGAGCAAAATAGCAAGCTTGTAGCTTGAGGTGTGACGCACCTGAGACAACGATAGAGAGACGTGTAGAATGACATGCTAGGAAAAAGATATAAAAATAATAATGATAATGATAAAAAAATCGAATGCCATGAAGAACGAAAAGATAAAAGAAGGGTCGTCGACGGCGGTAACGACGGCAAGTCGATGATTGTGATTGGTCGATTTTTGTTGGCAGGTGATTGGATTGATGCAACCTTGAAATGTCTTGGCGTCTTGTTCTTCTTTTCGTCGTCGCCGTCTTCTCTCTCTTTCAATCATTCTCTCTCTCACTCTTCACTATCCACCACCTTTCTCTTTTTATCCTCCCGTATGGTGCGCCCTGACTGCTGCCTGCTAAACAAGCCTCACGCGCATTACATCAGCATCTCTCTCTCTCTCTCTCTCTCTCTGTCTCTCTCTCTCTCTCTCTCGCTACCTGACGGCTTTGGTCTGATTGAGTGACGCCTGACAGGTAGACACTAGCTTGATGCCTGCCTGCCATCCTGACGTTGCTCTCTCTCTCTCGCTCTCTCTCTCTCACTCACTCACTCGCCGCGCCCTTGCCAGACTCACTATAACCTGCTAGGCAAATAAATACCAGACACATAATAAACTTTTTTTTTTTTTGCCAACAATACGTAAAAAAAAATAATAATAATAATAATAAAAAAGGCATCTCAAATAATAAATTTAACGTTGAATTCACTTTTTGTGTTTTTGCAATTATAATTGAAGTTAAGTTTGACGGCCGATTTCACGCATAGAAATCTCCTAGCGACGTCGTTATATTATAGACTTGGTCTGCTCACAATTTTATTGCTTTTACATTTCTCACGGACCGCCGTGCTTGAAAAAGTAATTGACATTCCTTGTAATATAAGTTTATATTTTATTATTTTTTATGCATTTAATTATTATAATACAAACAGACTAAATACTGAGCTTGCATTTTTTTCTTTTTATTTATATGATGCAGCTGTTTTATATCTGTTTATATTTCTTTCTTTTTTTTTTTTATCTGCAATTAGTCGGCGGTTTTTCTTTTTTGTATGCACGTAATTCATCCTCGTGACGTCTAACGTGTTTATTTCTTCCTCCTCAGACTTCTTGTAATTGAAGTGCACTTGCTGTAAGCAGATCTTTGTTGTCTAGATTACTTCTTGGCTGCGAATGTTTCGCACTAGCATTGGCCGCGTGCACAAATTCTTGAGTGTAAGAAAAAGAGGGGAGGTGGGAGGAGAAGAAGCCGAGAGAAAGTGCCTGAAACGTAGGCAACCCTTCGAGCGGGGGAGCGGAGCTGGTGGCATAATTTTCAAAACAATTACTTAAGATAATACATTGATTTTTTTCTATTATTTTTTTTTTAGCAACATATTAATCACGTGAAAATGAAAAAAGAAAGAAGAAGGAACATGCAGAAGAAAAAAAAAAGAAAAAAAAAAACCAAGCAATCATATTATTATTATTTTTTATCTTATATGTTATTATAAGAATCAGCAGCACATCTAAATTTAATTTGCAAGTACATATACCTCCAACATACAATTACTGAAATGTGCTCAAAAACTTTTATACATACATTATAATAGCAAAGTCTTTATTTTTTTTTTAATTTTTTTTTTTTTTTTTTTTAATTTGTATCCTTCGATATGAGTTTTCTAGTTGGTACATGTAAAGTGCCGCTTATTAGTTCAGAATCAATAGCATGGCAAGAAATTAACTTTTTTAGAACATTTGCTTTAAGTTTGTATACCTTTAGAGAGAGTGACTACGCGGCACCCACGATAAACCTTTTCTCTCATCTCTTTTGGTTTGCAATACGACAATAGTTTGCATATTAATACAAAATTGTTCATAGGTTGCTATTTGGCACTACTGGTAAATTTTACTTTAAAATTCCTGCAAACTGCAATTACGTTCACATTTATAACAATGAGTCGGCAAAAATTAAAATCATCGTAGAGTAAGTGAAATTGAAGGGAAACTTGCAGCCCTGCACCACGCTCAACTTGGATTTGTAAATAAGCCTTCTTATAGCATAAGTTGTTAGCAAGAAGTGGTTGATTAAAACTGTGCTATGGTCATTTGTAACTTCCACTCAAATATTGTAAATAGCTAATTAACAAAGTCAATTAATAAGTTCCTCAAGAAATTTTTCTGCAGCAATTTTGAAAAGCTTATGACCTGTATGGAAAATGCTGTTGTTTTTGCTCTTTTGTGTAATAGGAGTAACCTAGTGTTATTTTTAGCGAACTTCGAAGTAGAAAATCGACAAAATACATCGCATACTTTTAGTACAATTAAGATTTTATTTAGTAATTAAAACCATGGGGCAGAGGGAGTAAAATCACATTTTCATTTGTATCAAATTTATTTTATGTATAGGATTTTATTATTTATTATTAACTCATTCGCCATATTTCTTTAATATATAATTTGCATAATATATTACTGATCAAAATTTATTTCTTTGTAATATAATATATTAAATTCTTTTTGAGAATATATTCAAAAGGTTCAAATTAAATTGCTATTTATTTTATTTTTTTATGCAAAATTTCTTTATAGCTCTCAGTTTTTATTTCACGTATTAAATAGAATTGCACCAGTTCATGGTAATTTGTTTGCCGTGTTTGATATATTTTTCAAAGGTATACACAATCTTTGAGAACTGCTTTACACTAAACCTCAAGAAATGTGAGAATAATAAGTGTAATAAAATTGTATGGCATAATAATAATAATAATAATGTGTATGCGAGCTCGTGCTCGTTTGATGGGGCTCACATACACCGCAAAAACGACTCGAGCAAAATAATTTGCATCGGCATTTAGTTTTGTTGAATATTTTGATCAACTTGTATTATATACTTTTGTTGTATAGGCTATAAAATGATAATATCGTAGTCATTATGCCTCTGTTTTCTTGGTAGAATTAAATTACAGAAAGAAAAATTTCGTGTTGTATTATATAAGATACAGTAAATAAAAACCTAATGGCTTATTCAATGGAATGGATTACTGGTAAATGTCATTTTTATCTTTATATATATATATATATATATATATATATATATATATATATTCAACCAATTTTCTAATACCTTCTTCTTCTTTTATTGTTTCTTTAAATATGATATATTTACTTTTTAATCAGTTGCGTTGAAGTTTCAGGTGCTTCAAAGTAATCAATAAAATATAATCAATGTAGAAATTGTTCATTTTTATTCTCAGCATTTTTTTCATAAATCTATAGCAAACATGATTTTTTTTCTATCAATTAATAAAATAAGGTAGGCGTATTTTTAATGCTAACTGTAGCGTGAACTAACAGTAATCTGTAAAAATGTTAATGCACTAAAAAAAAGGTATTTTTGATGTTTTGATTGGGGGGGGGGGGTATAAGTTGTTGGTTGGCTTAATTCCTATAGAGGATTCAGGGACGCACAGTCGATCGTAAGGGTAATGACTGAGTTGTGGCTTACCAGCCCCCGCGGCTGCTGCGTAAGTGCGTAAGTATTCATCACAAATATTTAAAATAGCACTTTATATTTTAAATGTACCGGCTCTCATACACGTAAGGTATTTACAATTTACTATACATTTTTATGCTATATGCTAAACGTAAGCCATTGATGGATTTTTTGTATTACAAAGGGTGTTTTTTTAAAAGTGCGCATTTTAAAACGCAAAATAAAAAATGAAGAAATAAAATAAAATTAACTTTTTATATATCATTTTGTAGCCAAG
The DNA here is from genome assembly GCA_949318235.1 of Ecdyonurus torrentis. Lineage (NCBI taxonomy): Eukaryota > Metazoa > Arthropoda > Insecta > Ephemeroptera > Heptageniidae > Ecdyonurus > Ecdyonurus torrentis. Next base: position 56,958,720 of record OX439127.1, read on the forward strand.
GGTTAGACATTTTTAAAACTGTTCTAAAAAATAAAATTGACTGACCGGTTTTCTTGCACCAAGCGTCAACGTAAAAATGTGCTATTTTTTTTTTTTTTTTTCAAACGTCTTTTTTTCTGCAAAAATGATCAGAAATTTGCTTTTTTAACTATCCTTTATTGACAATTAATGGAGTCTGTTGGCATAAATAAGATACCTATAGCCTATAGCACTCTAAACATGTTCCGTGATAAAAATGGAAGGATGTGGGCACATTAGTATCAGGGTTAAGGTGAAAACATTTGCGTTAAACATTTGCTAAATTTGCCAACATTTTCTCTAATTCGAGAATTTTTCTTAATGATTGAACGAAATTTTTAGTTTCTCTACAATGGCTTTGCACTCACAGTTTTCTTTCAAATATCTAAGTAATGTTTGGTTTAATTATTTTAAAAAATTCAATATGAAGGCTTCAATAAATTCAAAATGCAAAGGATTAATGAATTCAGCAATAAACAAATGAAATGTGTGGATTTGCGTATGGACCAACTTTTAAAGAAAGATATGCAAATTAAAAATTTCCGTTCTTTAAAATGAAATGCCTAAGATTTTAATTATCAACCCAAACAGTTTGTAAGAATTGACAGAAAATTAAAGTTAAAAACAAATGTTATAAAAATTAAAATTCATACAAAATCGGTAAAAAAAAACAAACAAAAAAACAAAAAAAAAAACAAAAACTTTGATTTAAGAGAATTTTTTAAATCAAATTTAGAAATGTTTAACGCAAAAGTTTTCACCTTAACCCTGATACCAATGTGGCCCCCATCCTTCTATTTTTATCACGGAACATGTTTAGAGTGCTATAGGTATCTTATTTATGCCAACAGACTCCATTAATTGTCATTAAAGGATAGTTAAAAAAGCAAATTTCTGATCATTTTTGCAGAAAAAAAAGACGTTTGGAAAAAAAAAAAATAGCACATTTTTACGTTGACGCTTGGTGCAAGAAAACCGGTCAGTCAATTTTATTTTTTAGAACAGTTTTAAAAATGTCTAACCCTTGGCTACAAAATGATATATAAAAACTTAATTTTATTTTATTTCTTCATATTTTATTTTGCGTTTTAAAATGCGCGCTTTTAAAAAAACACCCTGTATATATATTACGTAATGGTTAAAAAAAAAAAGTATATACCACTAAATGACACTTTGCTTTTTTAATAAAAGGTAAGCAAAAGATTAAAACTTTTTTTATTGAACATTGGCAAAGTCGATTTTTCAGTATCAACTCTCCACATAGTTAAATAATGACATTTTGTGTAGTGAGTGGGGACGTATGTACAGTATATGTTTCGTTCTATTACAAGGCTATTTACCATCACAATTCACTCAATATACATTTCTATAAGCCACCATCCCCTATGGTATTTTATCAAACAATTTGATTTTTCAATCAAAAATTTTCCTACATAAATAACCATGTCTATCTTTTCCAAATATAGTAACGAGCAGTGATAAGTGATTCTCTCTCTCTCTCTCTCTCTCTCTCTCTCTCTCTCTCTCTTGTAATCTTTAACTTTTCATTTCTTTCATAATATTGATAATAAGACAATTTTGTCAATTCACTGATTTTTGTTCGATTTTATATAAACGAGTACACATTTATGTGAAAATTTTGAAACGTGTAGATTTCTGAAACTTTATACAGTGTCATTACATTATTAGTGTTCAATACAGTGTCATTAATGGTAAAAATGCGAATAAATGTAAAAAGTAAAACATACAGTAACATAATGATAATAATAATAATAAAAAGAAGAAAAAAAGTTAACAATAAAGAAAGTTTCAACGAGTTTTTAATAGACACATAAAATAACAGAAAGAGATCAGTAACATTTTGCAGTATTATTTTGAAATTATTATTTATATACAAAAAAGTAATTGCATTAAAATTGTATCCAATCTAGTGTTTTAATAATTTTGTCATGTTGAGTTTACGTGTGTACTTTCACAACTGGAAAATTGCAGAAAGGAATAATATATATATATATATATATATATATATATATATATATATATATATATATATATATATATATATATATATATATATATATATATATATATATATATATATATATATCCCACATAATAATAATATAATGTCCCTTGAGGTTTAGGGTTTCTTTATAAAGAAGTCCTATAAGGCAATGTTTTTAATATACAATTTTTTGCAACTTCTTTTATGCCGGGCTCATTGATGCAGCACGTTAGCCAATCACAGGTAGCGCGGGAAAAAGCATACAAATTCTAATTTCCTATATCCTTTGGCAGCACTGTGGACTTTTTTTTTTTTTTTTTTTTTTTTTTTTTTCTATATTGCACCGGGGTTATTTTATTATTGTTATTATTATTTAATAGACACTTTTACTGCATGTTTTAATAAAAAAACTTAAGCATTTTTCCTCACTCAAGTTTTTAACTTATAGTAATGTCTTGGGGTCTCCATAGCCTTACAACTTAATTATCATTTGCAATCCAATTTGAAGTCATCATTTTGTCATGTATACCCCTCAGTATAAAGATAGCTCACCATGGAAGTTGAAAATGACTTATTCAGCCTTATGGTCTTAAATTTCAAACCTACTTAATGCAATTTTTTTCACAATTATACTCATTGATTCGAAGTACCAGGGACCAAAAAATCTGGAACCCATTGGGATGATCAACTTTTTCGATGAGCTCGTGGTCATTATTGGTCCTTTTGAGCTTTACCTTTAATATTTAATATCAAATTCTCAAAAAAAAAAAAAAAAAAAAAAGTATCTTGTTTACAGACTGCAAATTCTGCACCCCCAAAATATTATGGTATGCCCGAACGGCATCATTGTTTGAATTACAGCTTATATATAGCAGTGAACAGTAATTTTAAAATATTGTTATCAATTATAAAATAATTAAAATAGGCTGAATAACTTTACAGTAAAATTTGCAGCGAAAATAATTTAATTTCAGCTATAAAGAGCAGTGCAGACAGTATTCACTAATACACATAATATCTAAATAGTTTTGGCAGCAAGGTAAGAATTTCAAAATCTTCTGGAATATATCACACATTTAAACTCGTTATTCTAAATTATCTTCTTCTTTTTTTTTTTTTTTTTTTTCCTTCTTTCTTTTTTCTTCTTCTTTCATTAACAATTTAATAATATTGCAAATAAGCATGATAACTTTTATGGTTCCGTATTGACAAGACTTCATTTCAATTTACCTAAAAATATTGACATTTTATTTCTTCAGTTACTATCAGAAGTATCAGGCAGTATAGGCATTTAAATAAGGGGAAGGGGGGCGTAAGTAAGACGATTCTACAGTTTTTTTGTTTGTTTGTTTGTTTTTAAATAATATGTCGATTAACAGGACAGTAATCCGGTGTTTTGCTTCTACGAATCAAAAAAGGTTCACAATTGTGATTTAGACCTTCAATTTAAATAACAAATTTTAAAGGAATTTGTAATATATAATCTATATATATTACTCCATCTATATAATGATATATAATTGTGACTGTCAAACTAAAGACGAATTTAAATTGCCAACAGTGCCATATAATTTTGGTATATTATTGATTGCTTCCATGATATTGATTGATTGATGTGCATGGATTGTAATGGTAAAAAAAAAATCAAATTATAAATACTTTTCATGTTCTATGTACATTGTAAGTTTGGCATACGAATTATTGTCAATTCTTGATTTACAATTCTCTTGTTTTAGTAGTTTATATGTTTTGTGAGTAAAAATTTGGCCACGACTGAACATGTGAGAGCAACGAGGGAGCTCTATTATATAGTAAAATACATTTATATATATTGTACATAGATATACAAATATATACATATACAGTAGCCAGCAGCACTTAACTGTTTTCATGTTGCCATAAACCGAACCATTGTAGGTGGAATTTAACGAGCGTTAAAAGTTAACGACCTCGTAAAAATCACTCCATAGTCAACATAATGAGGTCTCATATAAGCTTAACTTGTAGTCAGTGGACAATATATATATATATATATATATATATATATATATATATATATATATATATATATATATATATAATGCATCTCTCTCTCTCTCAAAATTTAGCATCTGCGCAAAAATGTAAGCTTTTTTGCCAATTAATTACATTGTTTCAGTTGAGAATTAACTAGTTTTATTACTATTATTATTATTTGTAAAACAAAACAAAAAGACTGAACATTTTAAATCAAATTTGATATAATCTGTTCTCATTAAATCAGTTTTTATTTTCTTCTTTATTACTTTCAAGTTTTAAATTATATGACTTAAATTGCATTCATCGTTACAAATAGCTTCAAAAAAAATAATGTGACGCTAACAATTGGTCCAAGACTAACAAAAATTGTTACTCCAAGTGACGAGGTTTGACTTGAGGTGTGCTGCGCTGCACTTTCGTTATAGCACAGCCACCCTCTCTCTATCTCTATCTCTCTCTCTCTCGCTCCCGCGTCAGCACCTACCGTGTCTTTAATGCGATCAATTAATGATTTCTCCGGCCCACAACTAACTAATGAAATTTTCTTCTAATACGATATATATCTTTCTCTCTCGTATCTCGGGAAGTAACTCAGCAAAACACGACTAGAATTCATGATGATATTTTTTTCTTCTTATTTATCTCTTCTTTCTTCAGGTTAAGTTCATCATAGTAATTTCTCTCTCTCTCTCTCTCTCTCTCTCTCTCTCTCTCTCTCTCTCTCTCTCTCTCTCTCTCTCTCTCTCTCTCTCTCTCTCTCTCTCTCTCTCTCTCTCTCTCTCTCTCTCTCTCAGTCAATTAGGACACAATCTCGCACTATTAAAATCGTGAATATTAAAAATTATTCCCCAATTTGCCTGGAGAAGAGTTTATTTTGTGCTCGTATATGAAGTACTCCTGCTCTTGAAACTAATCAGTTATTTGATGCATTCTGTGACAATTCTATCGCAAACCCATACAAATATTGAATGTTTCGATTTCAATACAAACATCGATTTCTGATGTATCGAAACATCTGACGATGTCAATTTTTTTTTGTTAACCTGTTTGAAGTTTTTCTTATGTACCAACCGTACATTACATAATTATTATATTTTTTTTCCACAAGCCTATTTTCATTATCTTACTGTATAGTTGTCACTTTACTTTCTTGTACTTGATTGAATTATTACGGACAGGTAAGTTTTAGCCCCTCCCATAAAGTAAATCGTGATTGGTACAAAATAAAAGGTAACATCTTGTATAAATAGTATAAATACGCCTACTGTCCTTCAATTGTTTCATATATATATGTAGAAAAGTACAAAGAAAGAATAAGACAATGGAAATGGTATCTAGAATTGAATCGAATAAATTATTCGGCTTGCTATATGTATGTAACATGCTGGAGTATGCATGTGTACCTTGTATGTATATAGGGTTGAAAATTTATCCACGCACGTTTAAAAGTTATAGTAATAATAATAACATTATCTATATGTATCTTTTTTTTTATTTATTTAAATAAATATAAATAATTTGAGATGATTTTCATTAAAATATTTATTATATGAGCTATATTTTTGGCTATATCAAAACTCAACATCATGTTTTTAACAAGTTTGTAATCCGGGTATATCGTATAGGACACTTTTGGAAATAATGAGAACTAAATAATCAAAACTGTCTTAAGAATCAATTTGATAACATCGCTACTACAGAAGAAGGTTCAAATGATTGGTTTCTGTTTCTTGGCTGGGAGAGAGAGAGAGAGAGAGAGAGAGAGAGAGAGAGAGAGAGAGAGAGAGAGAGAGAGCGTTAGAGATTATTTGTCTGAAGTTAAAAGCAAGAGCTGTAAAAATAATTGTAGGCTTTCTTGTTGGATTAATTTAATATTTCAAAGTTCTTTCCATGCTCCAAAATAAATAAATTTAATCAAAGTTGATATAGTATACACGTTCTGCAGAAAACAAAATCTAACTTTTACTCCAGATGCAAAATTCAATATTCATCAAACTGAAAATTTATTTTAGGTCAAGACTTTTTTAAGTATATTTTTTTTCTTTATAAAAACACCATTTCTTCATATAATATAACATCTACTGCTATACGGTATCAAATAGCTATCAAATTTAAACTATTTTTTTACAGCATGCATTTCCATATTATTGATTAAGATTATTCTCATTAATGAATTTTATGCGTGACAGTTGCTATAGATTAAAACAGCTTTCTAAGTTTTATTATTATTATCATTTTTCAAAACAATAAATCAATATTATGTAAATATACACATTATGCATAAACACTCCATATATATAAATATATATTATATATAATTATATTAAAAAGTCTTCATTGCATATAATGTACACTGAATATATAATACAAACATAATAGTGTTATATTTCCAAAGCCTTGTTATTATGATGAAAATGATGAGGGTAACTGATTTTTTGTCTCTCTCTCTCTCTCTCTCTCTCTCTCTCTCTCTCTCTCTCTCTCTCTCTCTCTCTCTCTCTCTCTCTCTCTCTCACTTTATTTATACGTATGTGCGTGTTCATTTGTATAATATCACATAATATGCATCACATACAACAATATTCCATAATTCGATTTTATGAACTAAATATATAGTATAATAGTGTATGGTGTGAAATCAGTCCTCATAATATTGTAACAAATTCATTTATATTATATAGAGACTATCGTTATAAACCTAACGTAATTTAATTTTTAAACATAATTGTTTATACATTTTTGTTTATATGTATATAATATAATTTATTTTCTATGTATTAACAATGACAGAAAATTACTACATCGTAAATTATACGTTATACGTATATCAAGTGTATATTATAATAAACTTTAAGAGTTGTACTTAATATTAATATTGTATATTGCCTATATAGGTGGGACATTATATTTATTTTTAATTTTTTTGCTTCGTACAAACAATTATTATAACATGTTATAGAGTGTCACAAATGTATATTCTTTTCTTTTCTTTCTTTCTTTCTTTCTTTTTTCTTTTTTTTTTTTTTTTTTTTTTCTTTCTTTCTTTAAGTATAAGTTTGATTACTTTTCAAATGTCTATTTACCTAGCGAACTCACTTTGACATTGATTTAATTAACTGTCATATCAGGAAATAAAATGACATAAAGATTAATTAATTTGATATCTTTAATGAGATTGATTCCTAACAAAAACTTTTCATTACTTTTAAATGAAAATGCTTTCTAAGAGTTGAAGAAAAGAAACCTTATATATATATATATATATATATATATATATATATATATATATATATATATATATATATATATATATATATATATATATATATATATATTTATACACATACACGAAAAGAATATAAAATAATACGAGTTCGAAACTAAATTTTCACATTAATTTTTTTTTATGTGAAACTTAAAAAAGAAGAAAAAAAAACAACTTACGTTTACTGCAATACGTTATCATAATACTATGCATATTTTAAATTTAACATTATATGAGTGTAATTATTTTATTCTTATTATATTCTCTCTTTTTTTATACATATTATATGTAATAAAAATACATCAATCTTATAAAAGCATTTTTCTGTTTTATTTTAACTTTTTTGACATTCAGATTCCATAGTATAATCAACAATTTAAGATTTAGAAAGAAGAGAGAGAGAGAGAAAAAAAAACTTTTTATCGAAACATCTTTGAAATTCCATCTCGCGTACAATGCAATAAGCAATTCTAATAAATACCCAACTGTCTTATAAATTTTAACATGATGCCGAAAGAATACATTGTAGAGTGATATATTTATGTTGCTTGTATATTTTATATTATATTATAAAAGGAACTCACGAACCTGATAAATTCATTAAATATGAACAGGTATTCAAACTCTCTTCTCTCCCTCCTCTCTCTCTCTCTCTCTCTCTCTCTCTCTTTCTTTCTCTCTTGAAAATTTATTTGCCAACATTGATAATATTAATATCGACTTAGTGACTTTTTATTACAGGGGGGTTATGTGCTTCAAAACATGCACGTTACTCGGAAATATTAATTGTCTGAAAATAAATTGTTATTTTTTTATTCAATATTTTATACCAAACACTAAATTAGTTCATTTTTAAAATATATTATATAATTTTTATCTTTGAATTAAATCTATTTTTATTATTCCTTATGCGAACATGTAATTAAAAACAGTTTTTATCTATAAGTTATATATTATAAACGCTACGAGATACATATTATTATATATTATGTGACTATGTATGTATAAAGATCGAAAGAAAAAAAAATGTATATAAACGTAACATCACGAGAGAAAGAGAGAAGAAAAGAAAAAATAATAAATAAAAAAATAAATAAAAGCTTAAGAGGGGGGTTTGAGAAAAGGAGAGATACAAGAGTGATGTACAAAAAGAATAAAATTTACTAGATTGACATCGGACATAAATACATCAGTCGGAGACAATAGCAGATAAATCAGCGAGCGGGCGGGCAAGATAGCACTGCCTCTGGAGCCGAGCGCGGATACATGGTCGCAAGGGGAGGGGAGGGGAAAAGAGAGGGGGGGGGGGGTTCTTTACTTACTTTCACTGTGTCGGCAGATTAGCCCGCTTCAATTTAATTGTAACTCGCGTCGATTAATAATCAATAAAGGTTACAAAAAAAAAATATTTTTATGAAATTTAAACTTTTGAACAAATCGAAGCAATACTGCGGAAGTATTATTTTAAACATACACATATGTATATATATCTGTGATTTTAAATGTTATTTACATTTTGTTGACATTTTTTGACTTATAACTTTGAGGGTATATAATAATATACTATTAGTTATATAATATACTAATAGTTTGATTTTGGGGGTGATTGTTTTTGTAATACGAATGATTAGTATAGGTGTGAAAGAAAGTTGGCAAGAGTCCGTATCAAAATATTGCCATTGTAAAGGTGGAAAGAGGGAGGAAAAATGAGTTAGGGATTTGTGCAAGGATGGATATATGAAGGCAGAAAGAAGAAGCTCACTCATAGCTTCAGTAGGTTTGCTTGGCATAGCCTTGCTTGCTTGCTAGCGTCTCCCGTGCCGAGTAGACTGACAAATGTATTGTTATACTTTGTGAGTGACAGTTGAATAACGTGAGCCGTGATGAAGACATGACAGTCGTATTTCAAGAAAATCATCCGCAGGCTTCATTTTGTGCCTCTCTCTCTCTCTCTCTCTCTCTCTCTTGCTACACTGCATCACATCTTTTCAAATAAATTAAGCAAAAATCTTTTTTTTTTTTTTTTTTTAATATTTTGTAACAATAGTTGAATGATTGACGTCATTTCAAATTAATAATAATAATAATAAAAAATTAAGAAAATTTACATTGACTATATGAATGTTTTTATTATTATATATTTCGTTTCTTCTTTTCACGATCTATATTTAGAGCCATAAGAATGTTGTGTCACGTAAATTATTTATTTGCATTAGTTAAATTATGATTTAAAATACGTGGTTCGTGGAAAAAGAAACACGTCAAATGATTTGTAACTCTTTGTTACATAGACGTGAAGCGTGAACTTCTTATAGTATCGCAAGTTAAACTGTTATTCATTGATTTTTGTTGTGTGGAAAATGTATAGTATAATATTATGATGCTGTACACTCTTCGATCTCGTTTGTAATATTTAAGACAATATACATCGATTCAAAACATGTATTAGCGTCACGAAAGTCAGAATAAGTTTGCGATTGACGATACGGTCAGGATGAAGAAGAAAAACAAAGATAAAAAGAGCTACAGCAAAAAAGTTTTTTTTTTTTTTTTTTTTTTTTCTTTTTTTAAGAGAGGCAAAAGATGCCGGTAATTAAAGGGACAGTTGAAGTTTTTAATTAGCAAGGGGAAGAGTTAATACAAGCATGATCGCATATAGAGAGCACAAAATTAATTCAATCAATAAATGGCAGTAGTGATATTCAACACGTTTCGAGGTTAAGTTAAACCTACTTAAACCCTTTTTACTCTCATTTCTCTCAATGAACTTCTTCAAATAGATTTTAAATTGGTCCTTCCATCATCTACTCCAATAAAATATGTAGAAAATGTCGTAAACTATTAACACATTATATTATGTGATATACTTTCATAATAAATATATATAGGTAAATTGCCTAAACAAACAGGCAATAGTCTGAACAAATGTACAGAATACAGCATTAGACTATTATGCTATATACAACGTTTCAAAGTTTTCCCCAAGTTTCTTAATTTCAGTAAAGACTTTTTATGCGATGTTTGGAATTATGATTAAATTATTAAGTCACACTTAAATAAGTTATTTAATTTGCAAGCATGTATAAATATTATATTTAATTTATTAAATTGATACGTGTGTTCTTGTAAACAACAAAAACAGATCATTACTTTATTATTATGAAATAATTACTACATAAAGTTCGATTAGGACATTTTAACATTTACAGCGTCTTTCAAAGTCATTATTTCTCAATTTCTTATTTGAGAAGATGACACATAACACGAGATTGGAAGAATTTCATTACATTATAGTATGCATAATTATATAATTTAAACCTATATGAATTATTTTTCTGCTTCTAGAATGAAAATAATTATAACGATATTATACAATGTATACGCACAGAAAAAAAATAATACGTGAAAATAATTAAATTTTATAATAGCTCATTTTAGCACCATTTATCCAATACAGCATAATTAATGCTATACTGCATAGTAACTATGCTACCAGACATAAATACTATGTTGTTCAGCACAATTATTTATTCTGTTCTAATTTAGCAACATTTGTATGCTATAATAATATAATATAAATGCAACATAAATTACGTGTTTTATTCTTTCCGTGCGCGTATTAAAATCATCAAATTTTTAATATTTAGGTTTAAATGGAAAAACTAGATATAGATAAGTCATTGAAAAAAATAGGGGAAAAAATTAATAAGATATATTATAAACGTGGCACTTGATAGTGTAATTTGAGTTGAGTTTCTAAAGTTACTAATTAATGATTTGTATTTTTGTTGCAGGGGAGGGAGGCGTGGAGCGTCCTTGCACTCCAGGTGAGGACGAGGCTGAGTCGAGTGACGGAGACACGTCACTAGCTTCTGCTTCGAGTGCTGACGAGGAGACAGGTGCTGCACCTCCAGAGGTGCCCGTGCAGGACAAAGTCGCGCCCGTGCAGCCGGCAGCGGCTGTCGCTGTGGCTGCGGCGGTACTCGAGCGAGCCACCAAGAACCACGCTGCAGTTGAGGCTGTGACTGCACTGCTCATCACTCCTGAAGCCATCGTTCCAAGGTATGCCCTATAACACGATTATAAGCCGAAATTTGCATAACTTTGGGATTCGTAATTGTTCTCCAGAAACATAGCTCGAGTTGCACACAATAGCCTTATGCCTTATGTATACACAATTTTACTTTTTATTATATAAGTTTATTTATTTATTTGCACTCACACATTATACATAAAATGAAGAGAAAAAATAACTTAAAACAAAACAAATATAGTAGTGAATGGATGAGGTATCAACAAAACGGCATAAATGCACACAAAAAGTGTGATTGTTGATCCTTTAAGAAAAAGATACAATAAAAATTTAAAATATATTAAATTTGTATATTTATAAATAACTAAATATCATTTAACCTCGTAAACAAATATGATAAATCGAAATTGTATTATGGTTCATATCAAATTTTCTCAATACCGCGTTTGTTGTTCTTTTTATATTTTGAAGTATGACATGTTCAATTATTGTTGAAAATAGTTGATGTTTGCAGCATCGTTATAAACTAAGCGCAAAGATGAACCAAATTTTAATATAAAAATGGTTTCCTCTTTGTAAACCATTTGTCTGATTGAAAGTTTCGTAACGTCGTTACCACGAAATAGTGTTTGCTCTATTTGCTTTGCATACTTAAAGTAAACACAAGGCTATTATACTTGGATATTCAACACCGTATTATATTGTGATACGATTCAATAATACATCGTGTGATAGAAAATAAAATGCATCGTTGGTGCTATAATTATACCGTGTTCCCCCCGCAGAACGTACAGTATATAGTTAAAGTTTATTTTCAAAGGTTTATCACCAAGCAAAACATTGCATTGCTTTTTTTATGTTTAAAAAACTTGAAAACTTATGTGGTTAGTAGAATTTAATTTAAATTTTATCTTTGCTGTATCATTTTTTTTTTCCAAAAAACAAAAACGTATACATCTATGTGTAAATTTTAATGAGATATGCACTTTTGCAACGCAACTCAGTTTATTTAATTATAAGTCATTGCAGCTTTTCTAATTTATTGGTCAAATTTTTATTATCTCCCCTCCCCCTTTAATATTTATTTATTACAGAGGGAACGAGGTAATAAAGAGTTTCAAACGTGTACATCATATTATATTTGCTGATGGTTTTTTAAAAATCACATTCACACAGTGAAATAGTGTGTTTATGTTTTGTAAAAAAAAAAAAAAAAAAAAAAAAAAAAAAAAAAAAAAAACTATTCCTTTTTTTTTTTTTTTTTTTTTTTTTTTACAAATCCGTGTTTGCAGTTCAAGCTACATGGTGATTTTACAACTTGCAACACATAAAGTTTTATCGTTTGACAAAAAATAAGAAGAGAGGGAAGAAAAGATACAGGAAAAAAAAAAGCTGGGGTGGCGTAAAAATTGTAGTGCATCAAAAATTAAATCGATCCTGGTATATCGTGAAATGGATTTCTATATCTATCGGAATTTTGACGCAGATGCCTCCATGCGAATGCACCTTTCAGACTCTACTTTTTTTTTATTATCTATTAAATATAAAGAACTTTTTATTTAATATTATGTTAAAATTTAATAAGCATAAAGTGGACAGAATATTTGCGATAATTTTTCTTGTTTTGGAGTGTTAGTGGCACAACTAGCAGGCAGTCACGTGGGTGGGGGTGGCGTTTCACACCACTGCACGGGTCAAGGTTCATGCGATTGACAAGTGGAGAACCAATACACAAAGATAGGTAGTGCATCATTTCAAGGAGTCGAGATAAAATTTGCTTACTAAATAGTGCGCCACTAATGGAGGCGCCATGCGCCTAAGAGTGACTTTCTCTCTCTTTCTCTCTCTCTCTCTCTCTCTCTCTCTCATCACACCACGCTATCAGAAAGCCTCGACGAGACGAGACGAGAGAGAGAGAGAGAAGGATGGAGAGTACAGGGGACGGGGGGAGAAGAAGGAGGATATTTACTGCCCCCTAGTAGCCATTATCGTAAATCAACACCAACATTCATTCTCTCCCTATCCCCCTTTCCCCTTACACTACAGTACCTCCCTCTTTCTAAAAACCTCCTCAGCCTCCCCGGTCCTCTCTCTCTCTCTCTCTCTCTCTCTCTCTCTCTCTCTCTCTCTCTCTCTCTCTCTCTCTCTCTCTCTCTCTCTCTCTCTCTCTCTCTCTCTCTCTCTCTCTCTCTCTCTCTCTCTCTCTCTCTCTCTCTCTCATCTCTCTTTTACTAAGATCCAAATTTTACATACATACGCAGGCGGCAAACACTCTCTCTACTACGAAATAACTATAATATAATATACATAATGCTGTTGTGTTGTGTCAGAATTTTATATTAAAAAGTTTGTGCAGTTATGACGAAGGGTGGAGGCGGTTTTTTGTTTTATATACATAAGAGAGATGATGTTTTTGTTTGCTCTTGTCACTGCACAGCCCTTAAATATTTTATAATTAGTCTTCAGCTAAATTTGCTGGATTTGCTAGCTCTTATGCAACTGATTGCATCAAGTCTCCAATCAAATACTTCGCTTGTAATTTTTAAATAATTCTCGGCAAGAAAAATTCCTCGAATATTTTATACATGGAGTTTTGATTCATGTGTACTTCTTTTCAAGTCTCAATATGAAATATTTGCACGATTAACCATCTTCATTTCTAGATTTAATTAAGAGATCATTGTCCAGAACGAAAGAAAATTTATTATTTATTTTTTTCTTAAATAATTTAAAATTTAGTATTGATAATAAAATTTGACCTAAATATGTCTGCATTTCATTTCTTATATATTATATATTTTTAAATCACTTTCCAATTAAATTTATTACTTAAAAAAATGATATTTATATGATAAATATCATACAATTTATAATACACACTTTCTCGTGACATATTCAGCATCTTTTATGACATGACACAAAAATATATTTTAATCAAATATTTATTTAAGTTACATACAGTAATAAAAATAAATTTCACATGTATTCATAAATATTATTAGCAAATGTCGTGAGTGGTTTGTGTACAGTTATCTCATTTACTTTATATTGCATGGTGACTATATATGTGTACGACTACGACAATATGCATGCTTAATGAGCTACAATAATGATTGATTGATTGATTGATCGGTGTACACTTTTGTTAATTCCAATCAACGTCAAGGTATAATTTATGTTATTATATGAGACGTAAAATGCAGAATGTATGAGAGTTATTTATTATTATTCTAATCCTTGAGGATAGTAAGGAAAGGATAGTTGGATGCTAATTTTATTTACGTTAAAATTCAGCCAATATTTTAAATTCTAAAATTATCATTATTCTTTTATATTTAATTATTATTAATTTGGTTACTTTATTATAGACTTTTAAATCTATTGTAAATCTTCAATTCCTTTACACACGGTGCAATAAATTTGATTGCAGGAAAATTGCATGGATTTTACTGGAGATAACGCGAACTCAGATATTGTTCGGGTGAAGAGGTCATTACTTCACCAAGTCAGTTAGTCATGCACGTAAATATGTTCTGTATTAAGATGTCATGTTTTGCTATTTTATTGAAAATATGTATTTATATAGTATTCGGTATCGATCATCGTCGCTATTTTTTTGATGTCCTATTCGTGAAGTGCACAAAAATGAAAAATTATAAAATAAGTGCTCACTAATTTCAATTTGAGGATGCATTTTATTGGTTTCATATTTTTGGTTCATAATTAATTTATATTTCTTGGAGCGGAGATTAAACTCCAAAGTTTATGACGACGGTATACGTCACATGAATAAATTTCACAAATTATATATTTTTTTAGTGACTTGTTTCTATTCAAACATGATACTTTGTCGCTAGGCGTATATTGTATTACAAGTGGGTGCGATTCTTCAAAGCACTTATTAGCTCACCTAAAGGCCTTAAAGTTCCTAATTATGCTAAAAAAAATCATAGGATCTTAGGATTCCAAATTATGCTCAGAAATCCTATATATAGGGTCTTAGGATTCATTAGGCTGTTAAATGTCCTATAAGTGTTTTAATGAATTGCACCCTATGCTACCTGATTTTCAGCACAATTTGTTCAATACACCAGTATAATGCTACTGCATAATTTATGCTACATTAGCATAATTATTATGTTGTATAGCATAATTATTTATGTTGTTTTAATTTAGCATCATTTATGCTATAATGACAAGATTATTTTAAGCTAAAAATGTATAATGCAATTACGTTTTATAATTGGAAAAGGATGATTACGAAATTATATCATGCGCATGTATGCATTGTCGGTAAAAAGTAAGGATTTGTAACGATATTTGAATGTCACTTTTTAGCAAACAGATTTAGTATAACGGATGGTAACCTCTCTTAAATGTTAGTTCGATAATATATAAGTCCTCTCCAATACTAACAAGTTCACCGTCAGTTCTTGTGTGGTATAATATAAATTAAAAGCCTTTGGCGCAACTGCTATCATAGCAAATCAAATTATGTCGGATGTCAATCCATTCTCTTTCAATTTAATTAGATAAAATTATAGATGTCGTGTATTTAGTGTGCAAATACAAAATTCATTCCATCTGAGGTGGATTAAAAATAGAGTGAATGCATATGCAATTATCAAAGGTAGTTTATATTATACTTTATACGGAAACAACGTCAAACTCGACCATACAAAAACTGCAGCTTTTTATTTCTAAACACACTTTGTGCATATTATGCTTCTAGAAGATGCTTTACTTTAGACTGATGCGTGACAAATGTATATTTTAATTAAATAATTTAGATGGAGTGTATAGCATATTTTTATAAAACATCAAAGTAAAAGTATTGATTTTTTTTTTTTTTTTTTTTTTTTTTTACTTTACTTTTCATTTTATTATTATTATTATTTTTAGCATCAGTACTTCTCTAAAAAAAATAATTTTAGAATATTCACTATCAAGGGGACTTAAGAAGGAAGGAGAGAGAGAGAGAGAAATGAAGAAACAAAAGCGCACTATAGCATCTTCTTTATTATTATTTACCTGCTATTAACTGCTATAGGGTGTATGCATTCATGTTAAAGTCGACGCCATGTTGGATAACTCAATAACATGGGTGGCATAGGAAAAAAATCATTTTGCAAGTTTAAAAACACTTTGCAATATTTTTGAGAGCATTGATACTGTAAATATGTTCAATTAGTATCTCAAGTATGTGAGAAAAATATCAGTAACAAAAAATTAACCGATTTCCCAAAGAAAATTGGCTTAAATGAAGTTTGTTCTATGCTGAGCAATGTTATTCACTACTCCAGTATGGCCTCCAAGCGCAATAAATATGACGTCATCCGCATACACCCTATTGATTGGTACAGAGAAAATGCATTTTTTTTATTACGTCAGAATTATGATAACCAACGCAAAGGGGGTCTATAGCACTTTTTCTTACAATACTTGGCAAAATCAACGTTTCGCTGTATTTTTTGTAATATTAATTTTCGATGAAATTGATGCAATAGTAACTTCTTTTTTTATGATTGTTTTTTTATTAATTACTACTTTACCTAAGAAAAAAATCAAGCTGAATTTGATTTTTTAGATAATTATTAAAGCGAATTGTTAATATATATAGAAGAAACGAAGAGAATAAAATAATGCAAGAAAACTATTTAGAATGGTTAATTTTTTATTTTTTTTACAATAATAATAATAATAACAGGCTATAAGTTAATAGTTACCTTTTACCTGATTATTTTATTAGTTTATAAAGAGATTTATAAGAATTTACTATATAAATATAATTTTTTGGAGAGGGGAAAAATAATCTCGGTATAAAATAAAGTAGTGGGAGATGATACATGGAGAGAGAGAGAGAGAGAGAGAGAGAGAGAGAGAGAGAGAGAGAGAGAGAGAGAGAGAGAGAGAGAGAGAGAGAGAGAGAGAGAGAGAGAGAAAAGAAATAATGTGTCTGCAGGAATAATAATTTTTATTTTGATGAATTGGGATTTTATATTTTTTAAATTTATTTGTGTTACAATCGTGGGCTATAAAGCATGCCCACGTCAATTGGATATTTATATATATATATATATATATATATATAATAAAAGTTATGGCTAATGTAATCGTAAAAATTAACTCTTGTATTATCTAACAAATAATAATAATAATATATTACTCACATTAACGGACGTAAAAATTAATCAATTATTTTTATTTATTTTTTAAATGTACGTTTGTTGTAATTAAAGCATGTCATAATAGTATAGTTATAGACATGACGATATGCTGCAAGCTCTTATCTTAAGTGTTGAAACAAGAATAATGTCGGAACTCAAATAAAAAGTTGTGTACACAGCAAGCTATAATAAAATCGTATCATAACGCGATCTATTTGTAAATACTTATACATTACAGCCTTTTTTTTATTGTTATTATACTTGAGTGTATTTTAATTATCTGAGTGATGTTATATATATTTTTTATTAATGCTTGTTACAGAGAGGCGCTACCAAGTCCTGGTCGTTGCGAGTCAAGAGAGTCGCGGGAGCACGCACCTTCGCTGCCCTCCGCGCGCTCAGCCTCTCGCGAGTCCTCCGAGATGTCAACAGAACCAAAAAGTCGCCACTTGGATAGTGAAGATGAAAACCACACAAGTGAAGAAATTTTAGATTTTAGTAAAAAGAGAGAAGATCCCATTAATATTTTAAATTTAAGTAAACCTCCAAGTTACGACCCACCTACACCGTTATCGACAAACAACGAACTCAGTCCTTTAGATTTATCATGTTCTAGAAAACGAACAGCTCAAAGTTTACCAGTTGCTGAAAATGTCAGCGTTAAACATCAACGAACCAATGAATTTCCTAAAAATTGGAACTCATCAAATTTCCCATTTTATAATAGTAGTAAAGCAACCAAAGATGAATGGAATGGAGGTGTCAAAACTCCAATCATAAATGTTAAAAAATTCCCTGAAACAAGTAAATCATTAAATGAATTATCCAAATTAGGTGAGGATATGTTTCGAAATCAATTACCCCCTCGGCAAACAGCATGGCAGAGTCATTGGGTTAACAAAGGTAGTATGGAGAAAAACAAAGAAGTATTCAAATGTGTATGGTGTAAAAGTTCATTTCATACGTTAGCCCAATTGACAACGCATATGAAGGAAACATCTCATTGCAACAGTAATGCACCTACTTCCTCACAAACTTCTAATAATAGTAAAAGTAATTCAGACTTAAATCTAATTATAAAAGAAACTATGCCATTGCCTAGGAAATTGGTTCGTGGACAAGATGTATGGTTAGGTAAAGGAGCTGAACAAACTAGACAAATTTTGAAATGTATGTGGTGTGGTCAAAGTTTCCGCAGTTTAGCGGAAATGACGTCACATATGCAGCAAACTCAACATTATACAAACATCATATCTCAAGAGCAAATTATCTCGTGGAAATCCTCCGATGAAAACTCTGGTTCTGGTGGAGTGAAAGCCACGACTAGTGCTGGCCAAAGCACGCCTACCCCAACTCCACCCCCTAACTCTCAACAGTCCCACGTTACTGCAGTTTTAACATGCAAGGTGTGTGATCAAGCATTCTCCAGTCTCAAAGATCTAAGTGCTCATATGGTGAAAAATTCACATTACAAAGAGCATATCATGAGATCCATTACCGAATCAGGTGGAAGAAGGCGACAAAATCGTGAAAAACGTAAAAAATCACTGCCTGTACGTAAATTATTAGAATTAGAAAGAGCACAGCATGAATTAAATTCATCAAAAAATGGATCTGATATTAAAAAAATAGCAACAACATCAAAAATATCATGTGAAAAATGTGGCGAAAAAATTGACACCTCAATATTTGTAGAGCACATACGTTTGTGTGTGGGTAATTCACGTAATTTATTAAAATCTGCATTATTATCTAATGACACAACACCTGAAAGACCAGAAGCTGGTGAAAAGTCGTCGTCAAAAGATAATAGAGAATCTCCACAAGCAGCAAATCCAACATCTACCTCACCGTCAGTTTTAAATGCAATTGAAAAATTGATAGAAAAAAGTTTCGATTCCAGAAATCGTCAAAATTTTCAAGCAATGCCTAATCCTAACTTAGGATCCAGTATTTTAAAGCGATTAGGCATTGACGAAAGTTGTGATTATACCAAACCTATCGTTGATGCTGGTAATTTAAGTTTAATTCGTAATTATCAACAGCAGGTCAGTTCTCAGGGACGTCATCGCGAGCGCAGTGGCAGCGAGTCAAGTTCGCGATCTCAGACCCCTGACCGGAAGTCGTTGCAACAGCAAGGGACTCCCGTACCACCCAGCATTACAGACGATTCCTCACAACCAAAACCCTCACCTACTGGATCCCCCATTAAATTGGAACCACTTCCAAAAACACCATCTCCTTTGGCTACAAAAGATAGAGAATCTCCCAAAGTTTCGTCAGATGATGATAATGGAGATAGTGATCGTGCAAAAAACATAACACCACCTATAAAAATAAAAAAAGAACGATCACCAAGCCCTGCCATAAGTGAAAAATCTACTTCAGATAATAATACTCCTAAATCTAATGAGCCAAATGATAATAGTGAAACTAGTGTTGCAGTAAAATCGGAGAGCACAAAATCTCTAAGTGCTCTTTCAAATATGTTTGATAATTTATCAGGTACCAAGTCCAATTGTAGTGAAAACGGTGGGGGGAATAGTGCAGCTCCGGGCTCTAGCCATCCCTTAGCTGCGTTGCAAAAATTGTGTGATTACACGGACAGAACCTCTTCTGCAACGAGCACCACAAGTACCACCACCACCACTAACCCAGGTGCCATCTTGGCCTTCACATGGGCATGTAATGACGCTGTAGTCAACAATGCAGAATCCACCATTATCAAATGTGCATTTTGCGATACTCCATTCATATCCAAAGGTGCTTACAGGCACCATCTGTCTAAAATGCATTTTGTTAAGGATGGTACCATAAATGATACAAAATCCTCGTCTTGTTCAAGCTCAAAAACAGCTGTTTCTCCTTCCCCTCCTGTTGCTAGTACGAGTTCTTCACTAGAATCTAATTCTGCAACGAAAACACCTCCTAATAACAACGAAACTCCAGGTACGGAGGAATCGCCACATTCGAAATTTCTTAAGTATACTGAACTAGCAAAACAATTATCCAGTAAATATGTCTGAATTTTTCGAGTGTCAATAAAAATAATTATAATAATAATATAATATATTCATAATGCTGCGATTTTTATCATACAATTACAAAAAATAATAATAATATATATATTCCAGTAAATTTTAAATTAATTTGTTCTCTCTTATAATAAATGTGGTGAAAAGTTGTGAGAAATTTATATTTAAAAAAATATAAATATAATAATAAAATAAAATCACAGTAAATGTATAAAAAAAAATAAACACAATAATTATTTTTTATTAGCTATTGTTGCATTTTCGTAGACTTTTTGCCTTGATCTCGTAAACGTGTTTTAAAAATAATAATATTTAAAATAATAATAAAAAAAAAATCTGTCATGTTTTTTAAAATATTTAAATTATTCTTTATAAATTCCTAATATATATGCATTTCAAAATAATAATTAAAACAAATTACATTGCTATATATATATATATATATAAAAAGTGCAAAATGTTTATATAAGTTGTTGAAATAAAATTGCAGTATTAAAGAAAGTAGATTCAGACTGGTGATGATGTGTCTTTGTGCTGACCCATACGAAATGTGTATACTACTAGAATTTCAATAGCTATTTAAAAAGTAATATAAATTTGTCTTTTTTAATAATAAAAAAATAAAATTAATAAAAAAAAACTCCATACTTCCGATTTTATAAATATATAAGGAAAAAAAAACGATTGTGAGACTTTAAATATTTGATATTATTTAGGGTGAAAATAAAGATATTAAAAATAATAATGTTAAATATAATTGTACCATACGTTACTTTAGGAAGAATAACAAAAAGTTGATAATTGATAAGAAAAAAAAAAGTAATAATTATAATAATAATATTTAACTAATTTTAAATTTAAAACCATTAATATGTATACGGCTCTTTAATATAACACACGCCCAAAATACTTTTCTTGCTACTCAATACGATTTAAAATGACTGAATAGAAATGAAGAAAAGTTTTCAATTAAATGATATACTTAAACATTTTTTGATCTTTGAAATAATTATACGTGTGAAAAAAAAAATATATATATTATATATACCGTCATTTAAAAAAGTATACATATAGAGAGATGAATTGACAGTTGATACGTAGTGCTCTCTATACTTGTCTTATATTGACGATGACGTGATGAATGCTAAATAACATCAGATTCAAGTCTTGCAATCTAAAAGCAGATATACGATTAATATGTAAAAGTGGCCATATTAACTTAATAATTAATTGATTTTTTTTTTAATTAGCAGCTGTTTCTGCTCAATTCCTTTTTTTTATATATATATATTATAATATTATATAATTTTTTTGTTTCTTCAATAAGTTCAATAATATATTGCTAATTGAAATATAATAATAAGCAATTCAGAATTTATTTTTGTTGTTGTTAATTTATTTAAACCTATATGATAAATAAAATAGTAATAATAATATCAATAATATTCAATTGTATATAATAAATAAAAAATAATGAATTTTTCATAATTAATTAAAAAAAAAATAATAATAATAATAAATTGTGAAACCATATTTGCTCACTGTCTTGTCCATCCTATCAACATTGTTACGATCGGTCTGTTTTAACATTGGCAGGCATGATGCAATGTCATCTCATCGATATCATTGGAAGTTACTCTAGAAATATGTTAAAATAGACCGATTATGTATACCTCTAAAATGTACGTAATATTCTGAAAATGCTCATAATTAAGAAAGAAAAAAAAAATGTTTGAACTAAAATAAAACTTAAATTTGATAAATTATAAAATATAGAAGTGTATTGTGATAAATATAATAAAATTATATCAAATTTAAGATTATTTTAGTAATTTGAAAAAAAAAAAAAATTCTCACTTAATTTTTTTTTTTTTTTTTTTTTTTTCAACTTAAATTTCTTGAAAATGTTGTTAATTTTATCTTTGGGAAAGTGAGTCGTTCATTTATGGGGGAAAAAACTCAAGATTATTGTAACATATTGTCAGTAGAAATAAAAACAAAAAAATAATAGTAATTGTATAGTAGTATAAAAATAATTAGTTTGAAAAAAAAAAGAATAAAATAAAAAATACAGTTTTCATATCTCAATTTACGTAAAAACTATCTTCCAATAATATTTAAGCAAAAAATAAAAAAAAAAATAATAATAAAAAAAAAAAGAACTTTGAAAATCAAAAAATTATATTCCTTCACAACTCTTGTTTGATTTATTTATTATCGAGTGCGAGAGAGAGAGAAAAAGAGAGAAAGAAAGAAGAAGAAGAGAAAAAAAAACTTGTTTTTTCCGTTAAAAAAATAAGAGTCAATTTCAAGTTGCGGGACTAAAGCTTTGGATTAGTCGCATAAAAAGACTTGGCAATCGTGATGCTGCATACGTTGTTGATTTCATGCGACTGATCGAAGTACTTTACGATCTGACCGCAGCTCTAAATTGTACACAAATCAGTATTTTTAATGTATGTACAATTCGCCATGTTCCAAAAGTAATATTGTGAAACTTAATAACTTATTATTATTTCATTTTGTAATATAAAACTTATATATCTTTCTGCGGAAAAAAAAATCTATGTACGTGATTTTCTTTTTAATTTATAAGTAAGTGATTAAAAAAAATTATATATTCAATATATATATTAAAATGTTTATTTGTCTATTTATAAGAGGGTTTCATATTCAATTTTTTTATTTAATGTTGATGAGAAATATATGAAATAAAAACTGATTATGAATTACTCTCTTTTTTTTTTTTTTTTTTTTTTTTAAAGTGCTCAAATTTTTAAGACTCTGAGTTTTAAGTTATATAAAGATTTTTAGACGTATAAGATGGCACGCACAGATTATTGAGATTACATTCTTGTAATACATTTCAATTTCTGTGATTTAAGTTCTTTATTCATATGTATGTACTTGTGACAATTTTTTTAAGTTGGGATGAAAAAAAAATGTAATTGTTATATAATTTAAGTAATAAACAAACAAAAGGCAATTGCGCAATATGAAAATATAATTATAATTTTAGCAATGCCAAAAGTGAGATACGAATATAAAAATAAAAATCCCAATTTTTAAAAAAGAAATCTATGTGTAATTATAAATAAAATAATTCTGAAAAATTAAACTGAACTTGTTTTATTTTTTTTAACTAAACCATTTTTTAATGCGTTTATAACAAAGAAATTGCTTAATTCCTCTTTTTTTTTTTTTTATTATATATAATGAAATAATTTATAATAGTATATCCTATGAATTAAAAAAAAAGAAAAAGAAAGAACGAAGAAGAAGAATTTTAAATTTATTATGTTTTTATAAGTTTTAAACTAAACCTTTTTTTTTTTTTTTAATTGTAAATAAATTTCAAGATTAAATTCATGTTAACTTATAATTTGCAAATTTATTTACGAGCTAAAGAAAGTTGCAATATTTGTCAAAAGTGTTAGACAAACTTATAGTGGTATTTAGAAGTTGAAACATAAATATAAGATTTATGGCCCATGAAGGAATCAGGTTGAACCAGGTAACTGAAATTAATCAATAAAACGTAAGAGGCAATCAACATTCAAACTTCAAGCTAATTAAATTCAAGTTTGGATGAGTTTTTTTTCTTTATCCTTAATTATTTTTAATTAAATATAATATTTCATTTTTTATTATTGTTGCAAATACATTCATGCACACGTTAATCGAGTATCAAAATTGGATGAATATATTGGATTGGACTTGCTTTCATTAAAAATATTATAAAAATTGGTAGATGATGTCTCTATTTTAATGATATTTTAGTTTTTTAGATGATGAAAGAGAGAATGTAGAAATTAGTTGAAAGTTTAAATATAAACTGTGACATCAAGCTGACACACGCGGGCAGTGAGTGGCGAGTACAGCCAGAGTATAGCAAGGCAAACTGTGAGCACCACAAGAAGCTTGTCAAGACGAGCTGGCGGCCCGGAGACGAGAACAGAAAGATGTGATGCCTTGGCTGATGCTGTACTGATGGGGTTTTTCTTGTGTTAGACGAGCGACAAGTGAAATTTATCGTCTACTAGAGAGATTTATAAGTGTCGCAGCTGTTTCTCTCTCTAGTGTACAGGCGAGGACGAGTGAGTCTTGATTGATAGACAGACAGATGTCGCAGTGACTCCTCCACGCCAAACCCGCCGTTTACTTGGCGCACCCATTACCAAAAAGCAAACGCGACACGCATGGCCCCGCACCCGCGAGAGAGAGTATCTCTTCTCGCGCCTGTAGCTATGTTTGGGTGTAGTGAGAGAGGAGGTTGCTTGGACATTGGTGCACATACAAGTGCCAAACAACATATCTCAATATCAATTACCTAATCTCATATGTATCTTTCTATTATTTTATATTTAGGGGTAGTTATTATATAAGCACCAAAAATTTAGTTCAAGGCTTAGCAGAATTGTTCTCCAATTTATAAAGCCAATATATCACATTGGAGAACAGATTTAGCAGAATATTTTAAATAAAGCAACATAGTTGAAGACATGATTATTAAACGGTACTCGAAGCTCGTCAGTCAGCTTTATATAGTTTTTACTTGACATATAACTCGCGCTTAGAGCACACAACACTTTTCCTCTGATAGTAACGTACACTAAATCATGCAACGTTGACTGTCGCGATGTGTCTTCATAAAATCTCAATGTTTCTTTAACATATGGATGTACGTACGTACACCACTCTTGTCCCTTTGACCTTTCTGATTATCAGCGAGCCAGAGTTCACCATTTCAGTTTTGTATTATTATTATTATGCTGTCTTTGAAAAATTACTAGAAAAACTTCAAATTTTATTTCAAATTCCGAATTGAATATTGATGTAGTGTGAACAATACAAAAGTACAGAAGTATTATGTTAATTTATTTTCTAATATCAGGATTTCAATTGCATGTGAAGTATGAAATATATACACACATTAGTATGTATTATACAGTTACTGTAATATAAAATTTGATTGTTGCTGTATTATACGATGTATTCATATGGTATGGACCTACTTAAAGTGTCTGTATTATATAATACGAATAATGCACTGTATATACAACCACAAGACAATAGAATAAAATTTTGAATCACAGTGCTTGCATAAAGAGAGTGACATTTATTTACAGAGAGTACAATTATAATATTTTGCAATCTTTCTTTCTTTTTTCTTTCTTTCTTTTTTTCTTTTTCTTTTTCTTTTTCTTTTTCTTTTTTTTTTTTTCTTTTTTTTTTTTTTCATTTCTGAGTGACATAGAAACTGTACACAGAAACAGCAAATAAAAAACAGCAAATAATAATTAAGTTTTTCAGTTTCAATGCGAGAACAGACACGTATAAAAAGCAAGCTCATTGTATATATATATATATATATATATATATATATATATATATATATATATATATATATATATATATATAATATATATATATAAACAGAATTAATGAACTTGCAAAATAAGCTTTACGTTTTATTTGAGATTGTTTCTCAATTCTATAAGTCATTTTCAAGTTATATATTATGACGCAAATATAAAAAGTTAATTATATTTTATTCATAAAATTTTCAATCAAAATATAATTTTTTTACGAGGTGTTATAAGCTATAAAAATAGATTTTCAGAGAGGATGGAATTGCATGGAAACAATGAGGAGTTCAAACTGAAGCTGCTTGAATTTAACGTTTAGCAATTAGGACTACAAAGAATCCTAAAATGACTAACAATGTAAGCAAAAATACAATATTTCATTTATTTTTGTATGCATAATTAAATATAGAAATTATGGGTGGGATTCACGAAAGCTCTTAAACTAGTTTAAGCAACAAAACAGTTTAAAATTACTTAAACTAGTTTAAGGACCTCACTAAACTAGTTTAGTGCCAAACTGGTTTAAGTTGTTTACTTTTCTTAAACTAGTTTAGCAAAACCGTTTTAAGCCTAAACTGGTTTAAGAACGAGAATTGATTCTTAAATATGGAGAAATTTCACTTTTTAATCGTAAGTTTTTCTGATTAAAAAATGCCGAAAAAAATTAATTTTAGGTTTGAAATTATAGTAAATTTAATGAGGAACTCGAATTCATACATATTGTGAGGAAAAATTAATTTTTTGGTAGAGAAAAATGTAAAAAACCAAACACATCTCTTGAAATTTTGGTCACTGTATTTTTTTGAAAAATTAACGTGTTTGGGCAAATTCGGAAGTTTTTGAGCTAGATACGCAAATCAAAATCGACCCTAAATATTTTTCAGAAAAAATAGGAATGGCGTTGGTTTTATCTCTCTAGCTCAATTAGGAAAAAAGCTAAAAAAAACTGCTTGAAGTCACGTGACCACGGGTTTCACACCTGTACGTACCGCCTTACTTACGTAATAAATCGGAATGTAATTAGGTGATTTTTGATTTTATTTTTCACTTATTAAGTTGTATGGAAACATAATCTTCTCTGAAATATATAAAACGAAATAATAAGATAGTATCGGGCAGTCTAGTGACTGGTTTTACGCGTGTTATCTCGGGACCCCTATACTAGACCAATTTAGAGTGAACGTAAGCGGTAAAAAAAAAAAAGAAAGAAAAGAAAAAAAAGGAGGAGGAGGAGGAGGAGGAGGAGGAGGAGGAGGAGGAGGAGGAGGAGGAGGAGGAGGAGGAGGAGGAGGAGGAGGAGGAGGAGGAGGAGGAGGAGGAGGAGGAGGAGGAGGAGGAGGAGGAGGAGGAGGAGGAGGAGGAGGAGGAGGAGGAGGATCACGAGTTTGCGGGGATATGGAAGGGTTTTGGGTCTAATCACATGTGAGTTTACGATAACTTCTTCTCTTGTTTGTTTTTTTACTACGACACGACCGCGCTCCCTCTTCAACTAAAATCTCAAATAGTGGCAAGAAGTCTGTATGGCAAATTAGCAATGCAACGCATTAGAAGGATGACCCGAAGGACCATTTCATTTGGCCTGATAAAAATTAGGCCAGGGTCATGAAACTTGCATGGTCTAGAGTAAAACCCTTGCAATTTTAATTTCTGACGTTTTTAACCCCTGAATTTGCCCACTTTGATATTAATTATGGAATTGAACAGGGTTGGATTTGCTACTGTTTGAGTTTTGAATGTGCAAGGAAGAACTTTAAATAAAAAACTAACCTTGGGCAGGATGTACATTAAATGAGCACCTATGATGGTGCAAAAAATGAGGAACCTGAATAAGCATCTAAACTTTTAATTTTCAACCCTTAAAGCCAGGGTGAACACTTGAGTTTAAGGTGCATACTTTTCCATAATATTGTAGGGTGGGTCGACCCAAGTTGAGTGATGGTTATTCGACCTACCCGCGGTCCTCCGTGCGCCGTATATCGCGTAAAAAATAAAAATCGCGTGACGTCACCCGTGACCAATCTGATGCTGTGCCATAGGCATCTTGCTGTAAATAGAGGGTTGCGAGAATTTCTGCCGTATTTCTCTTTTTGAATTGAGCGCTTTCAAATTTTGTATTAAAAGTTTAAAAAAACAAAAACAAAGTAAATGAATCAAGCCTTCGTTTGTCGGTATTGTAAGTGTATCGCGAGCCGTGGCGGTGCAGACAGGTGAGATGTGCGCGAGTACAGGTGTTGTCGGGACAAGCAAGGCAAAAAATAGTTATCTGATTTCAGCCATCAAGGTGTTAAGTTATAGGTAACTTGACGTACCAAAGACAATGGGGGTAATTAAAAATTTGCATCTTCCACTCTTATCGAGATTATGGGTAGTTCATCCCCAAAATTAAAGTTTTCGTATCTGAGTGCAATAAAGACTCTTACCTGGGTAATTTGCCGTGCCTAAGACATTGGTGATAATTAAAAATTCACATTTTGAACCCTTAACGAGATTAGGGGTAGTTCACCCCCAAAATTAAAGTTCTCGTATCTGAGTGCAACCAAGACTCTTACCTGGGTACCTTGACGTGCCAAAGACAATGGGGGTAATTAAAATTTAGATCTTTAACCCAATTATCAAGATTAGGGGTAGTTCACCCCCAAAATTAAAGTTCTCGTAAGTGAGTACAACAAAGACTCTTACCTGGGTAACTTGACGTGCCAAAGACAATGGGGTTAATTAAAAATGTCAAATTCCGACCCTTATTGAGATTAAAGGTAGTTCACCCCCAAAATGAAAGTTTCCGTATCTGATTGCAACGAAATAGCTCTCCTGAGTAATTAAAATGGTGATAATTAAAAATTTGCATCTTCAAACAGCTACGTCTACACGGTACACACCTCCACCCCAAATGCTGGTCCGTGACGAATGCCTATTAATAAAGAGGTCTAGTGTGCGCACCACCTAGGCGGAGCCAATATGCAGCAGGTCGTGTACTGTGCGCACCACCTGGAGAGGAGTCAAAAGTGACGTGCGGCCGCGCGGCCACCGCACGTCAGGTCTAGTGTGTGCATGACCTTGCCTCAGTTGTACTGTGTGCACGACCTTGCCTCAGTTGTACTGTGTGCACCAATTTCCCAACTTTCCTCGCGCGGCCGCCGGTCTAGTGTGTGTACCACCTTGCCTCAGGTCTTATACCGTGTACACCACCTTCCCAACTTGCCTCAGGTCTACTGTGTGTACCAACTAGCATCAAGTCTACGGTGGGCACCACCTTGCATCTGGTCTAAGATGTGCACCACCTAGCATAAAGTCTACGGTGATCATTGCCTTGCATCTGGTCTACGGTGTGCACCACCTTGGATCACCCTTGCACACCGTAAACTTGATACAAGGTGGTGCGCACAGTAAACTTGATGCTAGGTGGTACACACAGTGGACCTGAAGCAAGTTGGGAAAGCTGGTGCACACACTAGAAATAAGGTGCGGCGGCCGCACGGCACTTTTGGATCCTCCTAAGGTATAGTGCGCACCGTAGACCTGCTGCATATTGGGTCCGCCTAGATGGTGCGCAGTGCGCATAATCGATCAAATTATTAGTAGGCATACGTCACAGGCGAATTTTTAGGAGATAGTGCGCACCGTAAATCATTACCAGATAATCATCATTGGCATATTCCACCCTGAATGAGATTAAGGATATTTCACCCCAAAAAAATTAAAAATTATTTTTTGGGTTAACTTTTCATAATCTCAATGAGGGTTGGAGATGCAAGTTTTCAAATATCTACATTTTCTTTAGCACGGAAAATTACTCAGGAGAGCTACTTTGTTGCAATCAGAAACGATAACTTTAATTTTGGGGGTGAACTACCCCTAATCTCAATAAGGGTTGAAATCGAACATTTTTAATGAACACCATTGTCTTTGGCACGGCAAGTTACCTATAAATTGACACTTTGATGGCTGAAATCGGATAACTCTATTTTTCGCCTTGCTTGTCCCGACAACACCTGTACTCGCCGCGCACATCTCACCTGTCTGCACCGCCACGGCTCGCGATCCACTTACAATACCGACAAACGAAGGCTTGATTCATTTACTTTGGTTCTTTTTAACCTTTAATACAAAATTTGAAAGCGCTCCATTCAAAAAGAGAAATACGGCAGAAATTCTCGCAAACCTCTATTTACAGCAAAACGCCTATATGGCACAGCATCAAGTTGGTCACGGGTGACGTCACGCGGTTTTTATTTTTTACGCGATATACGGCGCACGGAGGACCGCGGGTAGGTCGAATAACCATCACTCAACTTGGGTCGACCCACCCTACAATATTATGGAAAAGATAATGCACCTTGAACTCAAGTGTTTACCCTGGCTGGGGTGATTCAGGGTTGTTCATCCACCGATATAGAAGTTCTCCGATTTTGACGCAACCTACGACGTTACTGGGGTAACTTGCCCTGACAAAAACAACGGAGACCATTAAAAATAACAAAATTGACCTCTGAAAGGATTTAAGGGTGGCACCCTTGCGAAAAAAAGTACTCCGATTTTAGTGCAACTGACGTCGGTTCTGGGTTAACTTGACCATACAAGAACGATGATGACCACCAAAAATTATAAAATTGAACTCTGGATGATTTAAGGGTGGCACATTGGAGGAAGGGGCAACGTTAAATCCTTCAGGGGTTAATTTATGCATTTTCGATAGTCACTATCATCTTTGTTCGTTCAAGTTAACCTAGTACCGACGTTCAATGCATTGAGATCGGAGAACTGTTTATCGTAAGGGTGCCACCATTAAAATTTTCAGCGGTAAATGTCATCATTTTTTATGGTCACCATCGTCTTTGTTGCTTCAAGTTGACCCAGAACCGACGTTATAGTTGAACTAAAATCGGAAAACTTTTGTTCGCAAAGGTACCACCCTTAAATCCGTCAGGGTTCAATTTTATTATTTTTGGGGGTCACCATCGTCCTTGTATGATCAATTTAACCCAGAACCGACGTTAGTTGCACTAAAATCGGAGTACTTTTTTTCGCAAGGGTGCCACCCTTAAATCCTCCAAGGGTCAATTTTATTATTTTTGGTGGTCACCATCGTCCTTGTATGATCAAGTTAACTCGATACTGAAAATTATGGCATTGAAATCGAACACTATTTGTTCGCAGGGTGGCACCCTTAATCCTCCAGAGGGCAAGTTTATGGTTTTTGGTGGCCACCATTGTCTTTGTTGGGTCCAGTAAACCCAATACTGACACTAATTGCATTAAAATCGGACAATATATGTTCGCAGGGTTGGCAGTGTTGGCACTCTTAAATCTTCTAGGGTTTAATTTTATTATTTTTAATGGTCTCCGTTGTTTTTGTCAGGGCAAGTTACCCCGGTAACGTCGTTGGTTGCGTCAAAATCGGAGAACCTCTATATCGGTGGATGAACAACCCTGAATCACCTCTTAAGGGTTGAAAATTAAAAGTTTAAATGCTTATTCATTTTCCTCAATTTGTGCACCATCATAGGTGCTCATTTAATGTACATCCTGCCCAAGATTAGTTTTTTTATTTAAAGTTCTTCCTTGCACCTTCAAAACTCAA
Organism: Ecdyonurus torrentis; assembly: GCA_949318235.1. NCBI lineage: Eukaryota > Metazoa > Arthropoda > Insecta > Ephemeroptera > Heptageniidae > Ecdyonurus > Ecdyonurus torrentis. Next base: position 56,990,209 of record OX439127.1, read on the forward strand.
ACAGTAGCAAATCCAACCCTGTTCAACCCCTTAATTAAGGGAGTAGGATACCGACCTTATAACTCAAAAACTATACTTATTTTAGGTCTAAATTTTGTGCCATTGTGTAGCTAAAAATTAAACCTATCTATGATAAAAATTTCATGTAGTTTGACCGTGCTCAAAAAAAGAAAAAAATTATTGAAATTAACATTGGGCCTTATGGGCTTAAAATTACAGAAAAATAATATAAAATTAATTTGCACGGTGACCTTCTAAAATTTTTATATATTTGAAATTGTCCCAAGCTGAAGCATTATATTGTGAAAAATTTCAGATTTTTTTGACGAGAAAAGTTTGAGCCTAATGGCTGACGACAGTCCCCTACTCCCTTAAGATCAAAGTGGGCAAATTCAGGGTTAAAAACGTCAGAAATTAAAATTGCAAGGGTTTTACTCTAGACCATGCAAGTTTCATGACCTTTGCCTAATTTTTATCAGGCCAAATGAAATGGTCCTTCGGGTCATCCTTCTAATGCGTTGCATTGCTAATTTGCCATACAGACTTCTTGCCACTATTTGAGATTTTAGTTGAAGAGGGAGCGCGGTCGTGTCGTAGTAAAAAAACAAACAAGAGAAGAAGTTATCGTAAACTCACATGTGATTAGACCCAAAACCCTTCCATATCCCCGCAAAACTCGTGATCATCCTACGAGATATGCAACTTTTTCCATATACGGCTTTACTATAGAAAATGTTCTAACGAGTTGCATATCTCTCAGGATAAAAGCAAGTTTTTGGGGCTACTATGGGGCTTTGGGGCATCAAGTGTGAGTTAATGAACACTTCTTCTCGTTATATAACATTGAAAAAGCCATGTTGCAACCCCTTTAAACTCTTTCTTTCCTCCTCCTCCTCCTCCTCCTCCTCCTCCTCCTCCTCCTCCTCCTCCTCCTCCTCCTCCTCCTCCTCCTCCTCCTCCTCCTCCTCCTCCTCCTCCTCCTCCTCCTCCTCCTCCTCCTCCTCCTCCTCCTCCTCCTCCTCCTTTTTTTTCTTTTCTTTTTTTTTTTTTTTTTTACCGCTTACGTTCACTCTAAATTGGTCTAGTATAGGGGTCCCGAGATAACACGCGTAAAACCAGTCACTAGACTGCCCGATACTATCTTATTATTTCGTTTTATATATTTCAGAGAGGATTATGTTTCCATACAACTTAATAAGTGAAAAATAAAATCAAAAATCACCTAATTACATTCCGATTTATTACGTAAGTAAGGCGGTACGTACAGGTGTGAAACCCGTGGTCACGTGACTTCAAGCAGTTTTTTTTAGCTTTTTTTCCTAATTGAGCTAGAGAGATAAAACCAACGCCATTCCTATTTTTTCTGAAAAATATTTAGGGTCGATTTTGATTTGCGTATCTAGCTCAAAAACTTCCGAATTTGCCCAAACACGTTAATTTTTCAAAAAAATACAGTGACCAAAATTTCAAGAGATGTGTTTGGTTTTTTACATTTTTCTCTACCAAAAAATTAATTTTTCCTCACAATATGTATGAATTCGAGTTCCTCATTAAATTTACTATAATTTCAAACCTAAAATTAATTTTTTTCGGCATTTTTTAATCAGAAAAACTTACGATTAAAAAGTGAAATTTCTCCATATTTAAGAATCAATTCTCGTTCTTAAACCAGTTTAGGCTTAAAACGGTTTTGCTAAACTAGTTTAAGAAAAGTAAACAACTTAAACCAGTTTGGCACTAAACTAGTTTAGTGAGGTCCTTAAACTAGTTTAAGTAATTTAAAACTGTTTTGTTGCTTAAACTAGTTTAAGAGCTTTCGTGAATCCCACCCAATATTATTAGTTATTTGAATTTTTTTAACTATTTTTATATACAAATTTAAAATTATTCGCCATAATTTTTAAACCAACATAACAGCTGCAATTTTTATTTTTATTGACAACCCATATTTATAGCCTTTACTATACTTTCACGCACACTGCAATAGTTATTGCAATAGTTACTGCAGTAATACAATAGTTAGTGCAAGAATGCTATAGTTACTGCAGTAATGCAATAGTTACTGCAATATTGCAATAGTTACTGCAGTAATTAATAATTACTGCAATACTGCAATAGATATTGTAGTAATACAAAAGTTACTGCAATACTGCATTAGTTATTGTAATACTGTAATAGTTACTGCAATATTCCAATAGTTATTGCAATAATGTAGCAGTTATTGTAATACTGCAATAGTTACTTCAATACTGCAAAAGTTACTGTAATACTGCAATAGTTACTGCAATAATGCAATAGTTATTGTAATACTGCAATAGTTACTGTAATACTGCAAAAGTTACTGTAATTCTGCAAAAGTTATTGAAATACTGTAAAAGTTTTTATAATACTGCAATAGTTACTGCAATAATGCAATAGTAACTACAATAATTACTGTAATACTGCAATAGTTACTGTAATACTGCAAAAGTTACTGTAATACTACAAAAGTTACCGAAATACTGCAAAAGTTATTGCAATATTGCAATAGTTACTGAAATACTGCAATAGTTACTGTAATACTGCAAAAGTTACTGAAATACTGTGAAAGTTATTGTAATTTTGCAATAGTTACTGAAATACTGCAATAGTTATTGTAATACTGCAATAGTTACTGCAATAATGCAATAGTAACTGCAATAGTTACTATAATACTGCAATAGTTACTGTAATACTGCAAAAGCTATTGTAATACTGCAATAGTTACTGCAATATTGCAATAGTTATTGTAATACTGCAGTAGTAACTGCAATACTGCAAAAGTTATGTAATACTGCAATAGTAACTGTAATACTACAATTGTTATCAATGTGCAACAAATTTGATTGCAGGTAAATGTCTTTTTTGGTAATGGAGATTACTTGTAATCAAATATTTTGCTCATATACAAACTATTGCACAGTGCGCACAGCTTTTATCTACAGTTTCGTCGCATACGTATTTCATCGCATTGCCTGTTTTTGTAGATGTGATTTTCTTATATGACATGGCATCTAAACGATAAAGTTAATAATAAAACACCATGTGAATTCATCTTTATTTAAAAATAAATTTGAGAAAGAATTCTTTTATTAAAATAATAATATATGTATAAAAAAAAGTATTTGAATGCCAAAGAAATATAATATTATAATCTTCAAATTGTAAACCACGCAGAGCAGACATTTTTGTGTGTGTATTATATATTTTACTTTTTAAAAAATATAATAGTAATAAAAAATAAAAATAACTGGTTATTCTAACAACTTGAATCTGTCAGATGATGTAGAAAAGAAAAACTTTATTGATAAATATGACATGGGGGATACAATAAATTTAATGTTTATATTTATATATTAATACTTTCACATATTCATCATTAATATATATATATATATATATATATATATATATATATATATATATATATATATATATATATATATTATATATATTATTTGCGTCGTTAAAAAAAATACTTGTGATAAAAAAAAATCTTTTTAAAACTTAATACGTTAAAAGGTTTCTTTCCATATTTTGTTTTATCTTGTTATTTAATTAAGAGCTATAAGCCTATAATGAATTGAAATTGAATTAATTACAGCATTGTTGACGTAAGATTCTAGAAGTGCAGTCATAATAACAAGTGATATCAATTTCTTTGTATCAAACCATGCGTGTAATAGACCTTCGTTTATAGATACAATTTTTTATATTATATATGTTCTCAAATACCACAGGTAGCATACCAAGAAAAATTGGAGTATTTTATATTAGTATTTAAAAATAATATATTATATACGTATATTAATTATTAATATACAAATAGCTTGTTCTTAGAATTTTCGTTACATAGCGTTTTGTATAATATATACACAATATATAAAAGTGAAGATCGATATACTTATTTCGCATTAAATACATTATTCCAACTGGAAAAATCTATTTCCTATATATGGATGAGAGAGAGAGAGAGAGAGAGAGAGAGAGAGATCAACTCATTGCAGTTCATCACTCAGCTCATTGTACATTATTGTGCTTCTTCAAAACTATATGATAACATGTCGTCATGTATAAACCATTTTTGTCTTCTTATTTGTAAGCTATTTTATTACAGCATATTGTTTAGCAGCAAATTTACAAATTTATCGCAAAATACGATAAAAAATAGTTAAGAGTGAATAATACTGCTTTAATTTTTTATTTATTTTAATTTTGCTCACTTGTGTAATGTTATTTTAAAGAAAGTTTTAATAAATTGACGATTTTTCTTAACTTTTTTTTCAGTGTAGGAAATTTAATAATAAGACGATTAAAAAATTATTTTATTTTCTGCTGAAGAATTGAGAAAGCAAATCCGATTCTAAGTTAGTAACGATGAGAAGTCATGCAGCGTGAACTACTCTGATCACTTCTTTGGAAGATATTGTTCTACACATATGTTTAATTAATTTTGATTTAGATTTTACAAGGCTAATGAAACTAAGATTTTAAGTTTAATAACCTACAAATCAGTTTCTTTTGGAACATAAAAGAAAAAAAAATTAAAGCAAAAGCATGCGAACCGAATTTGAGAATTTTAAATTTACTGAGCGAGAAACAGTGTACGCACTACGCACTCTATAATGTTTATACTAATTTTATTTTATTTGTTTTTCTGATGAAATAAAATTGTTTTACACTGCCCTGCATGCTTGTTTTTTGTTTGGAGAGCTAATTATTTAAAATGCATCTACGTATTATATATATTATTGTATAATCACATGCTGGACTCGTTTTTACTAAATTATTCTTATAATTCAAAGATTTAAATTTAAAGATGAAAATAAAACATAAATATTCAGTCAGCAACAGAACACGATGTCAAGAATTTTAGTTTCAATTAAAAAATATTAAAATAATAATGTTAAAAATATATATCAATATAATATTAAAAAAAACTGTATTACATTTTGTTTACACAAAGTACTTTTTTGTGATTTTCTTTTCCTTTTGTTATACGTTCATATTAACTTGTACAATATTTTGTAAACTACTATGTAAATAATATTGTTTTTTGTTTATTTGTAAATTAAGGTGAACTTCAATCATAAAGAGAGAAAGAAAACTCGCTATCATTTTTGGAAGGAAGAAACTTAACTTTTATTATCGCATAAAAAAAGCAAAAAGTTATTTCACATTGAATTTTTGTTAGGTTCCATTTGTTTTTGACATATAGAATCCATCTAAAATTATTCGTTTTATTTGTATCAACTCAAATAATATGATCAAGATCAACTTGATGAAACAAACAAATAAATTGTTCGAAGTTGCTCTGACGGTTATAGCTGGCAGTTTGGCTTGACTTGCACTATTTTGCTACTGTGCTGTTGGGCTGGCTGCCTATGTAGCAAGTAGAAGAAACACTATGATGGCTAGACGGTGCGGTGCGGTGCGGTCGAGCTAGCTGGGCCTGCTTGGTTTGGCTTGCTGGATGGCTGGTGCGATGGATACTTACTTCTTCCCAAATGTGAAAGACGTAAGATTTAGGAGTGACATACACCGCAGTGAGAGATAAAGGACGTCACAGCAGTAGTAGTGGAGGACATAGGAAAAGAAGAAGAAGAAGAAGAAAAGAATAGAGTAGCAAGTGAGTGAGAGAGAGAGAGAGAGAGAGAGAGAGAGAGAGAGAGAGAGAGAGAGAGAGAGAGAGAGAGAGAGAGAGAGAGAGAGAGAGAGAGAGAGAGAGAGAGAGAGAGAGAGAGAGAGAGAGAGAGAGAGAGAGAGAAAAGCAGAAAGCGAGAGAGACAGTGAAAATTTACGACACTTGTCGCCGTATTTTTAGCCGTTCTTGTCGGTCACGTGACGTGTCGGTGAATTATAGTGAGGAACAGAGAGGGAGGGGGGAGGCGATATATACGGGATGAGAGGAGGGGTATAAAGAGCCACTGAGGGATAGTAAGTAATAGCCCAAGTGTGATAAAAACCATTACTACTACCAACTTGAATGTTAAGATTAGGCCTAAAGCAAGCTATATAGCAGGAAATTTTTTGTACTCTTTAATATAATAAAAAGTAGGCCTATAAGTACATTATAATGAAATTGATCCAAAGATGCCAAACATTGAACATTGATTGTAACATTGATTTTTGTGTATGAAGCGGAAGTTACTAGAGCATATCTTAATGTGATATCATATTACAATCGTGTCAGCCTGTCTGCAACCTTATCAAAGAAAAATGAATATCAAATTGTTTTTGCACATTATAAGTATCAGCTTGTTGGCTATTGATAAACGTTATTGGGTTACTTTCCAAGGATTCAAATTTAATTGAATGAGAAGTCGCATACTTCAGCATAATCATATAACAAAAAGTACTCAGAATTATTATGTTCTTTATATTCACTTTTTATTTTGTTATTATTATTTATTATAAATACAATGATGTTTTTGGAACACAGGAGCACTTCTCGTGTTCCAAAAGAAAAATTAATTTTTCTGATATTAAAATTATTACCCCAAATTAACACTTATTATTAATTAAGGTCTGTCTGTCTTGCTTTTTGAAGCGGATTCGGTAACCTTATACCTTTAAAATGTTATTTTCTGTTGATATAAACTATATCAATCAAGCACTATACCTATACATAATATAGTGACCTTATACCATTACCACGACTACATACTATTATATATATTCTCCATGATTTTAGTGACATGCACATCTATATAAATAAATATGCGTATACATAACAAGATAATGTTTCAAAAACTATATTCACATATAAAATCAATAAATAATATATAAACAAATAATATATATTTTTGTAAAAAAAAGTATATAAATATATTATATATATTATGTATATTTCAAATATAATCCTTGTTTCAAAAACATAACAACTAATTAAAATTTATATCCTGGAATGTTAAGGCAATAAATTAAAAGTTATTTTGTAGTAGTTGCTCTACTCGCACATTCTGATAAATTTATGTAGACAAGTGTTAGATTAAAAATGTTCACTTGCTTGTTATACTCTGACTTGTCTTATATACACATATGTACCAACTTTTTTCTTTCTTTATAATATAGAAAACCAATCAAGTTATTGATATTTCATAAATTATATAATAATGTATTATATTTTGATATATGGAATTGTCATATCATGTGTTATTTCAAATTTATGTTTCCTTTCAAACAGCAATTAGTAAGTGTTAGAAACTTACTATAATAGAAATTTCATAGCTCAATAGTTTAAGTTTTTTATTAAATATATTCATTCATTCATTCATTCATTCATTCATTCATTCATGCATTCATTCATTCATTCATTCATTCATTCATTCATTCATTCATTCATTCATTCATTCATTCATTCATTCATTCATTCATTCATTCATTCATTCATTCATTCATTCATTCATTTATTCATTCATTCATTCATTCATTCATTCATTCATTCATTCATTCATTCATTCATTCATTCATTCATTCATTCATTCATTCATTCATTCATTCATTCATTCATTCATTCATTCATTCGTTCATTCATTCATTCATTCATTCATTCATTCATTCATTCGTTCATTCATTCATTCATTCATTCGTTCATTCATTCATTCGTTCATTCGTTCATTCGTTCATTCGTTCATTCGTTCATTCGTTCATTTGTTCATTCGTTCATTCGTTCATTCGTTCATTCATTTATTCATTTCATTTCATTTAGTTGTAGAGTAATTTGCTTTGCATAACAGTTACGTTGTGTATGATAACTATAGTTATGCAGTTTTAAAACAGCGCCATTTCTTATCGCTGACATAATGCAGCATAATACATTGAATAGTGTCTTTGGTCCTTAATATCGTAAATCGGGATAATGATTCATTGTTTATTAATCACAGTTACTTGGTATACGGAGAGTTTTTATTATTTTGGCGACTAGTCCGCCTTTATTCATTTCAAGTTTGTTTTGCCAAAAAATGATTTGGATTGCAACCCCTTTATCTTCTTACATTGTTATACATTTTTTGTCTTTGTTCTTCTTCTTCTTTCCTATATAAAATTACATGTTCTTCAAACAGTTATTGTTAATAACTTTCTAACTTTAGAAGTAAAATAACTTTGTATAAAAGTATAAAATGAAAAAGTTAATAATGATATAACATTGAAAGTAAGTGCTTTGTGTAGCTTATTATTGCAAATGTCAATGAGGAGGTACCATGCCATGCCATGCCATACCACCACACACATTATAGAGTAGATAAGCTACATACACTGAAAACTTAAGGAGAACGTGTAAGGTGAGTTACATTTTATGTGTCCTGTCCCCTCCATTTTCACCACCATGAGCAAAGCTAATCAACACGCCGTGTTTTCTCACAAAAACAATGAATGTGAGTTTCAAAACTTCATAATAATATCATGTGGTCTTCCCCTTTTCGTTTTGTAATATGTTTAATAAGAAAAAATAAGAAAAAAATAATAATAAATAGGAATATTTATGGTATGTATTATGAAAACTTTTGGCAATTGCAATCATTGTGGTTCTTAATGTACTTTACTAAAGTTCTATAATAATATTATACTTATTCTAATTTTGGATGTTCGAAATTGCATCTATATATTATTTTACATGTATATATTATAATGTAATTTATTAACATAATTCTTATAACTTTGTCTTTAACTATAAAATATTATGTCTACAGTATTATAAGTTTATAATCAATTTCAGTAATATTGACCTTTTCTTCTTATAAATTTAAATAAAAATAAAATTAACTAATTTGTTTTCAGCCATATACTATAGTATATGTCTATACTAATAACTTTTGCTATGTATTCCTTCAACATTATTATTCTCTCTCTCGCTCTCTAAACTTTAGCTTTGCATATCTCTTTCCGTATTTAAAGTATATGTGTATACCTTTAGGACAAATAAACATTTTTGAAGTTTGGAGTTTTAGTTCAATAAATCCGTCACCAAGCAGCTCTGTGTTTGTGTTTTCACTGCTCATTTGTCACTCATGGTTCATCACTGACACGATGCAGATCTCGAGTGGTTGGCCGCATGTTCTCTCTCTCTCTCTCTCTCTCTCTCATGTTCACTTTTCTTGATCCAGTGACGTGAAGAAATGCCACGCCTCGTGTCTCTCTGCGCTTACCTAGCTACCTCGTCTCTCCGCGTATTTATTTCCAAATTTATGTAAATTTATCTCAAACTTCATATAAGGGTAAATAAAGTGTGATTTAATTTCACTTTTCAACTCTCTTACAAACAATCATCACGTGACTTAACTTTTATTTATTATAAAAATAATCATGAGCTAATTGTTACCATAAATAAAAAATGAATCATAATCTATTTTTAATATTTTCTAAATAAAATGTTAAATGTTAGATTATGAAAGTTTTGTTTTTTTATGACGGAAAAATTGAAGTTAATTAAAATGCAATTTACCTTTATTATACATGCATATCTCTTAATTTCTATTTAAAAGCAATCATAAAAGATATGAATAATAAATTTGTATCGTTTCTGTTCTTTAATGTAGTTGTTTAATGCACTTGCATTTGTTTTTATTTGTTGTTTTTTATGTAAATAAAGTTATACTAAAAATAGAATGATGCATGTCAAAATGTCGTTAACGATGTCATGTGTATTTTACCTGAATAAATATTTGCATTAATTTATCGATTTGAAGCAACAAGCAATAACAATAATCAATCCTATACATATAAGGCAGATTATACCAGAGTTACAACAGAGTTACAACAGAGTTACAACAGAGTTACAACAGAGTTACAACAGAGTTACAACAGAGGCAGATTATCAGAGTTAAACAAGGGTTAGACCAGAGTTACATCAGAGTTACAACAGGGTTCCAACAGAGGCAGACTACCGCAGAATTAGAATTATACTTTTAACATTTCTATACGTACTTACAACAACAATAAAATCATAATTGTCAACTTATAGGAAATAATGCTTTTACTCGCTTGTGTATCTTGGGATCTAATTTAATGAAACCTCGCAAAAGAGGATGTTGGTATATAGAAACACACGCTCTTTAGCTTTTGCATAACATTTACACAGCGACGCATGTAAGTAACGAGATGATAATGTAATGAGAAATATATGGTGGGAAAATTGGAACACAAAATCACGTCAACAAGCGTTTACTATATAACTTTGTTATACTGTGTGAAGACGATAAAATCCATTCCAACATCTAATCCACTGATATCAACAAAAGTGACAAATACTTTGCTCACATTTGAATTGAATGCTGTATTTTATTGTTAATCATTATTTATTTATTTATTTATTTATTTATTTATTTATTTATTTATTTATTTATTTATTTATTTATTTATTTATTCATTCATTCATTCATTCATTCATTCATTCATTCATTCATTCATTCATTCATTCATTCATTCATTCATTCATTCATTCATTCATTCATTCATTCATTCATTCATTCATTCTATGTATTTTGTGGTTTTCTGTGCATACATTTATACTCTCTCTCTCTCTCTCTGCTCTATCTCCGTCTCCAATTATAGTGTATAAACGCTGATTACATATTAAATATTTACATGTGCTCTGTAAATCATACACTGCATGTGCTTATAATTTTTAAATCTCAAATTGAACCGAATATAATTTTAATAAAGATGCTTCGTTATTTATACACACTAAGAATGTTATTCATCATTCCGATTACTATTACAAAACATCTGAAAACATTTAAGTTCTTCTATAGTCTAGGAAAAGTGATTCATTAAATTGTTATATGCATGCAACAACATAGACTGCAACTGCTGTAAAATCTCCCGTCATGCACAATCCCCGTAATATACTGTAACGTCAATAATACTGTAACAAATGCCACATATAATACAAGTTCTTTGTCCTTTTTTGTCAATAAAGGGAGCAAATCAGGATCAATTAGCAAATGTTTATGAAAGCAACTATTGTTATTTCCGTGATTTTATTTTTATTATATTTTTATATTACTACAATATTGTGTTTTTGGGTGGAACAATAGAGGTAATTACAATAGAAAACTTTTGTATTATTATTATTGGTGAAATGCAATATTACATAATCATTGAGGCATGATACAATATGTTATATTATATAATATATAACGTTTTAGTGCTGTCTATCATTTCTCGCTCTCTCGCTCATACTCACGTGGTATAATAATTTTGTGTCCATTTATGAGATTCTTGTTTAACGTTCATTTTATGTTAGGAAATTTTTAACATTCAAAATATATAATAATAAGAAAAGTCAACAGTAGAGCTTTTGCTCAATCAACGTTCATGTTGCGCTTTATCAATGATAATGTTTATGGCATAATATTTCATAATGATTTTAGGAATCATTTCTCTCTCTCTCTCTCTCTCTCTCTCTCTCTCTCTCTCTCTCTCTCTCTCTCTCTCTCTCTCTCTCTCTCTCTCTCTCTCTCTCTCTCTCTACCGGATTACTTGTTGACAGAGTTGACACATACTGTATATATATATAGGAAAGTAAAATAATAATAATATTGATAAAAAAAATACATATTATGCATCGCGTGTTAAAATATAAATTTCGTAACCTTTTTACTATTTAATTTCATCAAATCAAATTGCTATAGTATTTTTTATCATTATCGTTATTTAGGTAACCTTATTACATTTTATTGTATATAATATAAATAATAATATTAGAGAGTATATTAGCGGATGTGCTTTGTTAGCAAAGCTGTGTAAATTGGTCGGTTTGACTCGCATGTCGCAAGTGCCGTCAACTTTGCTCGAGATTGGTGCGGAAGTGGTTTTACGATCTCTTACCTGTGCTATATCTATGCCTATCTTATCACATAGTTGCCTTTCATCTTTACCGACTTCTCTAACTGCATCAACAAAGTTTCATACACAACACAATTTGTTATATTTGTTGTCTATTGCAATATAGTATAGGAGAATCAAATCCTCGCAAACATTAACATGCTCAACTTTAATAATTATTACGTTATGCAAATGTGACACATTAGAAAATATTAGAGAAAAGGCTTTTCTTGCTGTTTTTTTTATTACCATATCATGTTAATGTAATTATTTGTTTTAAGAAAATTATGTAAGGCCGCATACTCTTGTCAAGCGATGAAATGAAATTGCAAGAATTAGAATCGTTATTATGTAAACCTGATGCAGTTGTTTGGAATGCTTTTTTGAATTTGAATATTTGATAGAAATTAGTTGTTGTGTAATTTAAGAACATAGGAAAAATTATTCTAATTTTGTCCTAAAGAGCAAAAGACAAAATGCTAGGAACTTTCGCAACTTTTTTTTAGAGAGAGAAAGAGTGATTTAATTTGATTTTCTCTCTCTCTATCTCTTTCTCTCTTCAAAAATTAAAGCAATTGCAGCAATCATTAAAGTGCTACAATATTTTTAATATTTTTCCAAATTTCACAAAAATTTCTTTCTTTTTCCAAAATATTGCAACGTTGGAGTGAATTATTCCAAAAATCTTTTAAAATTATAGGTTCGTCTAGCAGTCGCATAAGTTTTTTTTTTAATGCAATCAATAGTATTAGTAATTATATACAAAATTTGCGGACTGAGGGCATATTTTGACATTGACTTTGAAACTGTTGCAGCAATTACTCATGATTATTACACAATCACTGTTATTATAAGTGTGAACAAGACTAAAAAATATTTCAATTTTTTTAATTTGTAACAACTTACAGATTATGAGTCCAATTACCAGCTCAATTTAGACGTGACACACAGCGACTATATAATACAAAAAATGAATAAAAATATAATAAAAAGTTGTCTCCGTGATAAACTATACCCAAGTATATAATAAAAAATTATATAGCCCTTACTATAGTTGATTCATTAGAAAAGTAAAAACTCCACTTTTATTCTTATGTTTTATTTTTTGTTTCTTGTTGAGTTGTTGAAAAACTTAAGCAGAGACGATGATTGTTACACCAGTTTTGATATTAGTTTTGACGCAATAATCACAAGACACTTGCGAGCCGGTTGTTAGCAATGGTCGAGCAAGATGTCGCAGACAAAGCCATTCCAAACTCCTCTTGATCGTCATTTGTATCGCCTCTCTTCTTTTTGCCTCCGTATTACTGTCTTCATTTCATAGCGCCTCTTTATTTCTTAGTCTCCCACTCTGCTTGCCCTCTTCCATATGGTGGTATATCTAGCCTCAATTCAATTATTACATAGCTTTTTCTCACACCCTTAGTCTTTCTAATATATATATATATATTATATATATAATATTATTATTTGTTTAAACTTTTTGATACTTATTGGCTATACAATCATATTAAATTTATTAGTATTAATATAAAAAATATATATTAATAAAAATGAAAACAATTTTGTGCTTTATTTTCTGAAATGTTTTTTTAAATCAAAATGAAACACACACACACACACACATATAAATATATATATATATATATATATATATATATATATATATATATATATATATATATATATATATATATAAATATATATATATATATAAAGTTTATCGATTTTATTATTGTTATTTAATATTTTTATTTTATTGTTTGTAGTACAAAATGTCTCAGTTTAATTGGTGATGTGTTCAAGGAATCCACAAGCTGCAGCAAAGGTTTTCCATTTTTAAAATTGACAAATACAAAATTTCTAACTTAATTACATGCGATATCTGAACTTATCATATTTCAAACAATTTTGTACTATTAGATACTTTTTCTACATTTTCCATATTAAATAAATACTTGTTTTATTTTTAAGATATTGAATTGTATCTTATTTTATAAAAGATATCAACTTTGCATTATAATAATTGTTACTGTAATTGATAATTGTACTATGAAAACCAGATAATTGGGTATGTACCCATTTTTGGTCTCAATTAAAACCACTCGATGAAAAACAGTTTATTTTACTTGCACGAGAGATGGTGTGGCTTATACCACTAAAAAAACATTTAATTAAAATTAGCAAACTGAATGCATCAATCACTAGACGACAAAATACTTCACTGGTTCATTTAATTCAATTACATAATATTGATTTACTGAATCTTCAAATAGGCTGCACCGATACAATTTACGTAAATTCAAACAATAACACATCGTGATACAATGTTTATAGGCAATAGGTCCAGTGGGGTATTTAAACTATATACTTTTTCAGCCATATGGTAAAATTTTGTAAATCATTTAAAAGTTACGTATTACTTGAAGAGTTCAACAAAATTTGCATCGAATTTACAGCTCTATGTAAAGAAAAAGTACTAGAAGGGGGCCTCTCTCTCTCTCTCTCTCTTTCTCTCTCTCTCTCTCTCTCTCTCTCTCTCTTCTCTCTCTATTTGTGTACTTGCTGTGCATAAACGGTAGCCTACTTTACAGGCGCTCTCGCCCACTGCGCTGACTTCGGTCATGCTCGTGATTATATTGCACACGTCGCATCAACCACTTCAAAACACGCCGCTCGCATTTATTGTTTTAACTTATATTGCATTATTATTTTATCTCTCAACCACAATTAACATTTAAACATCTCTTTTTATGACTGTTTTTAATTATATTTTTACTATATTATATAATATGTTTATATATACCTGCAAAAATTATTCATAAAATTATACATAAATTGCAAGTGAATTGAATTAATTAGAAGAAGAAAAAAATGACAAAAAAAAAAGTGAGAGAAAATGTAAATTAAAATCACAATAATAAAAGTTTTAATTAATAATTTTAATAATATTTTATTTTTATAGTTGAAGGTAGTGAAAATGTTATATATAGTCAAGATTTTGGTGCAACGTTTTTATAGACTTCCATGGGGGTATATAGTTAATATTATATAATATTATATAGTAGTAAGGATGTAAGTGATTTATGTACACCGCAGAACAAAACATCGCTGCTTTTTATATACATAATATTATATTCGGTATATATGTCCTTCAACAATTCACGATCGTATAGATGAATATAATATAACTTGATATTAATTTTTATTTTTTGAAAACATAGCACATATACACACACACACACACACAAACATACAGTGTGTGTACATATATATATATATATATATATATATATATATATATATATATATATATATATATATATATATATATATATATATATATATATATATTGTGCATTTTGATGACCACTATTAAAATAAAATATTAATAATTTCGCTAACTCAACATTCCCTGGTAAAATATTAAGAAAGGTTTCTACTGACATTTTAATGTGCTGTTTATAATTGGTTTTTGATATATGCTTAATTTTCGCTCTCCAAGGATTTTAAACGTCCCTCTTCTCTCTCTCTCTCTCTCTCTCTCTCTCTCTCTCTACGAGTGTTGGTGTATAACTACAATGTATTCTCGTTCGGTCATATAATTTTGCAAACATATGCATAAAATGCTAAGACCAATATAATATACTCTCTTGCTCTCCATATATCACTACATATATATATTTATACATTTAATAATATAATATATAAAAGGGTTGAACGGTCAACCAAGCTTTTCTCTACTATATATAGCTATATATGGCTATAATAATAATAATCATCCTTTATAATTTTCTCTCCGTATCGTATCATATTATCTTTTAAAATTTACAATTATTATTGCTGTAAGGTTGAAATCAAATAAAAAGAAGAGCTATAGTGTACAGATTTATTTTATTTCTACTTCTTCATTGTATGAATATAAGTTTTATTATTATTTTAGTAATATGAGAAATATAAATAATTGTGATATTTTTTTTTTATCTTTGTTTTGCTTTAGTGTGCTATTTTGTAGCTTGATAAATTTCTTTGTTATTTACAAATGTATAATTCTTGATTGATTTAATCTCGTCCTCAGAAAATTTGATACTTTTTAAGTTATTTATGGGATGAATAAGGATCGATATTGAAGTTACAATAAATATTATTTTGTATTTTTATACTTTATATGATAATAGATATACAGTACAAGGAATAAAACAGTTAATAACTTGATGACTTTAATAATTAGCTAATTAAAATAGTTAAAAATTATATTACTATAACAAAAAAGGTGAAAAAAAAAATGCAAAATTTAACTGTACGGAGTTCTTCAATCAGAAATATTTCCATGTATTATTTAACAACTCCAATGAAAGTTGCAAATGTTATGTTACCAATCGTTATTCCTTTATTTAATTATTTATTTTTAAGCCTGTTTTTTACAGTCATCTAGAGGGAAACTTGAACTGAATTTTCATTGAGGACAAAAGCAGCATCATAGACGATCTACAAAGGAGAATGATAAGTAAATTTTAACGTTATTGTGTAAGTAAACATTATTATTGATAAAGTTATCAGGTAAGTGCTTTCTATAGAGATTGTCGAATGAAATTACTTTAGAAATTAAAAGTCTATTTTGAAAATATTGCAAAGAAAGAGTTTATAAAAGTATATAAGAAGTCAATATAGAAAAAAAAATATAATATATGAATTTCTAAAAGTGATCATTGATCATATTAAAAAAAAAGAAAATAAATCAATAAATACAAATCCAGTGCGTAAGGGTTACAATTAATATGAATTATATTGTTTTATTTTTTGGTATAAATTTGTTGTAAAATATAAAAAAACGTCAGTTTCCGGTAAATATGGGCGTAACCTAAGTTCAATCTTTGAGTAGTCTGACTATACAATTTTATGTACCTTTATATAACAAAACAATATAGCTCTCATTAATTTATTATAAATATTATATATATAATATAATTTTAATAATGCAATCAGAGATATATATAATATTAAACTTAAAATGATATTTTTATTATTATTATTATTCCTAAATCAAATTGTGTTATTTTAATTACATTAATATGCATCTCTATTACATTTTCATGTGAGTATATTTACAATGTATTATATACAATAATACCTGGGTGTAAGAGATTAGTATTGACCACATTCATAATGTACGTGTATTTATTATTTATTGCGCGATATGCTGGCTGGTTTGTTCTGCTAATTACAAATAACGCAAGCGACAACAATACACGGGGAAAAAAATCTATCAAATATAATTTTGCACATCATTTATAATTAATTGCTTTACACATTTTTTATATACTCTTACTGTTTATTAAAAATGTATTATTATTATTTTTATAGCAACTCTATTCGTAAACTTTTTTTTTAACGTAAAAAACTCTTTGAACTATATATTATTATAGCGTGAAATGCAATTGATATGGTTCTCTCTCTCTCTCTCTCTCTCTGTGTCCCTACCTCCCTCTTTATACAAGTTCACTACAAAATATATTCTAAAAATAAAACTAAACCATTTTTTTGCCGACTTAAACAATGATGTAAACTGTCTGTTTAAACAATAAAATTATAATATGTATAGCAAAATAATCTTATATAATGAAAAATGTAATATTTGTTATTTTATTAATGTTATGCTTGTATGTTATATAAATTATTATTATTGGATATACGTGCTAGTCGTGACCACAATGTTATTGTAATTATGACACTAAATTGAAGTGACTCTAGTCAATATATTTATATAATGACGCGTTAATGACATGTCATCATTAATTAACATCTTTGCTTCTCTCTTTCTCTCTCTCTCTCTCTCTCTCTCTCACTGTTTGCTGGCACGTTCAAATATAAACAACATGCAAAAGTATAATATAGCAAGCCTTCTGTGTACCTGCCAATGCAGTGTATGTCCACAAAATTACTCGACAATAATAATAATAAAAAAATTAATAATAATAACCAACAAACAAAACCATTATTGAGTGGATTGCGTTAATCCACTTCTATACGCAACATATTTTATTCATAAGCTTTTAATTTTTTTAATAAATTGTAAATATTATATTATATATATGTGTGTATAAATATAATATAAAATAATACATAATATAGTTCTCTCTCTCTCTCTCTCTCTCTCTCTCTCGCTAAAATACATATACAGATATTACATTTGTGATGAAAACCGATCAAATAATGTTAAATTGTTAGTAATAATTTACGAATAATAAAATAGATGAATTGAATGAATATATTATTATTTGTGTCATTTATTTTACTAACGATAAGTTATATATATAATATTTTTCCTGATATATCTAAAATATAATTTTATCATAATTTTGTTCACATTTTATTAATTCTGACACTAGTGTCAACCATATAACTGACCGCTCGAAAATTTTAATTGATACCTTCAAATTAAAACATTTGTTTTTATACACAATGTTACAAAAAAAAAAAGAAAAAAAAACTCTCACTCTTTAAATTTTTTATGTAAAAAATAATATCTGAGTAAAATATTTATTAAATTTTTGATTATATACGATTTTTTTTTTTTTTAATAATAACGTACTACAATAAATTATTTACGCGACTTGTTTGAAATATAATTGGGTAAAACAATTTCCTTTAATTGATACAATGTCCATGAATATATTTATCAAGATTGAGAATCATGCATTTTTTTAAGTTCAAATTTTGTGTGTTTGTATATATCTAAATTCCACAGCAATTAGCTTTTATCTATATATAATTGTCTTTTGCTTCATCGCAGAAAACTGTAAAATTTATGCTTACAAATGTTTGAACTTATTGACGTAAGTTTAGTATTCTATATACTTTTGCTACTTTTAAAAGTTATAACAAAATAGCTCTCTAAAAAATTCAATTATGTCAATTTCATTAAAAAGGATGTGAGAGAGAGAGATAGAGAGAGAGAGAGAGAGAGAGAGAGAGAGAGAGAGAGAGAGAGAGAGAGAGAGAGAGAGAGAGAGAGAGAGAGAGAGAGAAGACAAAATATATCAAGCAGGCTTTTTTCTCTTTCAGTTTTCAGTTCATATACGTATTTGG
Source organism: Ecdyonurus torrentis (assembly GCA_949318235.1). NCBI lineage: Eukaryota > Metazoa > Arthropoda > Insecta > Ephemeroptera > Heptageniidae > Ecdyonurus > Ecdyonurus torrentis. The sequence goes on from OX439127.1 coordinate 57,009,145, forward strand.
AAAATGAGTACATTATACTTTGCATTAATTATTTAATTTGTAAATTTATGTGGAGGTAATTTTTTTCAACCGTTATAATTTAAATAATTATGTAATTTTTATATTTTTATAATGGGTCTAATTTAAGAAAATAAGTGGACATACAAGAGCAAAACGTGTTATACATAATATAATTTTTTTTAATCGCGTCTTCTTTAACTTTATATTGACGGCATTTTTGAAGGATTTTTTTATACCTATATCCCTCGTCTTAAAAAAAAAAAATAATAATAAAAAAGTTGCAAAAGCTTTTGAGTAAAATAATTATGAATAAAATACTTTTTTTTTCTTTTTTAATAAAATAAAAGTGAACTTTTGTTAACAAATTTGGTGTACTGTAGTTGTAAGAAACAAGTAGTGACGTGCTCACTATAAAATTATATTTTACTTAAATACAATAACGTATCACGCAAGCTAATAAAATTCTCATTTCCATTTTATAGCCAAGCATTAAAATACTCTTTGAGCACCAAATCTATGTTGCTACAGGCCCACCGTGAGAAATCAGCTATTGCAAATACGCAGCCTTCAAATTGCCACAAAATATAAATCTTAATATTAAAAAAAAAAAAAAAAAAAAAAAGAATAATAATTATAAATAAATAAATAAAAAACTTTATTTTATTTGTCACAAATTAAATTGCTTTTTTTTTATATATATATAGATCTATCTATGATTATAAACAGAGTATATTATGTTTCAAATATAATACTATATATTCAAATTATGCTTTTTATTTTTACAATGTAACAAAAATGTCAGATAACGCGACTTGTTCAAAATAATTACGGAGCAACTACTAACTTAAGTGTATAATGAGATCAAATATAAAGAACGTTTTATACGCTCCTTTTGAATCAACGTAATTATTATTAATCTACGAATATGCTAAAGAGAGTTTTATACAGATTTCAGGCAATTTGATTCTTATACTGTATGCTTATAACTTTGATGTAATTATATATATATATATATATATATATATATATATATATATATATATATATATATGTGTATATATATATATATATATATATATATATATATATATATATATATATATATATATATATATATATATATATAGTCAATAAAAATAATAATAACAAAACTTCACCATCAAATTGTACAAAATGGGCATCAAGCATTTTTAAATATTATTTAAATATTGAAAAAAAAACTATGAATGAAGGCCCTTTTATAATGATAAATTGTTTGACTATGAATTGAGTTTTGTTTACACTCTCTTTAACGTTTGACCTTTTAATTTGAGTGGAATAATTTGTCTTAATATGGCAGAGAAGGCGTCACATTAATGTTTCTTTATACTTTTGATGCTTTATAATATTGCTGCGTGCGCCACAGGGAAATTGGAGTTAACATTCATCTTCAATTTCTTATTAATAACTTTTGTCACCACAGTAACCTTTAAAATAGAAACGTTTGATAAAAGTCAATTTATATTTTTTATAACATCACTCTTACCTGGTGAGTTATTAAATATATTGGCCTTTCTAATAATTTATATAAATAAATTAAATAATCATTCTAGTTTCCATTTGAATTATCCAAAATAGAGCATAATTATAACAAATTGATACTTCATACGAAATATGATCACGCATACTTCAGCCCTTAACTAAAAAAGGGACTAAATTAAAAAAGAGCTTCTAAAGCAGCCGTCTTAACTAATAAACCTTTTACTAATCAACAAACCAGTTGTTTTTTGTGACACCACAAAATGCGCAAAATACAAATAAATATCAGCTCGGAACACGATTTGATAGCCCCATTTCTCTGTGCGTTTGAGTTGCAGTTTACTTTTGCTTATTTTTTATGTGTAGTCAGACAATAGGTGAGTTCAGATTAAAAAAATCGGATAGAGCTGCAACATATTATGTAATAAAAAGAAAAGAGGTCCAGAATGGTACGTCAGCTGTTCTAGATGCAATTGCAAAGCCACTTTGCTAATTTTTGTTTATTTTTGTTTATAGTATAATTAATGTATATTATTTTTTCTTTTTCTATATATTTGAATATTTATTTTCGTCTCATGTTGTTTTCTTTCGTAAATATGAACTTCATTATAACTTTCAAAAAAGGCTAATGCAGCAGTAAATAAAACTTCTTTTTTTTTAATTATTATTATTATTTTAACTTGCGTCTTTTTTAAAAAAGTATACCTAAACAAATCACAGTTTCGTCAGTTTTTTTTTTTTTTTTTTTTTTTTTTTTTTTAACTAAAATAATAAAATATATATTTAAAATAATTTGCAAAATGTAAGCTTTCTGACTTTTCTAAGTTTGACTCTATACGCTGCGAAGTGAGTGGACACAGTGCTTCCTTCAATATATGTTTTTTTATATATTTTTTGTTAATTTGGGGCTTATTTTTAATAATTGTATCTTTCATTATACTGATATTTATTTATAAAAATTATTTTAATATCCAAAATCATTAAAGCAAAAAGTTTAACAATATTTAAACTCTTGAGTTTTTGAATAATAAATTGCGATTCTCGTTCGTAAGTACCAAATGTCTTTCATTATATTTTTTTAATTTCATTATATTATTATTATGAAGTATGCAAGACTTTTATTTAATAGTCATTTTTTATTTTACTGTATATGTATATTTTTACGTCATAACATTTACGCTCCATTCCTTATTAATTTTATTTAAAAATGAGTGGAAATAAAATATTATGTATTAATTTGTATTTTAAATGAAAACAAAAATAACTTTGAGTTTTTGAATGTTATATAGATATATTATGAATCTATAGATCGAAACGGATGCCAATCACCAACGCACACGCGTATATACGGACAAAAATAAATACACCGATAATTATACACGCGGAAATAATTACGTGATTTACTCTGGATTAATGTCATTATGGTATAAATGATGCTAAATTTATAGAAAACCATAAATTATTACGTTATTTATATAATATTTTTACCATATACCATATAGTTACTATGCAGTATACCATAAATTATGCTGTATTGAACAATAAATTGTGCTGAAAATGAGCTATGCATATATTACGTATTTATTTGTGTCCGTGTGCTACGCAATTTTCAGCAATAACGTTTATATTGCAACATAATTTATGCTATACTGTACATGAAAGGTATTAATATAATAGTTAGGTTCTTTATCAAATTTTATTCTGCATGTATTAAAATAAAAAAATGCAGCATAATTAAACTGTATAGTATCTTTTTTCCGTGCTGAGAAATGTGTGGGAAACTTTCAAATAGCTAATATAAATTAGTATCGTGTGGTTCCGGTGATGGTGAGCTTCAATCTGTTTCCCGAGCAGGTGTATAGTAAAAAAAAAAAAAAAAAATAGGTGCGTTTTTGTTTATACTTGCGTCACTAGAATAATAATAATAGAATGTGCAAGGTGGGTGTTAGTCCTGGAAGCCCCTTAGCTTAGTTCACGATTACGGACATGTACGGGGTGGCTGTTGGGAAGCTAAGAAGCACCCCAAGTGCCTATCTAGATATAGTGCGGTATCTTATCTATAGATCTTGCAGAATAGTGCCCCCACCATTAGCAAAACCTAATTAGCCCTCAAGCTAAATTGCCACAAAGCTGCTTGGGATAGTTGCATCTTGGATTTGAGGCCCAGTGTATGTGTAAGCCTTCCACAATAAATTGATACAATTATGGTGCTCTCAAAACAATAATATATTAAAAATAATAACAATAATATGGGAATAACACATTGATTAATAATGATGAATGATGAATAACACAGTTACTTCTATACTGATTTTCGAGGACGTTTTTAGTATAGTAAATATAAGTTTTGAGAAATGATTTTATTTTCAATTTCCTACAATGTAATTTAGAATTAAATTTGTTTACAGTTTGCATACAATGGAAATTGTCAATTACAAAGGATGAGATTGAAAATAACAAAAAACAATCAAATGGCTAAAACGCAAAAGTACAGAGTGGAAATTATTTTTCATCATTTTTATTTTCACCTCTTGCTTTCTTATAAATTAATTACGATTCAATCATATATTCAATTATTATTTAAATAATTCTTTTTTCAAGTATGAAACTTGTTAAATACTTCTTCAGTATTTTATATATAAAAAATATGTATCTTGTTATTTTTTATTGTTATACATGATTGATATTTAAGTTGTTAGGAGAAAGAAGACATAAAAAAAAATCAAGAGATGATGTTGCATGAAGTTTTTTTCTCGTCTTATATATATACGGACACACTATTACGTTATAGCAGAGTTATCAGTCAAACAATACACATTATGCTCTCTCTCTCTCTCTCTCTCTCTCTCTCTCTCTCTCTCTCTTTATTGTTGACTTATTCATAAACATTAAATGTGGGGTGTCATCGCTAAGACTGGCAGGTAGGTAGACAAATATGCAGCAGTCAACAAGTCGTCGCTCTCGCATAAAAAATATAATAAGGCATAGAGCAAACGGGGCGGCTCATATATACTTATACATGGTGCAGACCTGACTCCCATAAAACAATCACGCGGCTAATATTTTGTGTTTGGCGTCATTGTGCCAAGCTAACAATACTTTACGACCTCTCTCTCTCCTTGTCACCTAGTGACGTCACTGATAACAAATCTGTTAAGCTTGGCAGGCAAGCATATAGGCAGTAAGTTGGAGAACACTAATATACTTTGAATATTTAAGAATGTGTTAAACAGGAAAATATGTACATAAATATCATTGATTTGTTTTTATATAGTTAACTACAAATATCTATTACTTACATTTTATTTACAACATCAAGAACTGAATTTCACGTTTCTGTATCGAGAAATATACATAGGGTCAGTTTAAGAAACATAACTATATGTTTATACGTATGAGATACAAGAATTGGATGGATTTGTCACAACTGTAGAAATTTTTTTTATATTAATTATTTTAAAAATATAATGTAAAAATTTAAATTTGATATTTTTTGTTGTTGATATTTTAGACATAAATTTATAATTATATATATTCAGTAAAATAATATCGTTAAGTATAGAACGAGAGAGAGAGAGAGTGAGAGAGATTACATAGAGGGGACTTTGGCAGTGAGCATGTGACATTTTGACGTTGTCTCATAGAACGTTATTTGTTATGGTATTTCATACGCAAAAGTAAATCTTATTAAAAGTATATAAATATGAGCTTCATTGAGAATTAGAAGTTTTATAACTACTCGATTAAGTTTTTTTTTTATATATATCTTTGCATTTAGATTATACTGTATCTAGAGAAAGAGAGAGAGAGAGAGAGGTATATGATTTGATTAAAAAGTAAAAAAAAAAACTCATCCACAGTTAGTTTGATATGATTAATACGACAATACTTGTAACGTATGACTTACAAAAACAATGAACACATTGTATAATGCCAATATTATGTGATTTGCTTTTAAATAAAATTTTAAAAGTCATAATAATTCAATTTATATTCAAAACACGTCTTACTAATTTTAAAACTTCAATATTTTAGCATGGACGAATATCAATGACCTTTGATTTGATTATCCTCTGTATAATTTTATTTATTACTTGTAATGGAACCAGTACGTAAATCGGACACACCGCACACACAAACTAATCAAAAATTTAAACGTATAGCCATGTGAGAAAGAGTAGCAAGCAAAAAGAAAGAGTATGAGACAGAGAGAGAGAGAGAAGGGAGAGCTGGAGACACATGAAATGGAATAACAATGGATATTCAGTTTACCTTTTTTATATAATCACTTACGATGCTTGTTTGTTTTTAATTTGTTTGTATATCGTTACGTCACACCAAATATTATTATTATAAAAGTTTTATTTAAATGATTGATTTTTTTTTTAAACGAGAAAATATTTTTCATATAAATAATTTTAATATTCTCGAAAAAAATAAGTTTTTTTTTTTATTCATCTTTAAATATATTGTCATTTTTATATACTTTATAGGTACGGGTCAAAGAAAATGCTTTTGTATTATAATATAATACTTTGTTTAAAACAATGAAACATTGAATTAATTTAAATATTTAAAGCTAAACGTATAAATAAAATAATAAAAAAATAATAATATGAAAGCATATAAATGAATGATAGATAATATTACTTTAATTTATGATTGGCTTTGATAGAGACTCATAATTATCAGGTGTAGAAATAAATTATACTTATGTATATACATATCTACGTTTTTTATAATAATAAAATATAATATTTGAAGTTTGGAGATATTATAAGTTTTGTGAAGAGTTGCGCTATAGCTGCCATGAGTGTGATTCATTTCATAATTATAGGGTCTAAATCTCCTACTCCATGCAGCCCCCACCCCTCCCCCTTCTCTCTCGCACACACAACCCAGTCCCTGTCTCCCCATCATTCTCAACGTGTCGTCATAAATTTCTTTATCTTTGTTGGAAACAAGTGGAGAGATATATTATATTATGTACACCAATGTAAAAAAGGTCCTACAGCTAGCACGCCTGGATCTGATGTTAGCTTGCTTGCTTTTGCTTTTTGGCCTTTTACTTTTTTGATTGCTTTAAACCATTCTCTCTCTCTCTCTCTCTCTCTCTCTTTCTATATTTATTGTTTTTCTACGTCTCAAAAATATATATTTTGTTATTTTAATTGAATTTCAATTAAAAATAATAATTAACTTTACTATATTACTTTGATGGTGAATTTGAATTACGTTAAAGCAAGTTTCACTTCGTATTATAAAATTGAGTGGCATTTTATTTTACTAATCAATTATTTTATTTCTTTTTTTAAGACAATACACTTCAATTTTCACATTCACAACTTTTTTTTTTATCAAAACTTGACTTCATACTTAAAAAAAAAAAAGAGGCAATATTAATGACTAAAAAAATATTTATTTTCGTAATAAGAATTTCAGGTTTAAAATAAATTTATGCAACAAAACGAACGTGAGAAAAAGGATTTAAATGGACGTACCTTTTATTCCTCATGAATGTTAGTTAATAAATTTTCACAAAATCAATCATGCATTTCTTTTTTGCCGCAGGGAACTATAAAATATTTCGAGTTATGAGAGCTTAACTTAACATCATGTTGTTTCTTGATGGACTATGTGTCTCTATAATTTAGAGGATATTATGGTAGCTGCATTATTATTAGAATAATTGACGACTATTGTCTTTATTGATGGGATTTGCTCAAGGAAACGTCATAGGTTCACTATATATATATATATATATATATATATATATATATATATATATATATATATATATATATATATATATATATATATATATATATATATATATATATATATATATATATACATTTTCACCGTCACTTACCTAAAATTTGATATCACTTCAAAGCTTATAGTATTAACTACCCTTGATAAAAAAAAATAGACTGGATTACAGCATGGAAAATAAGAAGAAAACAAAACAGAGTTGAAATTAACAAGCAATCTTTTGGATCTAAAATTTTGAAGCCCCATAATTTCATATAATTTTTTAAATTTTGCATTGTGTAACACAACAGCAAAATCTGAGTTCCATCTTAAGTAAGAAATCAGTTTGAAGTAGCGATCAATTTGTAAGTCAACTTATCGCCATTACTGACCCTTCCCATTCTGATTGACTCATTTTAATTTTATTTATTTATATATAACAAGATAATCATGTTTCTATGCTTTTGTGAAAAAAAAAAGAAAAAAAAAGAGCAATCCTAATTCTCTCCCTCTTTAATATTATATTAATGTGATTTACTTGATATAATTTATGAACTTAATTTAGACCCTATATAGCACAAATAAAGAAATTTGACCATACGAAAATTTTTGGTAAATACTAAATACAAATGAAGCAATAAAAAAAATGTCATGCTATTATTTATTTATTTTTTGTATACAAGAAATTGTTTGACACGACCAGTAGTGGTGCTATTAACAATAATCAAAATTTGAATGTTCTTTGTTGTATAAGTGACAAAAATCACATCTGGATCTATGCTGATTCTATAACGTTTGTGTAGTTTAAAAAAACTTCAGTAGGTACTTTTAACAGGTCTTATAGGGTTAAATTTATGTTTGACTTACAAGTTTTGTTTTTATATATCTGTTAACTCAAGATACACAATCTGAATACACATACTTTACAATTTTTCTAAAGTCGAATTGGTTGAAGTTGAAAAATATTCTACAATAATTTATACAACTTTTGTACTCATCATAAAGTGACTTTCTCTTTAAACTATAATAGGTCCAGCAGCTTATCAGATTTTTTTTTGCCACTTCTACATTAAAATTTAAAAAACTCCTTTTCAAAAATTTTAAATTATTTTATACCATGTTATTGTAAAATTGAAGAAATTTCTTCAATAACAATATAGATTTTGCTTTAATATAAAGCAAAAAGTTGTGCCATAAATATTTAACCTTTGATTTTAAATCAATGTATATTTTGAATGGAAGTTAACGTTCCTCTGTGTTAAAATCCATCAAATTTCAGATTATTAGAAGAAAGATGAAGAAGGAAAAAAGATCAAACTAATCATGCTTAAATTTAAATGGAACAACATCATTACATCCCAAATTTTATCGCATACATAAAAATGATGAATTTTCTTATTTAAAAATAAAGTTTCAAACTTGAGTTATAAAGATGATCATTATATCATGTCATAAAAACCTTCTTCTATAAATATGTATTAAAAAAATGTCTGACAATAGCATATCAAAAAATACAAGCAAGTTTTCTCGTATAATACATAAAATATTAGATATTTTTAAGATGAAAATAAGTCAATAATTTTCCCATTTTAATTTGATTTAAAGAAGTTTCATAAAGTAATAATATAACGCGATATAAATATATAAAGCTTTCTGATCGTTATGATGATTATTGCTACAAATTTATACCCCAATAAGTTTTGTCAGGTACTTTTTGGTGCTCTAGCTGTTTCGTTTTGCCTTAGCTTTGCCTTCCTTTGCGCCTGCTAATGGCTTACACAATCAATCAAAATACCAACTCTGATTTATCTCCCTTAAAAACTTGCACCAATATACGGAAAAGTTTCTCATTTAACTTCTTACAGATGTATTGCTTAATAAATCATATTACCTATATATATATATTTATATATATCCCATTTATTAATATAATAAATATATTGAATTTAATTTCCTTCTTTTTTATATACGTGTGTATTTCAAATGAGAAAAGAATAATAAATTAGTAAATAAAGCATAAATTATTGAAACTAACATTTAAATGTGACGTGTCTTATTTTTTATACTTGCTAATTACTTTTCTTTGTATTGAAAATCCAAAGCCACAATTTTAAAGTTGAAATAGAACTTTCTTTACTAGGTATACACAAAGATTGGTTGCATAATATATAGTATACCGCATATTATACTGATATGATATAATACTATATTTTGATACATGATAGTACTGATATGATAGTACAGTAATTATCCAAAGTTGGTAAAATTACGTGCTGGTATACATTAATTATAATAAAAAAAGTAAATGCAAAAAACACTCAAATTTGATTTTTTTTAACCTCATGAGTTTCAATTTTACTCTCTCTCTCTCTCTCTCTCTCTCTCTCGTTGTTTTCACCCGAGTTTTAAATTGATATCTCAATATTTTCACCGTTGCTCTTTTTTCCCCTCTTGTTGAAATGATGCGGTTTTCGTCATTCAAATGAGGCAAAGTTTAATTTGAAATGAAATTAAAGTTGCAGTATATTAAATTATAATTAATAAAAATTTTACACTTGAAAGAAATTTGAAAATAAAACTTCGGTTTTTTTAACCAGATGTTTGATATATAGAAGGTAGCTATTTTTGTCTTTTGATCGACTATATCATTAGTTGTGACCACATGGTTTCTTCAAGAAAACGCAAGCCCCATGTATATACGAGGACTTATAGAGAGTACTTGCTTCTTGCATGCTCGTTGCCTGCCTGTCTCTGATTTCTCGGTACAGATATACACCGATACGATGGCGTCTTCTCTCTCTCTCTCTCTCTCTCTCTCTCTCTCTCTCTCTCCTGAAATTTTTTGTCCATTGTTTGTAAGTAACAGCAAGAGCAGCACAGTGAAGAGGCGGGCATGCAAGGAGGATGAGCAGGAGGCATTGTTTAAGATCGAGGTACAGAGAGAGAGAGAGAGAGAGAGAGAGAGAGAGAGAGAGAGAGAGAGAGAGAGAGAGAGAGAGAGAGAACGGCAATGGTGAGCGGACCTAGCAGGATCAACGCTTGCTGCCTTCTTACCGCGATTTATGAGTCACGAATTTTCTCGTCGCGCCGAGCCGCGCTCTTCGGAAAATGGTAATTAGATCGGGCTTCCCCCTTCCACACTTCTCCCAACGCCCCGCCTTCTGACTTTATTTTATTATTATTACTATTATTATTATACCGCGACATTGTCCGCGACGTATGGCATACCGTGATACCTTGACTGTCCAAGGTATATCTGAACATTTAAGCCAAACAATTAATGTCAATTGCTATATACCTTCGTCACTACTATAGCACCGAGTTGCATTTGCAGTCCAAATATTTCATCGCAATCACTTGATCTGCAATAAGTAAACTCTCATACCAAAATGTTGAATTTGGAACTTTGAAAATGGTGCTCTTTATGTAAAGTAAGCCTGTCAAGAGTGATCAATATTGACAAGACATGACATGACTTGTATTTTGCAAACATGTGCTAAATGTCATTGCAGCGGGAGAAGTAAATGCTATAAACATTTAGAATTACGGAGGCGTAAATTTTGATGCCAAGGTCTTTCGACATTATTTACTTGCTCCTTTTCAATTACAATGAAACGTTACTTTGGGGTATACAATATTCACAACCCATGACCTAGGTTTATTTCTTATAATAATCACTCTCATGTCACATGCTCATTCTCTCTCTCTCTCTCTCTCTCTCTCTCTCTCTCTCTCTCTCTCGTTCTCTCTCTCTCTCTGTCTCTCTGACTATACGTGTTTATTTTGCACTAGCATAAGCCATTAAGAACCTTTATGGTCTGTTCACACAATATTTTATTTGTACATGGGATGTAAATGGGATGCATTAAAATTGAATGGTGAAGATTCCATGCAATCAAATTTATTATACTTTGAAATTATTGCTCCGTGTGAACTGGTCTTGTATGAAAATTATTTCATGATTTATTTCATTCTATAATTTTTTTTTTATTGCATTTTTCCAGAGTTATCCAAATATAACAGAAAAATGTAAGCCTTTAATTAATTATAAGAATTTTTAAGGAGCATGCAGTGATGAAGCCACTTTCAAATGGGACATAGGTGCAAAAAAATACTCTTCAACTGCTGAAGATTTGTATAATAGTTAGAAGCTAATTAGTTAGTTCGTTAGTTACTTATAGTTAAAATGCGTGGTGACTCCCCAATATTGTTACATACCTGGAGTTGTCTTATCATATCTCTGAGCAAAAAAAAAAAAAAAAAAAAAAAAAAAAAAAAAAATCATTACAATCTTTCGAGTCAAACTGCTAATCTATATTATATAAATCTATATAATGGGGAATGTTATTCAATTTTTTTTTTGGGGGGGAAGGGGGGACAAAATTAATATTCCTGATTATTGTTTCAAAATTTTAATATACCCAAACATTGTCATTGTTACTGTCAGTAATAATTGTTTTCGAGATAAAGTGGGTTTTAGTTGGATGGTTTCTATATCAAGAGTGGTTGAATGACATTTAACATTTTATCCAATTTAACACCTATATTTGACGTGCGTTTTTTTTTTTTTTTTTTTTACTTTTTCGGTCCATAAATGTTCCTCAATCTTATTGATATGTTCTTCATAAGTTAATATTGACACATGCAATAAACTATTCGGAAAACTTAGGAGCATAAATATCTTAACTCTCTTTTTCTTTTTGTAACACCGACATGGCACAATTTAAGGTGGGGCAGTGATACTTTTTTTTTTTCCTCAAATATTTTTCCTCCTTGGGTGTTTCAATTTTATTATTAGCATTACATTTTATTTTTATTGCATTACATAAATTTCTATTACAATATTTTTACATATTACTAACTTTCGTGTACTTTGAGTGTATGAATAAAATATATTAAATTAGATGTTGCAAATTTAATTTTAATTTTCTTTGTAAAAACAATTTTAAAATTATTTAAATTTTATTATTTTAACACCAAGTATTATTTTTAATATAATAAAATGTTAAATATATTATATTGAAGAAATTGTAATTACTTGTAATAAATTTTCAATTAGAAATGCTGTGGTTCTCTGTTTGGTAGTCTATAGTCGTGTGTATGTGTGTGTGTGTGTGGTTTCATCTCGTTGTGTACACATTTCTCTCTCTCTCTCTCTCTCTCTCTCTCTCTCTCTCTCTCTCTCTTGCCTCCCTCTATTCTATTCTCCTTTCTCTCTATATATACGTACTCCGTCTAATGTATAGTAGTGAGTGAGGAGTCTACCATGTCCTCGCAGTCTCATTTTCATAATTTTACCGTCTGTATTCGAGTTTGTGTCGTGAAAAAACGACGAGGAGGCGGTAGAGAGAGACTAGAAGAGAGAGAGAGAGAGAGAGAGAGAGAGAGAGAGAGAGAGAGAGAGAGAGAGAGAGAGAGAGAGAGAGAGAGAGAGAGAGAGAGAGAGAGAGAATTTGATGCAGGAACGAAGGGGAGGTAAAAGATAGTAGTGACACTTAGACTAAACCATTGTTACTATATAGGGAAGATTTTCAACCTAACAACAATACTCGACTTGTATGCAATAATACACCCACAGCTTACCCCTTTTTCTTTCTCCTTCTTCTTCTTCTTCTTCTCTCAATAACCCCTCTTTTTTTATTCTACTCAATAATGTTTTGCCTATTTCTTTTTAACATAGCCCATTGATACACTAGATTAAAGTTGGATATTGTTACAAAATTAACTTTATATAACACTTTGTTTTGTTTTTCTTCCTCTCATTCTCTCTCTCTCTCTCTCTCTCTCTCTCTCTCTCTCTCTCTCTCTCTCTTATATCTTTCCTTTTTTTAACCATTGAAAGACATAATAAATGTTTATTTCATTCATCTATTATTGACCCACGTAAGAGCTTTTAGGTAAATTTGCAGAAAATTTCCATATCCCAGGATTATTAAGTATACAAAGTGTATAATAAAGATATAATTATACACTTTTACTTGGCAGCTTAATTTTTTTAATTCTATACTTTTAAAGTGAAAAATCTAAAATTTATTTTTATTGAAATTTGTTAATTAATTGAACTATGGCCTGTAATAAAGAATGTTCTAGCAAATACAAAAACATTATAAATTGAAATGTTAGAGGAATTTAATTTATCATTGGATTCCATTATTTATCATATGAGTGAAGATAATAATAATAATAAAAGCTGAGCCCCTGAATATAGGCAAACTGCCTGACCTTTCTAGGTAGCGTAGATGTCTCAACTTTGTTTCTCGTTTCAAATGATTTTCCTTCCTAATGGTCGTATTTAATTACATATAGCGTGTGCTTCAATTTAACTTGAGTAGCTTTTCTGTTTATTCCGCCAGTAAAATTGAAATGTATATTGCAGCCATTCAGGCTCAACGTTACCTCCGTCCCAAATAAATTGAAGTAAATAAGTATATAAAAGAAAGATACATATTGTTTTTTAATAATTAATTGGCATTAATGACAACTGAAATTGAATCTCCATTATCTAAGATAATATGATGAAAATTAAGATTGTAATTCATAGATTTTCAAATGCATTCATATATAATTCATAGATTCACTTCTTAAAATCATATTTTAAAATAGATAAAGCGTTTTATTTTTATCTGTGCGATCATATTTATTATTTATTTAGGCATACAAGAGCTTGGTTATCATTTCTCTTTATATTAAAAAGCAATACTAAACTTCTTTCTTTTTTCTTTATCTCTCTTGGAGTGACTTTAAATTTATTTATTTTTTAAATACAAAACGTAATTTGAATAATATAATATCATCGCTAAAAGTTTAACTTGTTGCTTGACGTACAATATTTGCATTGTAATCGTTTGTTAATATCTGCAAAGTTGCTCACTGGTAAAGAAGAATCTTACGCACACATCTGCGTATGTATGTGACAAATGAGCATCCTAATGTGACGCCATAAGAAATTGGTTATAGTGCATGTTGTACCCATTATCGTAATACTTATTATCTTCGTACTTTATTATATTAATTATTATTTAAGTAAATTAGCTTTATATAGTATTATGATAATTTTAGCTGTCTGCTGTATACACTTAAATAAGTTATATTTAAAAACAAATGCAATATGTTATAATTTTGGAAGCGAGCATAGCTTACTTTTTTTTTTTTTTTTTTTTTTTTTGGTCACTTTAAATTTTTTTAGTAAATAAGAAAACTTTTTTTTGCGTTATGGTTCTTGATACATAAAATGTGTAATATAAAGAAAATAAGAAATCAGTTTTTTTTTCTGCTGATATTACAGTCTTGTTATATTTTAAAATTGTTATATATACAATAATCAAAATTAAATGAAATAATATTTCAGTTTACAAAAATAATGATATTAATATTGTTAGAAACCAGTCTAATTTTTAAGCACGAACAACTATTATAATATATATATATATAGAGAGAGAGAGAGAAATTTGAAACATAATAATCACCTTTTGCTATCAGAGAATGTATGAGTTAGTTCGTGACGTCAGTGTGCACTTTGGTGTGACTATATACACCAGCACCCCTATATAAAAGCAGGGTAGTTTTGGCAAATTAGTGATGGATCGCGGGCTTTCTCAAAACAAAAACATTTGGATTAAAAAATAACAACAAAATGAAATTTGGAAACATAAATTAGCAAAGTTAACGTAAACATGTAGATTGTTAGTGTAGATTGTTAACACATTAGTTAATCAATTAATATTGATACTGCTGGTATATAATTATTTTATATAGATATCACAATGCATTCAGAGAGAGAGAGGGAGAGAGAGAGAGGTTTGTTGTTTACTTAAAGTGCTATAAATATCAAATTCATAATAAAAAGGAGTAACATGTAAATATGCTAATATTATATTATTTGATTTTTTTTTTTCGTTTTCTCCCTTACTTAACACGCAATATAATATCAAAGACTTGCATACTTGCAAAAATACAACTTGTAATTTCATGAAGTCATAGTCTTGAAAATGTATATTATAGCATATTATTCTTTTCAATAAATTTCATTGATTCACCGATCATGACTGGTCACAATGCAGAGCGCTCTATTGTTGTATCAATTTTCTGTGAAATCACTGAATTGAACAAAGAGAGCAGGAAAAAAAAACCTTAAAGATTGCTATTTTTATGAGATTTATTATGGATGGAGTAAATCATAAAATATCTTTATATATATATAGGTATATATGCATATTTTTTACAGTTCCTATTCTTTGGATTAATACATTGTTATTTAGCAAAATTGAAATCGGTTATTTATTGACATTAAAAAGCATGAAGTTTAAACTAAAATGCTAATAAAAATAAATTGTATATAGTGTGATATATTTTATTTAAATCTTTATAGCTTGAAGATGATTTAATTTTCAGAACTTGTTAATAAGGGATAATATTTAATTGAGATAATTTTTAAATAGTGGAGAGAGAGAGAGAGAGAGAGAGAGAGAGAGAGAGAGAGAGAGAGAGAGAGAGAGAGAGAGCTGTGGCTCAAACTGTGGGAGATCCGCGTTTTATTCCGCCAGTTGCAGATCCACGTTGTATTCCGAGTCACTACCGCGGGGTTGTAATCTATAGGTAGGTTTGTTCAAGAAAGTCACGGTGCATACGAGAGACCCTTATTGCACTTAATGTCGACCAACCCTGATTTTCAAGCAGCAGAAATAGGTAATTTCCGGTTGGGTTCTGTCGAAATTATCGCGTAACAAAGGATTCTGCAAAGAATAATTACCGTGGCCGTGTGTACTTACAGACTTACACCATGACCGTAACAATATCAATAAAAATAAAAAACATCTTTTTTTTAACTATATAGTTTTGAAAGATATTTATATTTTGATTTGTTCTCTTTGACATATATGTCGTAACTGGTCATCTGCTGAGTCCCAAACATCGGAAACATAAAGTAGCAAAGTGAAAGCTTTTTTTTTTTTTTTTTTTTTTTTTTCTGTTACCAAAAGGCTGTCTTCCAGTGTTTGTATGTTCCTCGCGTAAATTTAAGACACATCTTAAGTCACTCTTCACCCTGGCTCTGTGGCATGTCAGCTCCTGAAAACGACGTACAACTTGATGATGTTATATACAAGTTTATGTTAAAAAATATACTATTATATCATACTAAATTATCCACAACGTTCACATCACACCGTGTATTTTCTTTTCTCGTTTTGCTTACTTGTATCGAATACATTTAAAATAATTTTACTAATAATTAATTTATTATAGTTTATAAGTATGTGCGCGTGTGTGTTTAATGTACATATATATATATATATATATATATATATATATATATATATATATATATATATATATATATATATATATATATATATATATATATATATATATATATATATATATATATATATATATATATATATATATATATATATCGTCATAATAAAGTTCTATTATATAGTATAATGATGATTGAAAATTTACTTTACAATACTTTATGCATCTAAATTACAATAATTATAATAATTTAAGGTATGTTTTTAAAATAAAGAATAATATTTGTGATCTTTGTGAAGTGACAATTTATTATCGTTCAATTATAATTTATGTTAATTATGAAGTATAATAGCCAATCACAGTTATCATGGAAAAAGGTGCTCTCTCTCTCTCTCTCTCTCTCTCTCTCTCTCTCTCTCTCTCTCTCTCTCTCTCTCTCCCTCTCTCTCTTATTTCGTATCCTTTAACATTGTGGAATCATCCTGTTAGCGGATTGCAAAGAAATAGTACACCGAGGCTCAAAAATTTTTAATGACGAAGAATACTATGAACCTATTTAAGTGTCTTAAGCTAATAGATAATAATAATAATAACAACAAAAATACCCGGACACACATTAAGAGACATTGTAATTTTAAATTTGTATAATGACATAAAAATTGAAGTATACTACATACTGTCAATCATTACAAAGTAAAATAGCAAAGTATGTTTTTTTTACAGGGAACGAAACAGGAACCGGTTCTGGTTCTTGGAACCGTCAAGATTCGGTTACGAGGACCGTATCTGAGAACTTGCTCGGTTGGTTAATTTAATTAACCAATAAAAAAAACTGGCGCGAAATTTAAATTATATACTATTTATTTAAGATACCCACTCGTTCAGCATTGTAAAAGGTAGAACCTTGCTGAGTTTAACAAGTAAGCGGAAGTTGAGCAGTGGTAAAGTTAAAAGAATCGGGCTATATCCTTAAATCAAGCGCTGAATTTAAATGGTAAAATATATTATCGCATTCGTGTGTACATATTACGCAACACAATAATGTGATTGTCATTTGGTCCAAGCCACATGAATGAGTAGATGTGTATAATCGACCACAATAAAGGTTGACGGTGTTGTCACGATATATGATTATATTCGAGGCAACTTTTATGTGGCTTCTCCTTACCTATAGTCAAACTAATAAAAACAACCAAATAAGTTAGGATTTTTTTTCAGTGTAATATAAATTTAAAATAATTACCGATTGATTTTATGTAATTTTTTAAAATTATAGTCTCCCGATTTAAAAACTAATTACATCCAAATTGAATATACATATCTTACTTCTCCTTGGAAGTTCCTCAAGATTAAATAAAAAGAGATCGAATTGAAGATAAAACTTGTTGACCACTGTCTTGAGATCCTATAACAGCTATGATATCAAAAGCATGTAATTTTAAAACAAAGTACAACTTATTATTAGTATTTTTTTTAAAGGCGTAGAACACGTTGAACAAAAAACATGTCTAACATCCTAACATACCTAAAAATCAACATTGATTTGACTGGAGTCATTGATTTCTAATTTTTCCCATTTACAAAATGGCAAATGCGGGTATATGACGTCACAGCTAGTCTGTTTCTGCGAGTGTGTATCAGTTAACTGTGACATCACAAACCCGCATCTGCAATTTTTTGAATGGAAAATAAATGAGAAATCAATGTTTCTGGCCAATTCAACGTTGATATTTAGGTATGTTAAGATATTAGATACGTTTTTAGTTCAACGTGTTCTATATGCCTTTAAGTAATGAAAAAATTGACAGAATGGGAAAACATATTGTAGCGTCTTAATTTAAAGTTGTTAGTTATTATTATGTGTATAAAAGCAATTATGTAAACCACCAGTGCCTAATTAATAAGATATAATAAAATAATCAAGCAAACAATTAAATGAATAATAAATAAGTATATAGGAAATTTACTGTATTCTCATACGAAAGTACATGTATTTAAATGGGGGTTAATTCGTCTCCAAACAAATACATTGCATTGTCATAAGGCAACATAGTAAAATTTTACTTCACACACGGACACAAATAATAACATTATGGCGCTATAACTCATTTTCAGCACAATGTGTTCAGTACAGCATAATCTCTGCTATACTTCATAATTACTACATAGCATATAATTATACCTTTGTACAGCATAATTATTTATCTGGTTCTAATTTAGCATCATTAATGCTATAATAACATAAATTACGTGTTGTATTATTTCCATCATGCAAGTGTGTTCGTAACTTGCTATATCTCAACATCATCGTTGGTTCACATCGTGAAAACAAAGCAATCGAGTGATAACGTCAAAGAATATCATAATAAATAATACAATTCATAATTTAACAAGTGCATCATATGACGCATGCTGTGAACAAATGCTACATAAACAGGCCCTGAGAGTATGTTCATCAAGTATAACATTTTTAGGGTACTGCACATCAGAATGTCATTTGTGACGTCATTGTATGACCTTTTCTCCATTATTTGGTGTAATGACTATACCAATTAAAATAATGTAGTTTTTAGTCCCACAATATAGTTTTATATATACAAACACATCAAATTCACATGACATTAAAAAATAATAATAAATAATAAAATGCTATATTATATCGTACTATAACATTATACAAGTTCTTTTTGCAACCAGCCTGTTATTGACTTTATTTTTATTCCTATTCTTAAACAAAAAGCATAAATAATGTCACTGAATTGATAAAAAAAAAAATGTAAGTTAAAATCAGAAGAAGAAAATAATTTTGTCGAAGAATCGACTTGTATATAAACATGGGTTTAAAAGAAGAATACTACTTAAAAAAATATATCAGTGAGGCGCGTGCATAGCTTGAAATTGAGGAATGTTTGGAATGCAAACAAGCAGATGCTTATGGCTGACATGGTCTATATAGTGCACACTTAATTGATACACTGCAACATTGCTTGCCGTACGTATACCTTGTACACAATCTAATGATTGGAAACTTACAACATTAGATAGCTTCTTTTTATTACCTAATAAAAATACAAAGCTTTACTCTTCTTCTTTTTTATATATTATTTTTATTTCATATATATCCCCCTACCTCTTTCTCTCTCTCTCTCTCGCTCGCTCGCTCTCTCTCTCTCTCTCTCTCTCTCTCTCTCTCTCTCTCTCTCTCTCTCTCTCTCTCTCTCTCTCTCTCTCTCTCTCTCTCTCTCTCTCTCTCTCTCTCTCTCTCTCTCTCTCTCTCTCTCTCTCTCTCTTTTCTTTCAAACTTTTCTCAACTTCTACAGTATACAAAATCCCAATATAATCATTCAAGATTTATTCTATCAAATATTTTGAGCTCTTCATTTACGATTTCCGTAAAAAGAGGGGGTTGAATTGATCAACATAAAAAGTAATAACCTCCTCAATAGTTTTTTCTTGCAATTTCCTGGCGCAGTAAGAATATATTATAACAGTTTTTTTTTTCTTATAGAGAGTTTATATATTCTGTCATAAAAGAACAAGAAAATTACTATAACAAGAATTAATTATTAAATCATAATAAAAAAAAAACTCGTAAATTTTATAATTCATCAAATACTAATTATGAAAAAAAAAATGTCACAGTATAATTTTTTTGTCATTAAAAATACAAAAAGATTTAAAATCATTAACGATAAACATTCCAAATTTCATATTATAAAAAGACTATAAAATTTTTAGTAATAAAATAAAGCATATTTTAATGATCTAAAGTTGTTAAGTAATTTGCATAAAACATTTATTCGCCGACCTCATATAATATAAAACACACACAATATTAGTTTAGCTACAGCATGTCATATACACATCAACTATATAAAATGTAATGTACGTATTAATTCTACATTGTAAATTATCTAACTTCTAAAAGATAATAATATATATAAAATACTTCTTTTTTTTTTCTCCTTTAAAATTAAGCATTGAAAGTCTTAAATAAGCTTTTAAGATAATTCCTTCCACAATTTATGACTGGATTAAAACAATTTAAACACGTTTTTGAATGAGCTCAAATTTAAATTTTATGTTAATTTATTAAATCTTTGTGTTTAGACGTTGTTGCATCACTGAACAAACGAATGAATAGGGAAATATATAATAATAAAAATAAAAATCATTCTCACTATACAATATTCAAGTTTCAACCATGTGAGCCAGCCTGCCTACTCATGTGCGTCAATAATATTAATTGTCAACTATACATTTACATTAATTAGCTCCTATAAAGTGGATGCATGATATTGCGCGCGAGATCATGTTTGAGAAGAGATTCCCATTGGATATAAACGTCATTTTTGGCCTTCTTCATAAAGAAATGAGATAATCTAATTTTTTTTTTTTTTTTTTTTAAGTTAAGTTTTTTTTTTTTTTTTTTTTTCTCGGTTTAAGCTGTTTAAATTATAATATAAAAACATCAATAATAACTGAATTATTCTTAATTATATCTTAATTTTCGACTTGTTTTTCATAATATATACATAAGTCCATACCGTATAGTCAATGAAATATCGGCTCATGTACAAAGGCATCGAAGCGTATAAGTTCAAATCATCAGTGCAATATTGAATAAATTTTGAAATGTAAACAAATACAGAAAAGAAGAAGAAGAATCCCACTCAACACAAATTTGCTCACGAATAGTGACATAAATTTGTTGATGCGTTAACTGACTCGAAAGACAATTTTTATCGCGTAAAGAAATAAATATTTAAATTGTTAATGTTGGAACTTAATTCCTATAACAGCTCTTACTATATTATGTTCATCATACTAACATTTTAGGCATAAAAATAACAATAATATTTATAAAAATATATAAAATAAAAATATACGTTATTTATGTGTGGCGTGATTCTTTTTTAAATCTATCATATAAGTGGAATTTAAGAAAAATAAAAATCTAATTTGTATTAATTTTATACTGTTTTGTTATTGTGTGAGTAGGGGGGGGGGGGTATATTTTAAAACCATTATTATCAATAACAATATTATATTTTAATGATAGAAATTCAGTAAAAAAAATCACTTTTATTGTTCTCTCTCTCTCTCTCTCTCTCTCTCCCACTCCTTCTTTCTCTCTCTTTGTATAAAGAAAAGAAATAAAGTTGGTCAAGTGTGGAATATTTCTGGCAAGTTTACAAATAATTAAAGCTCTTGAACAGGAAATATTGAAAACTTGGTAAGGAGTTTTTTTTTTTATTATTATTATTATTTAAATTTCTGAGAGAACTCTTATTTGCCTGCTGATTAGATTTTCATTATGAGTATATTAAACAATATTGAATATTTTAATATTTCATAATAAATTCATTTTTGGACTGATCTTGATGTGTTTACCGACGTTGCAAATGCGGTACTTATTTGAAGAATGTTATCATGTCTTTCCCCCACCCCAATTTTTTCATGAATTGTCATTTACTCTTTTTTCTTCCGTCATTATATTTTGGTACCACACTGTTGTAACTGTCGAGAAAATTTTATAAAACTATACTGTGAGCGCAGACAGAATAGAAAAAAATGAAGCATTTAAATTAAAATATTAGTTTATTTTTTGACCTATTTTTACTGTATACAAATATTTGAATTTTTAAATGTAATAAGAAAACTCTATATACGTAAAACTTTAATCAGGTAATCCTAACGTAAATAAAATGTGAATTAAAAAAAGTGCGCAAATATGAAATTGATTTTAGTTGACATGAGAAGAGAAAGAGAGAGATTTTATTGTTTTAGAATACACATTTTACACAGCATTCAACACATTTTTTTATTAGATTATCACACGATTTTTCTCCCTGCTCTCTCATGATGATTTGACTCCCTTGCGGATCTCTCTCTCTCTCTCTCTCTCTCTCTCTCTCTCTCTCTCTCTATGTGTAAAAATGAAAATATAATTTGAGCCATCATTCTCCGGTATCAAAACGTGGTAATAAAATAAATTACATCTTTAGCAATTTAATACAAAGACGCAATGTGTATAAATATGATCTTCTCTCTCTCTCTCTCTCTCTCTCTCTCTCTCTCTCTCTCTCTCTCTCTCTCTATATATATATATATATATATATATATATATATATATATATATATATATATATATATATATATATATATATATATATATATATATATAGAGCAAAGAATCGATGTGTAGTAAAATAAAAATTAAGGTTAAAGGAAATTAATACCTGTCAATTAATAGCATTCCTTTGGAGGACAAACTTAATTTTCCACCAATCAAATCCATGTAAACGTCAA
>OX439127.1:57036983-57069470 GCA_949318235.1 Ecdyonurus torrentis
TAAATTTGAATATTCTGAAGCCTATAATGGACTTTTTTATGTGAGTTTGAACAATTATGTTATAATAATATTAATTAAGAATTCATGTGTGTGCTTTTTTTTATTATTATTTTTATTGGGTAAAAATCAGGTTTCCATTGACTTTCATGTTTCCATCACCGCCGTATATAATACCATGTAAAATATCCCATAGTTTTTCTTTAATATTATAAGTTGTTTTTATTCACAAAAACAGTCTTACTTCATTGAAATATTTTGCTGTAAAATAAACTAATTGCTAAATAAAATATTGAGAAAGCTAATTAAAATAGTATGTTGTTTCTATTATAACTCTTTCATATGCCTAAATTTAAATCTTTGTTAATTTTTTTTTTCAAGGATAGCCTTGTAATTAAGCAATTTTATGACAAAACTAATCAGCACATTATATAATACCTTTGGATTGTTCACTAAAATTCGAATAAGCAGCATTAAATTTTTTGAAACAGTTTCTAATTTAATTTTTATAAGTTTAAAACTAATGATGAATTTTATTGTAAAAAAAAAAAAATAAAAATAATAAAAATAAAAGATTTCCAAGTTGATGTATAATGTAAAAACGAAACAACATTTATATTTTTCAATTCAATACTATTCTAATTTTAAAAAAAAAATCTTTTACAATGTTTTTCTTTCCCCCTTCTTATTTTCTTTTATATTGACGAAATTGAAATTGTGTAGCAATAATATCATTTTAATAAATATTGATATCGGATATACAGATTATATTGAAGACAAACAAAACAAAATGCTGAGAAAGAAACAAAGTATATTATGCGCACAAAAAGAAATTATTATAGCATTGAAAAATAAGAGGTCATGGAAAACAATTTAATCGAATAAAAAAAAATATTTTTGGAATAGGTAAAATATTCTTCAATCAAGTGTAGTTATATCTACATGATAGATTAAGGGAGACAATAGCATTACCAGGGCATTTTTTTATCGTTTATATGAGTTTTGTAAATAACAACCTTAAATTGTTTTAAGACAATCTAAAATATTGACAGGTACTTTTGAATTGTGTACATATTATTATAGCAGAGTACACACATTTTCATAAACTCTTCTCTCTCTCTCACACACTCTCTTTCTCTCTATCTATCTCTCTCTCTCTAATCAGAATAACATTTGAAACATGACACAACTTTTTAAACAGTTAACAATTACATCCAAGCAGAGTGTACTTAATAAAATTATATATATATATATATATACATATATATATATATATATATATATATATATATATATATATATATATATATATATATATATATATATATATATATATATATATATATATATATATATATATATATATATATATATATATAAACTATACCTGCGCGTCTTTACTTTTGTAAATATTTTTGAATGATATATATTTCTGCAATGTGTATTCCATACTAATGTATTGGACGAATACAATTGCCTGCTTTTGGATGACACTAAATCAAATTAAAAAAAAAATTAAAGTCCTAAATCGGATTAAAAGTGAAATATATGGAAGAAAAAAATAATAATAAAAATGCTTGAGACTTCTCTCTCTCTCTCTTTTCTCTTTCTCAAGTTTTTGGATTTTCTTTTTTTCAACTTGTGTTAAACTTTAAGTATACATTTAAAAATTTCTTTTTTACTTTGATGATAATTAATTAAACATGTTTGTTTCTTTATACTAACTCGTTCTCTCAATGCTGTATACTCTCGTCGTCGCCTTAAAGGAAAATAGGTATTGAACTTTATTCATTAAAATTATACGAGCAAACATAATCCATTGTTGAATTCCTTTCTTTGAATATTGAAGTAAACATAAATAAACTGATATATCCAATGTTAGAATAAAAATCATTCCTCATATTGAGTATTCGTATTTCGATTAATTCTTTTTTTTTTTTTTTTTTTTTTAAGTAAATGACTGCGACATGACTGTGTATACCAAAAATAAGGTAAAATATTGTTGATAAAACAAACATTTTGAACATATTATTGTTTAGACTATATTAGCATATCTACAAAACAATTCTCTACAGCATACACAAATTATCTTGTTTAAAGCGATCTAGATGACACTAGCAATTAATATATTAGCTCTTTTATAATGGACAAGACTTCAAATAAATTTAAATAAACACACGCAAGAAAAAAATAAACATTTCTCGTGTAGGTATAAAAATAGATGATTAAGTGGCGACAACAACAATCAATAATTTTGACGTAAGCTTATTATTTTAGTAAAAAGATATCTATAATTAGGCATGTAATTGCAATTCTTCAGTTATTGTTTTTCTTATCATCTTGTATATTTGTCTAATGAGAACTTTTTTCTTCTTCTTCTTCTTCTTCTTTTTTCTATTCTTGGTAAAAAGTTAAGGTGCCAGTGTCCAGTAAAACGTGTGGTACCTCATGGCCAGCTAATAAGAACCACGTAAACTTGCTCACTCTAGCGGTTCAGGGGAAAAGTAACAAACCAGGAGGCGAAATAGTAGGGGGTTAGAGGGGAATGGAATTTAGCAGCTGCCAAGAATATATCACTCAAGTGTGACACCGTGTCTGTCCTATCTTCCTCCATGCTACAGTACCGCCCTGATCACGCTAGCTCGCTATATTGCAAGCCAAACACAAGCTATCTCATATACCTTCAGCATGACGTCACGCTCACCGGCCGTGTGGAACACAAGGAAATATAAAAAATAAGGTACTCTCAAATTAAGTATAATTATTCATCATAAATGAGTATCTTATTAAAATCATTTGATACCATTCAAACTTTATATTTATTTGAGAGTTTTGTTTATTGTTTGGCTTTGCTCCGAATCTAGTACGAGACACCAATCACATTCTTAATTAACAGAAATTTGGGATTGGTTCTCTTTTAGCATGGTCAGGTGAACGTATAATTTACTGCAAAATACTTTGTTTTGATTTATTGATAACCTATTACTGATTTTGAGAGATGGCTTCTTTTCTATATAGTCTCAAGTTTCAGTTAAGTTTCTTTAAAGGTGAAATATTTGATTATTTTATATTTGAGCCTTTTTTTTTTTTTAATTAATTTTATATTTAAATTATCAGAGGCAAGATTTAGTATATAAAAGGGGGAAAAAATATAACGTAGTAGTAGAAATTGAAAGGTAATGTAGGTATAGAGTGAATGTTCAGCTTGATAGAAGCACTGTCTTCAATCTACTTGTGAACAATCATTGTTATCAGTATTCATTACTGCACTTAATTAATACTATATGTAACAAAAGTATAATGAGAAGTAAAACGTTTGGTGTCAGTTTAAAGGGAAGAAACTTGGATGCTCTTGATAAACAGGGTATTTAATTTCCTAAGGATATGTGATACTGCGTGAAGATCAGTGATACCGTCTATACTGTGTGGAGATCTCAGATACAATAAGCTTACACAGAAAACAAAGGAAAATGATTTTAGGAAAAAAAATCAAAACATCAATCGATTTCAATTTTAAATAAAGCATATAACATTCAAAAGTTTTTTTTTTTTTACTTATTATAAAAATTAATTACGTAGCAAAAAGTTTATAATATGGATATTATTAATAAGTAAATTGTTGCTTATATTTACTGTATATATATAAAGCAATAATAATATAACATGATATAACTTATATATACACTTACGATTATGAACTTGCGTTTATATATAATGTGTTGAATATTCTTACATATTTCACGGTTGAATTTCAAGTGAGCTCATAATGTCTGCTGCAATTAACAATAAGTCTCGCGTTATAGCTAAGAGCTCCTTCATCAAATATTAAAACACTCGACTTACTACCCAACCATGTTTTCTCTTTCTCTCTCTCTCTCTCTCTCTCTTATGTCCTTAAAGTCTATAAGCCTAAAATTTTCTCACCTTTGATACACATCATCACAACACAAAGGTATATCACTTAAGCTTTTCTCGCCCAATATACAGGAGGAAAAGGATACATACAAAAGATGGGGTATATGTTATATATATTCATATTGGGTATATAAGGCGGCAAGCTATATAAAGGCTTAATATGTACGAAAATATTATTCAACTGTTATTTTAACTTAAATTGCTTCTCTTTTAAATTTTATGTAAATTAAAAATCACATTCATCTTTTACATTACTTTCCTTTGTCTTTTTTCTTTTAATATAATAATATACTTTACTCTTTTCGTGTGTATATGTAAATATATATATATATATATATATATATATATATATATATATATATATATATATATATATATATATATATATATATATATATATATATATATATAAGATAATATAAAGATAAAAGAATTACTTCCATACACGCAACGTACAATAAAGTATATTTCGAATGTATCAAGAAAAGAGGGTCAAAACCTGTCAATATGATTAGTGTAATGAATATTTAAATATGTTTTATGAAGGTTAAACTTAAAAACATATTTTAAGGCAAAAAGTTTATAATAATTTGTAAAAATAATAATGAAACATTTAAATAAATATATTATATTTTTCCTTTTATTATCGCAGTGATTAACAGAGAAAAACCATTATTACAAATTGTAAATAATTTGATTTGCATATTTTTTTCTTCTTAGTATTAGGTATTGGTTTAAAAATTGATTCCTTTAGACTAAAAAAGAAAATATACAGCATATAAAGATAGTATTTTATTTTAAAATAAAGTTTTTTTTATAGTTTTGACAGCTTTGAAAGTGTAAAGTATAATTGTCCCGAAACTATTGGCTTATTATTATTCTATTTCAGTTAATAAGTATATTATTAGTTTAGTTTATTGTTAACCAAAAACAAGCAATGTTACTTGCTTAATACATTGGTGGTACACACAGTACAAGTGACATAATATTAAGGATATATAGCATAAACAATAATACACAATACACATACATAACACGTAGCATAAACAACAATACACATACATAACACATATAGCATAAACAAATAATATACGCATATATATGTTATAGTATAAATTAAAAAATTATAAGTAGAAAATAAGGATAAAATAAACTTACAATCTAGATTACAGGGTTTTTTATACAATTATATGAAACATTCATTATATCAATATGTAGCTCGTTACATAATGAGGTGGATCTTGGAATAAATGCATTTTTAGACGCGTCGTTGTGCCATGGTATATGTTATTACTTTGAATAGCTGAGGGTTTCTTAATGTCACATTAACATCATTATCATTAAATTTTAACTCAAATTATTCTTAATTACTTATTATAATATTTTTGTGAAGTATAGTTTAAATTGTTCCATTCCATGCCAAATCAGAAAATTTAGAGGCATACCTAAATAAATGTAATTTTAAAATCCATGCAGTTTATATAATTTAAACATAATGCACTGTTTTAACATTGTCAACTAATAACGAAATAGGGTTGAAAACAAAAGTATGTGATGCAATTTTCCACTAGGGTTACACTTACATGAAAGTGTAATAAAATTGTTGATATGATAGAAAATAATTGTTTGGTGGCTTGGTGTGTGTTGCGGGCTGCAGGCCACGAGGCGCGTCACTTGACATCCCGGCCCGAGCATCTTTAGCTTGGAGTCGTGAAACAAGTTAAAATAACATCCGACATCATATTCTATACTATTTTTTGCCTTCAGTTTAGTTCTTATCACTTGTTTGAACAATGAGGCTATTTACAAAATCTTTAATAAAATTTACCAAATTCGTGATATTGGGAAATCACTGTTTCTGTCTCTATTTTTGAAATTTGCAAGATTTTAATGCTTATTATATGCGTATAAAAATTATCATATTGGCCTTTTATTTTAACTCTAAAATTGAATTTTACGACAGCATAAACAGTGGTTGTACAAAAGACTTAAGTTCCCAGCAAAACATTAAGCACATTTTTACACGCAGAATTATATTGAGTTTTTAATTATTTAAATTAAAGGAAAAATAATGTTTGGATCTATAAAAGATTTTATACTACAAATTTATTAATAAAGTAAATATAATAAAGCACTTTAAAATAAATTAACTATGAATATTATTTTATTATTAATTATATTAATAATTAAAGAGAAGCAAAAAAAAAAAATGGTAAAAAGTTATTAGCTTTTATGCGGTAAAGGGAGGAAAAATCAATTATGATCAATGGTTGGATATTAAATAAAATTAGAAGCTGATTTTTAAATTTTCCTTTTTAATCATCTGATGAAAAGTAATTATAAATAAAAACAACGTAAAAAAAAGTAATAGTAATAAAAAATCAATTGCAGTATACAATAATATTACTACTTTAAAAAAATATATGCATAATTATTTTCCGTTTGGAATTTTTTTATATGTTAAATAATAATAATGATTTTTAATTTCAGCTTTTGATAAAATATAATATGACGAATGACATTAAGATAATTGAGATTTTTTTATATTATATAAGTTTAAAATTTAAGTTAGTATTATATATTATATATATATTATATACACATACATATTGCATGAAAGTTGATTTTTTTTTCACAATGTGCATGTTTGTAGATGATCCGCGTGCGTGTCACTCGTTCATCATGCATTCATCAGTTTAGGAAAGAACGAGGGTATGGCGTTACAAACTCTATAACCATACCAAAGCTTATTTCACTTATTATTATTATATATATATATATATATATATATATATATATATATATATATATATATATATATATATATATATATATATATATAAAATATAATAATATACTTCTACCACATTTTCCTGTAAAATTATGGAAAATTTCTATAATGACAAAATTAAATAATGCAAGGAAGAAAAATTAATATGTTTAACAAACGTTTTCAAAATTATCCAAAGACTCTATAATAATGTTAAATTATATATTATTATGCTTCTATATATATATATATATATATACACCAAAATTAATTAGCAAATAAGAAACACAAAAAGTAGTTTGCAAATATTGTAAGTATGATTAATTAGCCTAAAATAAGCGCTGTAATTTTGATTGGCTTGTATTTATGTAAGCTATCTTTATATTCAAAAGTTTAAAAAAAGGTTAACACGATGAATGTTCGAACGTAAAATGTAAATAAGTTATTTTTGCCAACTGTATGAATTTGGCAAGACTTAACCTGTAAATAATACAACAAATCTTCTTTTTTTTTTTTTTTTTCTGCCTTTGTATTTATATAAATGAAAAAAAAAATGTTTGATTAATTTTTTAAACAGTAAACAGAAATAAATTATAATATTTTGTTACTTTGTGAAGTGAGATATAGCCCATCCGCATTTATGACAAATGAATTTATTTATTGGATTGCTTAAAAACTAAACAAATAATAACATTTCACTTCTTGTGCAGTCAAGTAGAAGAAAGCAGAAGGAAGGCACTCGATCGCGTGCTCGGATGTCACATGTCAAGTGTATGGAGCCGGCGGGAGTTACCCTAGAATAAAGTTGATATCTTTTAGCAAAACCCTACTTCTTTCACCTTCATATACACGTAAATAAATTGTAATTATACCTTTGTATTGGAATATACAATGCATATATTATATACATATATATGTGTGTGTGTTTGTGTGTGTGTGTGTGTGTGCGCGCACTAAGAATTCTAATAATGAAATGTAAGTTTTCTTATTGATTTATTTAAAATTTTAGGTCCTCTATATTTTTATACAATTACTATTATTATTATTAATGCTTATATATTTTAACATGGAAATGACTACTTTCTATATAGCATATTATATAATGTTGCTTACTTATATAATATACATATTATATATATATATATATATATATATATATATATATATACCAAAACCCTTCTTTTATAGTAATCCTACTTAAACCTCCTTTAATCTTGCTTAAACAAACAGAATATTTAATAAGGATCTTAAGTACGGGAAGACAATTCAAAAAGTATAAGAATCAAAATTACACTTTTAGCTTTATATTGTTTGATATGTTTCGTAGTGACAGTTTTTAATTTATTATATTACAGAATTATTCAAAAATAAATAAATAATTAACAGATATTCTGTACACATACATTAAAAAGAAAAAATATAATACTTATAGAAACTTAAAAAAACTAAACGGTTCGATATTTTACATTAGGAACTCAAAAACATGTTATTAGTTATTATATTGACGCAAAATTTGATTAATAAATAAGTTAATAAGGTTCATTACACACACAAATTAATTATTAAAAAATAAGAAGCATTCATGTTTTATGTAAATAAACAAAAAATAAAAAGTAGTCAAACAAAATTATATTCATGCATATTTTTATTAATACACCTTTGTTAGACTAAATCGATAATTATATTATTGATTTGTCATCTTGAATTGAGAGCTCAAACACGCGACTTATAAATTTGGGTACCTTGTTTTAAATTCAGTTTTATTTTACTTTTTTTGTCACGTAAACGGATTAAAAAAAAAAGTAGTATGATGTGATAAGTGATAATATTTTTATATTACTGTCTTGGTTTTTCATTACAAATAAAGTCAATTATTTTTTACATTTCCTTTATGAAAAAAAAAAAAAATCTCTCGACTTATTTTAGTTATTTTTTAAAGTTCATAACTTTGGGCCAAAATAAATGAAAAAGCAAATAATATCTTTGTTTCTGTCTTATTTTGTAGTTGAAAATAAGTGACATATGGAAATAAACTTATTTAAATAGGTATAGTTATACATTTAAATGACATTTGATGTATTAAAATTTCATTCAAGGTATTCTCAAATTCTATATCACGGTACAAATATAAAAACGTGACTTAAGGATATTTATATTAAATGCGAGTCTGTTTGCGCGTGCTTTTCCGTGCATCAATTTTGTTCACTTATAATCATGAGTATGGCATTATGCAATTAAAAAATATTAAAATATTAAAAAAAAAAAAAAAAAAAAAAATCAAATTTACGTTAAATTTGATTCGAAGTTGATCGGACTAAATAGTCGTAAGACTAATTTTTTCTTGTCAGTAAAAAGAAGGGGAAAATAATAACGTGAAATGGTGCAAGCATTTGATTGAAATTCAGCTTTGTAGTGGCATCTATGATATAAACACTCAACTAACCACAGTCATTCATACCAAACCAAGAGGTTTAGTTGTGTACGATAGGGGTTAGTAAGGGAGATATTATTATTTTTTTTTTCCTTTTTTTTTTTTTTTTTTTTTCCATTTTTTTATTCAAACTTTTAAGTTGGATTTCTCATTGTATGTACTAAAATCTTGATTTTTTTTTTAATAATTATTGCGAGTGAACCAATTAAAAGTATTTTAAATTAAAGTTTTTATACATAATATAATATATTATATATATATATATATATATATATATATATATATATATATATATATATATATATATATAAATGTGTTTCAAAAATAAAAATAAATTTTCCGTTGAGAGAAAAATGTTAAATGCATAGTCCAAGTCGGTAATTTGTTAGCAATGCGTAATAAAGCACAACCATCACTTTTGTATTTCTTTCTTGTTATTTTAATGTAAAAATGTCTTCATAAATTTTATGTTTTTGTATAAAACATTCAGCAGGACAAAAAATAGAAAAGGAGCGTAAGCAAAAACTTTTCAAACATTATAGCATGAATTCTCACAAAATGTTATGCAGGATAAAATTAAAATGTTATATAATTATCTTTCTTTTTTGTTCCTTTAAATTACTATATTTTAGAAAGAAATAGAAAGTAAAATTTTATTTTCATTAAAATTTCAATTATGCATATCTAATTTGCATATGAAATTTGGCAAAAATACCATATTTTTGTCAATTACTCTGATATTGTAACACTCAATTAATTTACTGTATAAGTAAATATTTACTATCACAATTATTAAATCAATAATTTCGAGGTGGCTGACTACAAAATTAGTAACCCATAATTCTTTTCATTTGATAAACTAAAACATCTATTTAATATTAAAATTTATATATATTTTGTTCAGTGAAACCATTTATTATTTGAAGGAGTATTCAAAGTTAAATTTAGATGAACAAGATGAAAGAAAGCGGCACAACTTGAGTCACTCAAAAGTCAACTTTGCAATCTTTATTTATTTATTGATACAATATTTATTTTGGTTATACTATCGTTTGCTTTACAATGTCATCACTTCCACATAACTTGTTTTTTCTTATACAACTTTGACGCTTTAAATTAGTTCTAAAATATTTTGTTGAAATATTTATGCTTAACTAAATTGAACAAATCACAATTTTTTTTTTTTTTTTTT
Source organism: Ecdyonurus torrentis (assembly GCA_949318235.1). Taxonomy (NCBI): domain Eukaryota; kingdom Metazoa; phylum Arthropoda; class Insecta; order Ephemeroptera; family Heptageniidae; genus Ecdyonurus; species Ecdyonurus torrentis. Next base: position 57,047,289 of record OX439127.1, read on the forward strand.
TTTTTTTTAACTTGAATTTATAATATGTTAAAGCTATAAGTTTTATATATATTATGTTTGTATGATTATGTATGTGTGAGTGAGTGAACATTGTTTCTATTTTTGTGTGTAAGTAACCCTATTTGCTTTGCACTTAAAGAGTGAGTCATTTGAGTAATGGACTGACTAAAAAGCTTCATTTGTTGCACTTTAAATTTTTATGGTGGGCAAATCCGCTTTTCATTTCCGGGTCAATGCATCATAGTTGCGTTTCTATATACGGCAACAGATTAAATGTTAACATTCACGGGTTTGCCTTAATCGTGTTGAACTTAATATTATTAACTGTTTATATATATTTTTTTAATATTTTAAGATACTTAAATATATTTCATTATTGATATTAATACAGCGGTAAGATATAGAATGTACAGAGGTTGTGCATGCCATTCATCTAACGTTTCTTACAGCGTGTAATAATTAACAAAAACTATCACGTGAACGTGTGTATGTTTGAATTGTGCAAATTGCATTTTAATTGGATTTGAAATACAATATTCTTATTTAGAAGGCGCACGTAGAAACATTAAGAAACCTTTGGTTATTCTAGTTTTTAGTCGAAACAAAATTTATTTCTTTAATATTTGGTTACAAAAGTAGTGAAATTGTTCACTTGAAACCTGAAATAAGCGAGCTGGTGTGGCCAAGTGGTGAAGGCAGCTGACTCGTAACTGTGTACTTCTCACCGAGTATATAGGTTCGAACCACTGCTGGGTGCATATGTCAAGTGTGAGAGCATAACACGTTGCACGATGCATGTTTACATGCATTCCATGACGACGCACAGCATTCGGGAGTTGCATGTTTGATGTGATTGCACCGACCTGGCTAGACGTTTCCACAGTTTCTCTAGGCTGTCATGGCGAATGCCGGGCTGTGTATTAGGCCATGGCTGGCCCGTGTGTGAGGTTTATATTTATTGGAAAGTTCTTACCTGTCGCCTGTCGATAAGACAATGTCTTGACGGGACTATGGATTAGTGTAGCACTATAACGCAATATGGCAAGAATAATAATAGTATTAATAGTTGAACCGGTTTTGCCTTAAGGTTGCGAAAGAGTACCACATATCCGATTGAAATAAGCATAAGTCATTATGTAAGTACAACTTACAAGCTCTCAACTGTAGATTTTTTTGTCACATCCCATATCCGCATAATTCTTTCTCTCTCTCTCCCTCTCTACTTCTACGCATGTGTTTAAATTAAAATCGGAAAAAGATTTCATAAAATAGAATACTGTTACTATGTTATTCTTTATTTTACCCGCTTATTTAAGGAAATTGTCATCCTGCAGGTTAGGCTAATTGTTGGTCCTCTCCGTAGCACAGGTTGCCTATATAAAAATTTACAAGGGGCTTTCGTCACTTCTTTCTTGTTTTTCTACTTCTGCTTCTTCTACTTCTTCTTTTTTTATGTGTAATATATAATTGAGATTGTCAAAGAGATTCTGAGGAGTATTGGGTGTGTATGTGTATGTATGTATGTGTGTGTGTGTGAGAGAGAGAGAGAGAGAGAGAGGAAAGTGTAAAAATTGGAGGAAGGAAAAAAATGACGGTAGTCAAAGAGACCAATAGAGAATGAAATAAAAATAGTGTGAAAGGAATAAACTATTTGACATTCTTATCCTGTAAATCAAACAACCCGTGCGAGATTCTTGTAGGAAATTACAAGCCAAGGTTAAAAACTATTCAAGGGAATAATATAGTATGATAACTTAATATAATATTACGATAATCTCAAAACTATTTTACATTTGAAAATAGAGGCTAAAATACTAAATGTCTATAAATTATTTTTGATTAATCCCTACTATAGAAATTGTGCCTGATATGCAAAGTTTTATATAATATGCACTTTCTGAAGGAGAGAAATGTTACGCTGGACATTAAAACTAGAAGAAACTTTGTCGATAAATCTCTTTGGTCACAACGCACAAATATATAAAATATTTTAATTTATTATCATAACGTACTTCAGTTTAAAACCAAAAACCCGCTTCAAGTTTTTTTTTTTTTTTTTTTTTTTGATGCAATTAAAATAACTTAAAATAGAAATTCATCATAAAAATAGAAATATTTGATTCGATATATATAATATATATATATATATATATATATATATATATATATATATATATATATATATATATATATATATATATATATATATATATATATATATATATATATATATATATATAATACATTTATATGTGTGTGTGTGTATAATTTTGTAGTATAACGCTGTTTTCAAAATGACATTAACAAATTTATTAGTAAATCATAAATTACAAAACAGGATCAATAATTTAATGGCCCCATACATTATTTGATTTAAATTAAAACATTGCAATCAGTATAATAGTGATTGGTGAAAATATATAAAAAAGTTAAATTCATATAAACTGGAATCTATTGGATATAGTTTTGATACTTGTCATCTATCACCCGCGTGTATTTATTTTATATTTATGTTTAAACTAAACATTTCATGACAACATTTTCGGACAATCTGTATTATAGTGAAAATATGTGGTCAATAAACCACACATCTCAAAGGAAGTATCATGTTCAATACAGTCAATTTCAAGTTGAAACGTAGCCTCTAAAACGAGCAATTATTGAATGTTTCCTCAAATACACTGTTGGAATAAAAGCTGAAATTAAGACCTTATTTTATTTTTTTATATTCTGTTAAATTTGAATTTATATTTGGCCACAGCCGCTGACCTTCCAAATCCTAGTACTCTAATTTTTCATCTCCTCCCGAATTCTTTTTTTTTTTTTTTTTTTTTTTTTTTTTTTCGCTGTAGGGGTCTCGTCAAGTACCATACTTGGTATTTTGGGCTAAAATAGCCTGTTTGACTTTTCCTTTCGTCTATACATATAAGTACTACCATTCTAATGAGTGAACAACTTGTGGGTTCACGCGGTAAAGCAAGTAAAACAAACAAAGGTAAACCGACGGTTGTTTTTATTTTTATTCTAGTTGTTGTTAAACACTTAGTAATATGTTGTTAATATCTTATCGTAATTTCATAAAACCTGCCATCGATATTTTTTATTTCAAGATGTGTTTGTATTATAAGAAGAGCTACTGTTCAAGTAAGTTCCAATAACATGAGATCCTGATGCTACTCAAATTAATATGAATTATTTAGTAAGTCCATGTGAACTGTTTAAAGTAATTAAAATATAGTCAATATGAACATTTTTTTAAATTATTTAAAATTTACATATTTGTATCAGCTATTTTCTCACAGCATATTGTACAATAATTTATAATACTATAGATAGGTATCATGCATTGTTGTAATTACAATATGTTACGATTGTCTTATGATTGGGGTATCAATCAGCCAATAAAATGTAACTTATTGGTATCATTTCTACTTGCATATATCCCAATATTCTTTTGCGATTCTTTACTGATAGTCTATATGTTTTTAACTATTTTTATTATTTATTTTTACACACACTTTTATTATATTGTGCCGAAGAAATAAATAATTTTAACTTGTAGTTATTTTATTTAGAGATTTTTACTTGATGAGGATTCGTCTAAAAAACTGCTTTCTATTTTACTTAAAAAAAAAAAAACTTATACAATGCAATTGATATATTACTCGATATAACTGTAATAATAAATTAGGAATATTCACCAGAACAGCAAAAAGCTATATAGTTAAAAAAAAAAAAAAAAAAAAGTTTTTAAATTTGAGAAAAAAAATCACATTATATTATTGAAAAAAAAATTTTTTAATAATAAAAAGGATAAATCAAACCACAAAATGTATAAAAGTATACCTGTTTTTGACTTTATGTTATTTAATTCATCATATTAATTATATTTTATCCAGTAATAATAAAATAAAACATACATAAACCTCTTTTCCTTGCCTATATTATTACACGCACACAGATTATGTGTGTGTTTATATATATATATAAAAGTAAAGTGTGCATTAACTAAAGTTCAATTTAATACGTGCCTTGAGGGTGTTGATATAAAAATTAATTGATGTCATAATATTTCGGGTGATAACTTTGTGGTCTTTCGTCTGCGATTGTCACCCAAACTTCATTGAATGGCCTTGAGGAATACATTTAATGATAATAACCAAACCCTCCAGCTTTCATCTTTTGTATACAAAAATATAATAAAATGTAATTTCCAAATTTGTGTTTGTCTCCTCGATACAAAACAAATTACATATATCTTTTAATAATTAATTTATTTTTTATTTATTTTTACAAATTTTGCTTGAACTGTTTACATAATATATAAATAAAAAGCACCAATTAAGTATATCTGCAATTAAATTTATGTGATAATTGTTAAAAATATTATATTATTTTTTTTTTTTTTTTATTCTGTGGAAATTAACGAGTTAACAGATTTTTATAGTCGTGTTTTTTTTTATATACATGTTGTACGTATTTTTATATTCTTTATATCGTATAAAATAAAAGCAACAATTTTTATCATGATTGCCAGACAATAACAGAGCTCAGTTCTCATAAAAATAAATAAAGTAGAAATACTCAAGTTTTGCACTTTTGTTCATTGAACTCACTAAATAATATACATTAGAATTTTTCTTAATACTGATTTGTGTTGTAAATTTGGCTAAAGTGTTTGCTTGTTTATTTATCTGTTTCATTATTTGTTCATTTATTTATGTATTTATTTATGATTAGGAGGAATGCTATTCATTTGTTGTGATCTAAAGTCTATTATCAGTAAAAAATATATATTTAAGTAAGTTGAACTGCTAAGCACTAATTGGGAAATTATGAAATAGAGTCCAAATTTTCAATTTGATAGTAAACACTGTTGAAATAAGCAATATGCATATAATGTTTGATCGTATACTTAGAGTTTAGCTCTCATGCTCATCTCATTCATCTCTATTTAGATACCTAACACAGAAAAGTTAAAATACTTTTTTTTACGTATTTTTTTTACAGTTACTTTTCCTATATTTATTGATTTCATATTTATTTGTATTTCATGTTAGATTTTCTGTTAATCAAATTATACATATGTACAAAACAAAATATGAGATTCCTTTCATTTATGGCATAAAAATTAACCATACTGGTGCAAAAGTTAATGTTGAGTAATTGTTACCAGATATTTACCCATAAATCTCAGAAGAGTATTATACTAGGTAACATTGGAGCTAATAGAAATTGGCTAAAAAATTAAAATAATATAATGACTTTTTTTCATTATTATTCTTATTATTATTTTTAACTTGGGCAAAAGTCAGCCAGTAAAAAAAACTATCCAGATATATCCACTGATTATTACAAAGCAATTGTTGGAACTGACAGATTGATGGCAATGAAACCAGCAATAAAAACATGCAAAACAAAAAGTTCAGAGAACCAAAAAAAAAAAAAAAAAAAAAGTGTCACTATCATTTTATAGAAAATTAATAATTAACATTTTCTCCACAAAAATCAATCAGTCAATAAAATGTAACTTATTGGTATCATTTCTACTTGCATATAATATTCTTTTGTTATAAAACAGTCATAAAAATGTATGCAACTTTTTTATTTTTATTTTTAGCTCTTATATAAAGTTTATGCATTTTAATTAGTTTAAAAACGATAATAATTTATATAAATAATACTAATAAGAATAATAAAAAAATAAAGAAAGAAAAGGTTTTTTTTTTTAAAAGTATCGATCGCTTTTTGTTACTGCAGTAAAGGTTTTCTGTGCTGCGTTAAAGCCTTCCTCCTCTTCGTCGTCCGCCTGCCTCCTACCACAGCACACTACCACAATGATCTATGTCCTTCCCTTTTACTCTAACCCAGCAGAGCAGCAGCAAGCAGGCTCTAGCAGCAAGCAGCCTCGTTTTGCTCGCTCGCTCGCTCGCGGACCTGTCAAGGGCTTTGATGGACGGGCACATAAAAGTGACGCGCGGAATGGGCGCACAGCCCTCACTAAATCACTTTTATTACCGCGCCATCTTCATTTTCATATTTCATATTTGCATTTTCCCTGACTGAAGCTCTAACTATAGTTCTCTCTCTCTCTCTCTCTAGTACCATAATACTAAAAAGAGAATAAGGGGAAATGAGAGAGAGAGAGAGAGGTGTATGGTATGAGGGTGTAGGGGAATAAGAGGGGGTAAAGGGGGTATAGGAATATAAATCTCGCTCTTTATGGCTAATTAGGCTTTTGTGTGTGTATGTGTATGCGCGTCTAGAAACCGGCAGAAACTCAGAAAGAAAGAAAGAAAAAGAGAGAGAGAGAGAAATTATTGTAGAGACATAACATTGTATGTGCGTTTATTTTTACTTATATAAATTTTTTATATCTATGTATATTATTTATTTTTTTATATAATTTTCATACAATATAAAATGTTGAATACATATTCTTTTATTATTATCATTATATACAAAAAAAAATATTATCATGATATTTATTGTTTATGATAAATAATTTGTATTGATTTATAATCAAGTGCATTGAAACTATACTGTATCTAGTAGATTGAGTAATTAGTTAACCAAGCTTCGTTATTGTGTAAATAATTCTAGTATAAAAAACGTTGCATATTTTGTCAATTTTCAATTCAATTTCAATTTGAAAGGGTACGTTGATTTGTGCTCCGCTTGATCTTGTCTTGCGTGCTCAAACAGTTGCATACGCTACAGGATAACATGATGCACAGTAGCCAACGCGCGCGCTCCAAATTGTTCAACGCTGGCAACTTCATGCCTCAACGCTTGAAAATTGTTATCATCAGTGACGCTTTTAGTGCTATTAATATTATCTTAACATTATATTATAATATTTTTTTTTTTTTTTTTTTTTTTTTTTTTACAAAAGTTACGTTTAGAAAAATGTTAAAAGAAAAGAAAATTACATTAAAAAAAGTTGATAATAATTTTTATATAAAACAAAAGCAAGAGAACAAAAAGATTTCATTGTAATATATTTTTTTAAGTCATGACTCTAGATGGTTAGAAAAAAATTGTAATAGTTGAAAAAGGATCTAAGTACTGTTTTATGTATAAGAATAATATAAGTCACATTTGCATTATCTATAATACCAATGTATAATACTTGAGTCCCGTAAAGTTAAAAAAAAAAAAAAGTACGACTATTTTGCCCTTTTATTATATAAATTTGCATCAATCCAAGCCATTTGAATGTAAATTTGCTGTGAATTCCCCTTCCCCTAAAACCCGCGCGCGCACAGAAGTGGCTTTTTTCTGGTATATAGAAATTATTATCTATAAACATAAATAATACATTTTTGGCATCGGAAATTGACATAATCTAAAATAAACAGCTATAGTGCTAACTGTATAATAATAATATAACAAAAATCTAAACTACAAGTATAAGTTTATTCAATATATTCTTAATCGTGATAAATTTTGCTTTTTTTTTTTATCTCAATATAATCTTAAAATATAATGTAATTATAAAAACATGTTTCAAATTAAATTTATCTGTAATAATCATAAAAATTGCTACAAAATTTATTTAGAAAGAACAACTTCTTTTGCACACTTTTACTATCTTATTCGAATTTTTAGTTTTAGGCATAGTATACCTCACATTTATTTATTTGTTAATTTATTTATTAATTTATTTTTTATTTATTTATTTATTTATTTATTTATTTATTTATTTATTTATTTATTTATTTATTTATTTATTTATTTATTTATTTATTTATTTATTTATTTATTTATTTATTTATTTATTTATTTATTTATTTATTTATTCATTTAGTTAGTTATTTAGTTATTTAGTTATTTAGTTATTTATTTATTTATTTATTTATTTATTTATTTATTTATTTATTTATTTATTTATTTATTTATGTTTAAATTAGAGTAACTGGCATATTTAAGACCGTAAACAACATTGAAAGTATAATAGTAAAATTTAATTGCTCTACTTTGTCTCTTGTTTTGTGGAATGTGTAATGTAATGTATGTTTGTATATATATTATGTATATATATGTATGTAGAAGAAAGGCTGGAGAAATGTTGCTGACAGGAAGCCAAAAAGTTGTAGACTGAATGAGGTCACTCTATAACTTGACAGATTTGTTGCTTTGTTTTTCCAATGTGATCGTTTATAACAAAGTATATTCAAAGCCTTTTCTTTTTAATTTAAATTTATCGATTTATGTCTCAGGTTAAACTTATATTTTATTATTCGTAATAGTTTTTTTTCTTTCTCTTTCTCTCTCTCTCTCTCTCTCTCTCTCTTCTTCTTCTTCTTCTTCTTCTTCTTCTTCTTTTGAGACTTCTATTATAATATTTGTTCTCGTAGATAATTTATTAAAATTAAAAAAATTATTCCATATAAAATTGTGATAGAAATGAGTTAATATGCCAAGACAATTCAAATCCGAATATGCCAGCAAAATTCAAATCTTCACAACTTGAGTTCTCTAATCAACGCTTTGACATTTTCCACATTTTGCTGATTTGAATCATTTGTGTTTTCCTAGGCTTACATAGAGCTGTCACCTCAATAGCCTTGTTTACTTTTCAACCAAACAATAACTCAAGCACCAAAGTGGTTTTGGACTTCTTTGTTCTTTGTTTATACAATTTCTGATAGCTTAGACGAAATACGTAATATTTGGAAATGACATGGATTATAATAGCTAACGTTAAAGTTTTTTTTTTTATGAACTCTTGAATAACTTAATTATTTATTGATTTAGTGTTTTGAATAATTACTTCTTGTCCTCCGCATACGTGCTTCGTACTGCTATCTTTACGATACTGCAAGCGTAATGTGGACACATTGTCCCTGCAAATTGTGTAGCCACGTGCGCTACCAGCAATGACTTTGAAGAGCTTACGACGTAAGTGGAGGATAAAAAGATGCTTCTACTCAAACGCAAGTGCCACTTACCATTACTTTACACTGACGAGTTAAAAAAAAAAATGTCACCATATAAGATACGTAGCTATTTACCAAACTTTTTGGACTAAACTTTTCGCTCTCTCTCTCTCTCTCTTTCTCTTATACCAAGTTTGATACAACTTCTTGAATTTTGTATAAATTTTTAAAATATATTCATACATATAAAAATTAAGTATACGTAGTGTATATATATATATATACCATCACAGTTTTGCAAGTTTTTTGATGATGGTTTTAAAATTTTAATCCATCTTTGCTTCTCACTAATCCCCGACATTTTGCTGTTGGTGCCGCGCGGCGGTGGCTGGCGGCAGGGCGGTGGGACTGGTGGCGCAGTAATAAAGTTGATTTAGTAGCTTGAGCGCCGACGACGGTCTAGCCGCCCGCCACGCCGAAGAGACGAGCAAAGAGAGAGAAAGACTGTACGTTCTCCAGTAACGTCAGGTTTATGTCCTCAGCGACTCAAATGTCCTTCTTACATCGCGCGACCATACAGAAAAAAAAAAAAAAAAAAAAAAATCCTCCCCCCTATAAAGATGATAGACCTCAATCGATCCAAAAGTGATTCGATTTCCCCATCAATAGCAAACTTAGTACATAGATCAAATATAATAGTTGTATGTAATTTATGTGTATCATGTAGCATCAACTTTTACTTCTTTACAATAACTTAAAATATTATAATAAACTGTTATAGACTTTTGTTTTTGTTTACATGGTCCTCAAGCATGGAATCCAGCCGAAGTTTCATGTCGTAAATTTGAACAGCAATCGAAGAAAGTTTTGCTAAAGTCCATGATTGCATAGGACAATTATATTAACTAGTATAAATCAGAAACTCTTCGTCTTCTTCTTGTTTTTTTATATTTATTTTTTTAATTATTTATTATTATATGATACTTTTTTTTCTTCTTCTAAATCTAAGACTTTTTTCCATTATATTATTACATATTTCAAACCATACATAACAGTATTTGTCCAGTCAAATTCTTCAACGTTCCTCAAGTTCTAAACACATCATTATGAGTTGCGGATTCGGGTCCTGGTCTTAGCAGTTTAATAATGTAGACTAATATAATAAAATGCCTTAGTTTGCATAGTTTTATTGTGTAGCTTGTATACCTAAGTTGTGGAAGTAGTTTAACACTAATATTATAAGAAGTAATGTGTTAGCATTTGATAAACATGATAACACAAAAAATTAGACACTTTTGTTTAGGAAATTGAATCCGGATGGAAACTTGTTCTCCCCAACGCCTACGATGTTACGTCGCAATGCAAGAGATTTAAACGTTCTTATAACACCTTTTTTTTTATCTCTTTTGAAAATAAATAATTTTAAAATATTTTTTATATAAATATATAAAATATATATTTAAGTTTTAATTTACGTTGCGCCTAATGTGTCCGATTCAATTAATTTTTATGTAGATTTAAATTTTCCTTTTTGCATAGTTTATGGCTTATATAGTTTTCAATGCTCTTCTTATCTGCTGGACTCTTAAAACATATTTTGGATAAAACTGGATTGAAGCCAAGCTTTTTGTATTAAAACGAGCAGCAGGCAAAGTCATGAGTAAGTGTGTCGTGTCACAACCAACGTAAACCAAACTCAATGCAATTTGATTGGATTGTCAATTTTTATATTGACCTATAAAAAGATAATATGTTATATCTATTATATTGTATTTTAAATAAAATTTGTCATTGTTTATTTTCAATTTTATTTACCTCTTTTTTTTTTTTTTTTTTTTATATATAAAACTATGGAAATATACTGTAACTCACAAAACTGAAAAGAGTCTATAATATATATTATATAGAATATATATAAATATAAAATAATATTTCCACCATATTTACTATACTTACATAAATAGTAAAAAATAATAATAATAAATTACAAAATAATTAGAATATACATAAAAAAAAGTAACAAAACAAGTGTTTGGTTGGTGGAAAGCGTGCAAGAAAGGTATTAATAAATACCACTAACACATAGGTAACACTATGTGACACTTGCATCCAAAAGTACAGCAAAGCCAGAGTCATTATAAGCATACTAAATCAGTATTCTGTTCCATCAAATAATTAAAATCTTTTAAATCAGTTGGTTTAGCATAAATTTAGGATTTCTTAGCATCTTCAATAATGCCAGTTAATTATGGTACTGAATTCATTTGTTTAATATTGGAATAGTATTATACAGTTGGAGCTTTTTTTGAAAAAAAATACAAAAAGTGATGAAGTTGACATTCTAATGTTTCCTTCAAGAACAAATAATAAATAAACATTATACAGATTGGATTTTTTTAATCATATTGTGTATTTAAATTAATTATATATGATGTAGGTTGAGTATATAAGTATTGTTTTTCTCTGTTCTGTATTCAATTTGTATTGTATATCGTGTTATGATAACACAGAAGAAACATGTCTGTTAAGTTACTATTAACTGCCAACAAACAAAAAATAAATCAAGAAAAAAAAAACTGCTTTGATGTACCAGGGAAAGAAGAACTTTCATAAATTGTGCTGTACAACATAATTATTCTTTTGTACAGCATAATATCTTGTTGTTGGGGCGTTTGCTCTTTACTTTGTTGTAAAATATAGTGACCTAGTAGCAGAGCTTTTTTGTAGTAAACAGTAACTTTTCTGTATAGCTTACAATATATTTTTATTGTTACAATCAGTGGTACACAATGCGTGCTCACGTCAAACTTAATGATTAAAACATTTACATTTCTCTTAAAAAATAGCTTAAAATTAGAACTTAAAATACCATTATGTATTAATCACATTGGTTTACGTGTTAGAGTCTGATACAAAGTATATTTACATATTGATTCAGTGAGGAACAATATGTATATTTAATTAGCAAGTGAAACATAGTTCTAAATACAATTTAATTTGTCTGCAACAAAATATTTTTTGAAGAAGATTCCAAACTCATCTACTGTTAATTTTAAAATAAACATTGTAAACAATTAAGTTGCTCAGCTTGAGAAGATCAATTGATCATGAAGCAAGCTTTGATTAGGCTTAGAAATATTTTTGATCTAATCGTAAAGAGCAGCCGAAAAAGATGATCCATCAAAGCAAACGTGACTCTGACGTGGGAACTGGGATATTTGTCCCAACAACTCATGATAGCTCTCAAATATCTTTTTAACATAAAAAAATTCTTTAAAAGTAATAAATTAATTAATAAATAAAACGTTTTTTGGTCTACAAATGGTTACAAATTGCAAGCAAAGAATATATTTTGTTTGAACCAAAACACATCATGTTAGCTTTCGATAATAAATCTTTAGAGTTCATCAATTCTTAACTCACTCACTAAAAACTAATGTCAATTTTATCGTTTTATCCACCAAAAATAAAAACAATTTACGCCGGCACAACCAATCCCCTCCCATTTCCTTTCACTTGTTACAAAATACACTAAAAAGTTCACTAATATAAAAACGATTATGAAAAGAAAAAATTAATTAACAACATATATATACTTTATAAACTCAAGTATGTAATAACAAATATTGTACTTGTCATTTTGAAAAGCTACTTATTTATTAAAAAAAAAGTTGTAATCACAACACCCTATATTTTCAATAAAACATTGTTATTATTAGTTTTGTTATTAAGTTCAATATTTATCTGATTGGGATTCACAATTTGAGTGAGTGAGTATAAACGTGTGACAACCTTTACTTTTAGGCAGTTATTATACAAAACATTTCCCTACCCTTTGCTTAATATGGGCGTGGTGTATCACACAACACGGGCCGCCCTAGTAATAATAAGTGGATGGTTTGCTGCAAAACAATGATAAATATATTATGTTATCACTTTTATTGGATATGTACTGTACTATGTTATTGATCTCATGGTTTACCAAAGTCGATGATATATTTTTAAATTATTATTTTTTTTTTGGTCATATTTTGTTAATGACGTCATATTGGTTTTTCATTATTACGTCATAAAAATGAAAAATGTTACATACGAAGCTAATAACACTCAATCCAACATTCGGTAATTTGCGATTATAGCTTACGATTTATTGATAGCCACTTTAATAATCTAACGCAGGTATAATATACTGGGTATTGAGATGGAGTGGGGTATATATGGGGGGGTTTTGGGATGGGGGGGGGGGATAAAACGACGAGTGCTATTGGTTGAAAATCTATCAATCATCTTTATTATTGCTTTATCAATAAATTATCACCATAAAATCATTCACAATTTTGATTTGTTACCTAAAATTATTGTATATTGTATGGCAATATTAGATTTTAAAATTTCTCTGCCCTAATGTTTTCATCACACAATGCTTTTGTAGTTAAAAATTATTTTATGTTTGTTTTATATAAAATACATGATAAAGTTTATGACAATCAATTAAGCATAAACATTGCATAAAATTGCTTCAAATTATATAAAAAATAATAAACAACGTATATAAATAATAATAGTAATAATAATAATAAAAAAAGAGAATTGCACAGTATATCAAAACTATTGTCTACTCATTTTATAGAAGTAAATTATGGTTATCTATTGTCAGTTTTGGCAACTCTCTCTCTCTCTCTCTCTCTCTCTCTCTCTCTCTCTCTCTCTCTCTCTCTCTCTCTCTCTCTCTCTCTCTTTCTCTCCTTCTCTTGCTACTATACTCCTCCCTACCCTCTGCCTCATTTCTTTTCTACAGAAAAAATCTAACACAGAGAATATGAAATTAACATTTTTGAAACATTTTTATTATTAATATTAATGAATGGTATACGAAATCCGCGTTTGATCATACATGAATCATAGGCAATAAAAACACAATTTAATGCTTGCAAAATATTAAAATTCTATATATAACAGTTTTTTGATATTTTAATTTGTTCTCCCTATATGCACTTTGATATTTTCTGGTAATTGTAAACTGCCTTATCAAGTTACCATAAGTCTTAATTCATATGTCAAAAAAGAAATGAAAGTCCAAATTTTATTGTATTCAACCATTATTATTACACTTCTCTCTCTCTCTCTCGCTCTTTCATTTGCATTTGCTCCATGATATAAGATGACATTAATGAAAATAATCTTATAAAATATCCCCTGGCATGCAAATTATGTATATAAATTAACAAAAGTTAACAATACATGTATAATAAGAATTACACATATAACCCACTATTCAAACTAAAGTCTTGTCATATATAATATAATAATAAATTTTTATAATAAAACAAATTAAATTCAGTGTATATTATATACATATCATACCCCAAAAAGGTTCTCTTTTAAAAAAAATGTATATAATAAAAAAAAAAAGAAAATTCTATTCTTCTCATTCTAATCTGCACTCCCACAATTATATATCTTTTCTCTCCCTTTTTCTCCAAAACACGGGAGTTTTTGGTCGAGTGCTATCTAGCTACACTATATATATATATGCTCGTAGTATGTATATGTATATATATATATATATATATATATATATATATATATATATATATATATATATACATACTCTACGGTTATGGCCATATAAAATCTTAATCCTATTATATAACGTTGATATAATTTAGTCGTCTTCTCCTCTCTTACTGTTCCTACTATACTTCTGACTTATAGATGCAATTAAAACATTTTCGCAATGGTCGAATAAGTCATAAATTCTGGTTAATTCAGCCATTGTCTCTCTCTCTCTCTCTCTTTCTCTCTCTCCAAACTATACTCCAAGCCCAGTAACAGTCCTCAGCTTTTCCAGTAGTGAGCGCTATTGCTGCTTGCTGTATATGCATGTATGAATGTATGTATGCATATATGTATGTTTGAGTCTAAGGTAATAATGGTAAATCATATAGGACACCAGCTGGTATGATGATTCTAAAATCTCTCCCCCCCCCCCCCCCAAACACCCCCCATATACTCCTACCCCACCCCACCCCACCCCACCCTATCATACCCTCCACTCTATTTAACCTCCTCCCAACTCTCCCTCTCTTTTCTCTCTAAAACCATCTCATTGTTCTATTAAAATCCTTTATATTATTATAGAAATATTTTCTATAATGTTAGGCATACAGTCTGAAATGTTACAAGTTTAGTACATATACATATATATAAAGTGGTAGTAGTATTTTCTATAGATGAATTCTTATGATAAAATAACGATCGAAAACTTTTTAGAAAGATTTATGACATTTTCAGCCTTTCCTTCCTACGCATTTCTGTAGAAGAGAAGATAACGTTTATATGGCAGATAACTAAACTACTAATGTATAGATAGAGATAGAATTATTATTATAAAATATAATGAATAGCATATATGAAGAAGCAAAGCAAATGCCTTCTTCTTCTTGGTATATGACAAAAACATGACAAACTTCTCATGAAATATGTATCATATGATACTTATATTTCTCTTCCTGTACATTTGATTGTTAGATTTAAAATATATAAAACCAATGAGGATTCAAACCATATAATACTTGTTTTTTATTATTATTCTAAAAGATATTTCCTTTTATTATTATTTTTTTTCTTTGCTTGGTTTCTTCTGCATTTAAAATGTTTTATTGCGATGCTGTATATTCTCTGAGAACAATCTCTTGTTATTTAAAGTATTTAACTTGTTCAAGTTTAAACCTCACGAGCATTCAACTTACAATATTTTCTATGTAAAATTGGAACGGAAAAACAAAATTTGACAGGTAAATTTGTACAGTTATCTCTTGTACAACAATACTTTGTGGTTTGGCATATGACGTAACGATGGAACAGTTGAGCTTGTCATCTTGAGTGGTGCAAAGTAGCTTGGCTGTACAGCAGTTCACTTTTCAGTAATTGCCGTGAATCATGAATGGAAGAAAATGAGATAATAACATTTAAATAACCCAAAACATGTCTTTTTAAGAAAAAAAACTGTTTGAAAATTTGCTTAATAATTTCCTTATAGACTTTATACTATACAAAATAATTATTGTTTTTTATTTAGAGGTCAAAAAAGTTTTAAAAAAAGTTTAAAAAGTTTAATGTATTATTGTAAACAATATTTTACAGTTAAGAGTATTTCATAATAATTTTAGTAAATTCCATTAAAGAAATTCTCTTAAAATACATGTATTGTGGGTGAGTATGTGTGTGTATGTATATTGAAGCGAAGTTTGACGTACAAGGGGTCAATATACATAAATACATTGAGTGTTGCGGACTATTTCTCCTACTGGCATCTATGAACAGAGATATCGCAGTTTTGAGTACTTATAGTGTACTAAACATAAGTACTCTTTGATGATTAAAATTACTTATTTTAATACATTTCAATATTGATATATTATTGTACTAAACTAAATATTTGTAAGTACTATTGACCCTTATTTAGTGTTATTTGCAAAAACAAAAAAAAAAAAAAAAAAATCATGTTACAAAATAAAACTTTCAGTATAATTTCTTTATGCTAATTTTATTTTTCTTAATTGTTATTTTTATTTGTTAAAAACACGATTGAAAACTGCATGATAACAATAATCAATGGCAGTGACAAATATCACTTGTTTCTTATGATATTAAAATGAAGTCCCAATTTTGCTCGGAAAGTGAAGCGAGGAAGACATCAAGAGCGCACAGTGGCAATAAATTCATCACTACAGCAGCATACACTTTTACGCTCATTGAAATTACCTAGCGCAGAAGCAATAAATCTTAGCGCGCACAAGTACTGAGTACACTAAATGTTGGTAATCGCGTACGTACCACTCTGCATTACGTAAACAAAAATAGTTGTCATATTTTAATTACATCACAGAAAAAAATAACACAATATTTGCATGCCATAAAACCGTGTTAATTACGATATAAAGTGAGTATATTGGAATCCAAAAGAATTTTCACGCTTATATTTTATTAATTGTATCAATAATTTCTAACCATTTTATTCGTAAATAAAAAAGTTTCCATATCAAATAATAATGTTTTTATTATTATTAATTATTATTCAACATTGTTAAATTACGGATTGTAAAATGTCAACATTTTAATTTTACAACTTTTCAAGATTCTTCAAATATTATTTAATGTTTAAACAAAATATTTATCATTTAAACATACATTTTTAATTGTTCCATAGAGACAGAGAGGATGAGAGAGAGAGAGAGAGAGAGAGAGAGAGAGAGAGAGAGAGAGAGAGAACATTTTGAAAATATAGTGTTTTGTGTCGATGAAATATATTAAAAGGATAATACAAATAAAAATCACGTTTTAGTGTAATAAATGTTTGTAATATTTTGTTGTTACATAAATCACTACAAAACAACCAATTATAATACTGTATAACATGTGCATTGTAGAGTTATGACATGACAATGTTTTGTTTTCACTATGATTTGCTAAGCGTGCATGCAGCAGGAATGTTATCCCTAAAATAATGTCAATCGTTCGTTAAAACATGAGGCAAAATTAGATCTCTGCAAAATTCATGTTCACGAATTAAATAAAAATTAGGAAAAAAATTATTTAAGGCTTTATAGTATAGATTTATTTGTAATTATTATCTTTTTTTTTTTTTTTTGTAGTGCAATTGATTTGTTGCCCCCTCCCTCCACCCCGATTGTCGGATGTATTTATATGGACTATAGCTTATTAAAATTAAAAAAAAAAAAAAATGTTAGGCTATAATTTTAATGATTTCATATCATTTGTCTCATAATTAATGAATTTTATTTGTGGTAATTATGCTTTATAATGTTACATAAATAATACATTTTTGAAACATATAATTTTTTTTAATACAAAGTTTAACTGTCATTACATTAGTCAATGCTGCGGTAATAAATAAATGTAAAATATGCTTAAACTATTATTTATATATATATATATATATATATATATATATATATATATATATATATATATATTTATATATATATATATATATATATCAATCAATAAGCACAGACTTTGAACGTCAGTAAAAATTTGTTCAGGGTATAGGGGTATATAGTTTATACTGTATAGTTGGTACTAAAAAGCTAAAAAGTAAAACTACATCTTTTTTTATTGTTATTATTATTTTAAATACATAATTTACAAAATTTAACCAAGGACCAAAGCATAGCCTTATTGGTTGGTTCATAACATTTGTACACATGTCGTATTAAATTTACATTTTTAATATCACACAATTATGCTCTATAATTCTAAACAAATAAAATATTAACAGTACACGCAAGTGGAATTTTCAAATAAAGAGAAATATTATAAAAACAGTAATTGATAAACATTTTATAAATTATTAAAGAAGAATTTTTTCATATTAATTTTCACATCATATATATATATATATATATATATATATATATATATATATATATATATATATATATATATATATATATATATATATATATATATATATAATATATATTTTATATATATATATATATATTAACTTTGATGGAATTTGATTCCATAATGTAAGTAACAAGAGTTTTTGTAGTCCTTTCAGTGAATCTATTGACAATTTTTGGTACAAACATAGCATTTGTTTCTGCAATTCTAGTACTATAAATATGAGGTCTTATTACAAATAAAAACATATTTGAAAATATCTGCATAATAAAAACTTGTCATGATATACATAATATGAAATATATATTAATGCAATTTTATTAAGTTTTGTATAATTTTATTTGCTAAAATATAAACGTGAATAGTAAAATCTCATGTCAAAGTTTACCAAATGAAATTGTAATGTAAAATATATGAGGTGCATCACATGTGTAAAGTGTGAATAACTTTAATATAGTTTCAAAACTCCATATAGTGACTTGTAGGTTGAATAATATTATACCAAACTATCCAGATTTGTTCTGATATTTACATATTTAGAGAATAATAATCTTTCAAGAAATAAAATAGAGATTTCCTTTTCTGAATACATTACTTATTTAAACATTCACAATAACATTTTCAAAACATCAATAACACGTGTAAATTTAACTGTTTAAGAATTCAGTATCGGATCATATGTGTAGGAAAAGCTAGTATTGTGTGTGTTAGAGAGAGAGAGAGAGAGAGAGAGAGAGAGAGAGAGAGAGAGAGAGAGAGAGTTCATATGACTATGTGAAATGTAGCATTAGCTATGTGTATGATTACATTATACATATATACATCTTGAATTATTAATACGGAGCTTTAATCGTTACTTAAATTACTTTATCAAATAATATCAAATATCACCATCATAATAATTTGTTAATTTACTATTATTGTGATGAAATAAAACACACTCCCTATTTCATATAATTTCATCATTTAAAATATAAACAAAACAAAAATGATAATAAAAATTGATTGTGTTTTATAGAGGGAGAAAAAAAAATTATTTGAGAGCAAAAATGTATTGAAATGTTATAATTTTCTCACTTTCAATATTATAATTTATTTGCTCATAAATTAGTTTAAAAAAAAAATCCTTTAGTTACAATACATGGGACATAGCCCATTGAATGCACTTGTTACGAACATAAAATATGGAAAGGCAAAACCACAGAATTATGCGACAGAGTAGTATACATACAGTAGTGGCAATGGTATATAGTATAACGGCAATGGTATATAGAGAGACAGGGGTGCAGAGAGAGAGAGAGAGAGAGAGAGAGAGAGAGAGAGAGAGAGAGAGAGAGAGAGAGAGAGAGAGAGAGAGAAACACGTGACATACCATGCGGACCTTACCTCACATTTTGCACCCTGCCTGCTTATGTTATAAAGTACCATGTTTTTTAACACCCTTCCACCACGTCATGTTATACATACCTTTACCATAGCAAATTATTTTATATTAAAATATTTTTATTACATCAAATAGATATAATTTTTTTGTAATGTCAATTATTACACGTATTAAATTGATTTAAATGAAATTCATTTAGTCTGGATTTTTATTTCTAACCATTATAAAATGATGCATTTTTGATCTATATTTTAATTAATATGATTGTATTATAAATATGATATTAAATTATATAGCAGGTGCTTTATATAGTATTTGCAGGCTGGTTCGATATTTAATGTATAAACGTGCTCACTAAAAAAAGGAAATCATAGTTTATTCCCTCATAGAAGTAATTAAATTATTTTATTGTCTTTTATTAAACACAATAAAACTAATTAAACAATAACGCTATTTATTTCCATCGCTTAACAAAATATGGTATTTTAAAGGAAAGGATTTAAGTGTTGCCATTGATTATAAACAAAATAAAGATACATAATATAAAGAAATGTGCATTTTTAAGACGGCTGGAGACTTTTAAAAAAAAAATTATATTGTATTGCCACTATTATTGTTACAGTCAAGATGTTTTCTGTATTACAATGGAAAACAATTTTGAAGTATGTTACGTGTTACAACAATTTCTAATTATTTTTTTATTATACATAGATATAGTCTATAATAATCAATCAAATTTAGTTAATTTATGCGTTTTAGTTGATACTCTTTTAAACTTTACTTAATTTTAACTTCAAATTATATATTTTTTAAGTTCGATGATTTTTTCTTAATAATTTGTGCGTATGGTATGTGTAGATGTGTGTGAGTGTGTGTGAGTGAGTGAGAGACAGAGAGAGAGAGAGAGAGAGAGAGAGAGAGCAGCTAATTAACTTTTACTTAATTAATTATACTAGAAATATTATTTCCTTTAATTGGTATTCATGTGTGCTTCCTATTTCCAATATTGAAATATGTAATATATTTCATGTCACCTATGATGTTTGTTAGCAATACAAGCCACACGGTCACGTCGATCCTCCCGTTCTTTTCCTCGTCCCTGTCTTTCTCTCTTACATACAACCAGGATAAATTTCTGTATCACTCTCAGAGTGATCGGTATTCATTTCAGAGTAGTTATGAATGTGGCTAAGAAATATTTATCCTTTCCTAATTAATTTAATTTTTTCTTGATTGCTATTTTGCATTATTATTTTTATAACGAGAGGATATTCGTATTGCTAGATTTAGTTAATAAATACCAAAAAAAAAAATCATATGTTTGAATCTTTCCAACATTTCCTTCTTAATAACTTATAATATAATTTACCATTCTTTATAAAATACACAACGAGAATGAACCCTAATTAAAACCGCTAGACAACAACTATTTTAGGCTTTATATAATATTATATACTAAATTTCAGACAAATAATAAATAAATGAAAATAAAGCAAGTTGCAAATGTTTATTAAATTTTGAGTTTATTTCTGTTATTATTATTATTTGTCGTTTATATTCTTAGTGACTGTCTCATTGTTTTAGATTACCGTAAGTTGGATAACGAATAGTTAAAGATAATTAATTGGTTATGGATATATCATGAGATTATTTGTTTTTAAAGTATCTGTCGTTGTAGATTAACAAACTTGGCTACGATAATCGTGATATTCGAAAACGATAATTACAACCTTAATTTGAGATCGACAAAAATGTACTCTTCAACAATGTATAAATATGTATAAATGGAAGTCATTGTTATTCTAATGAATAAATCTGAAAAGGCAAATAAGCAGTCACAACTTTCATTGGAATACTTTCATTAAAAGCAAATTGATTTGTATATTTACACCAAAGTTTTCAATAATAATAATGAAAAATAACACTCCGGTTAAGATAGTTTCATAATCATTATTATCATGTGTTAAATTTCAAGAGTATCTTGATCATATGAAGATAACTTATAGTTTCCTTATCGTCAGGTATCGCCTTCCATGATCTGAACGCACTTGTTGCCTAGAGACGTATGCAACCAGGACAACCAATGTGCTGAACAAGTTGCATAAGTAACTGGCTGGAAAGTAGAAACAAGATCGGCTGCTCTTGAGAATATATTTAAATTAAAACATTTTTTTTACATTCATTATAATACAATTAAAGACAAATGACAATATTTAAGTAGATAATTTTCTATTTTATCTCGGGGGATTTGCTATGAATTTCTTTATGCTACATCATAAATTATTGTGGTAAAAATATTAACAACTTTTGTAGTTTCTTTTGATGTGCATCACATTGAATGTGAGTGTTTATTTTCAAGTAACTAAACTTAGATACCTATTTTTTAATGTCAATAATCTTTCAAATATGTATGCCGAAAACAAAATAACACAAAGTGCATAATTTTTATATTTTTGTTTCGTGGTATTTTTTGTTTGCAAAGGG
>OX439127.1:57069670-57239670 GCA_949318235.1 Ecdyonurus torrentis
CCTCTTTTTTCCTCTCTCTCTCTCTCTCTCTCTCTCTCTCTCTCTCTCTCTCTCTCTCTCTCTCTTCTTCCCTTTTGCGAGAAGAGCAGGACTTAGCAGTGGTCTCTATGAATCAAGGTGTTTGAGTCTTTTGTGCAAACAAACCCCTGCAGTCTGTCGTACCGCCCACCTCTCGTCCTTTACCTCGTGGTAGCCTTAACATGTCTTACAAAATTACATAGACACCATAAGGAGGGGTAGGCAGAAAAAGAGAAAGAGAGAGAGAGAGAGAGAGAGAGAGAGAGAGAGAGAGAGAGTGTTGGTATATGAAGGCAGGCAAGAACGACTAGCCAGCTAGCTAAGAGTCCGGGGATTCATAGATCAGGCTTGGCGGACGACGAGCTCTCAATCCCCCGGGAAAAAGGACTCACAGTTTACCGGACTTTATATACAATATATGTTCTGTTGTGTTACTATATATATGTGTGTGTGTGTGTTGTGTAAATATATATATATATATATATATATATACACACACACACACACACACACTGTACAAAAGTAAAAATTGTACAATATTATATTTGACGATCATAATTTGATATATAAGTCAAAAGTATAAGAGCAATGCAATAAAATATTGAAACATATATTTAGGCTGTTATTATTATTATAACTTGTATCATAACTTGTTGGGATTTGCTAGTCGTTTGTGCTTTATACTTTAGCTTATGTAATGCTCGTAACTTTGAGAAACTTTTTACAATAAATTCAAAGCTATATTAATATTTACCTATCCTACTGAATACTGTTTCAAAATAATTATAATTTTGAATTATGAATGCATTAGAAATAATATAAAAATGTTTAAGAAATTGACATTTACACATATAAGTATATAGTAGAAAAGCAATTGTTGAATCCACCAAAGTTGTATTCATAAATTAAATAATTGTCTTTATTTAAACAAGGTAAAATATACCTTTTTTGAACGGGCAAGATTTAAGCCTGACAAAACATCTGGCCCATTCTTACACCTAACCCTTAAACCCTAATAGAAAACAATAATAACATTTTTTCAGTAAATACAAAATTTTCATAATAAACATAATGCAAGAAGAAAAAAATGAATAAATCGTACTATCAAACATTAACAATATAACTATGGCATATGCTGCAAGGAGAAGAAAAAAATCAACTATAAGTAAGCATAAAATAAGAGAGAAAAAATATTATAAGGAAAAGAAAAAAAAAAAGCTGCTACAAGCTATACAATAATATACACTTATGGTGCTCTCTAATCAAATATGTAAGAAGAAATACAAAAAACTTAAATTAAAACAAAGCACAAAATCATATTATGTTTACTAAGAGAAAAATAGTTTGTTTTACTAAACAATTAATTTTATTTTATCTTATCTTTTACTTATTTCAATTTTTAAATATGGCAAATTAATCCAAAGAAGGTTACCGATGATGGAAAATTCTTAAACTTTTTTACTAGCTTAAAACACGTGAAAGTGTGTTTAGTATCCTCATTTAAATATTAACGGCCTCAGTGCAGTAGTTTCGTCAGAAATAAATCTACAGGCCCGCAATGCTAAAGGATTTGAAATTAGGGGATCCTTAGTTTTTCCCGTGCGCCTCACTGATAACCTCCATTGCTTTTAAGGATTAAATTCAGTAGCTCTCATCACTGTGTTTTTCGATATCTAATGAAGTATGCGGGATATTAAAGTTATTAAAATACTAAAATACAGTCACAAAGCTAAATTCAGGACATATTTATTATTATTATTTAGGACATATTATTTTTCAGTGTAAAATAAAAGAAAGTTAATTTATTTACATTAAAAAGCTGCGTGGTTTCAAAAATTTCCACTAAAAACTTGAACAAATTTTTTGATAGCTTTTGTTTTCGCCAAGCAATTTAATTTGGGCATTCAATTCATTAAAATTCAATGAGTGCTACACGTTTTGAGTCAATATTAATTGAAATTATTATTGAAAATTCAAACAAAAATTATTAATTAATTTTCAACCTCCTGAAATAATTGATTTTTATCTCGGGAACTAAGTGATAGAAAAAAAAGAGAGAGAAAAAGAAGAGAGAGAGAGAGAGAGAAGCTTTTATAATAAAGTAAATTTTTTTTTATTTGCACATTTTAAAGGAATATCTCTGCACTTATTAAGAGTAAGAATATAAGTTGTTGAAAATGTCATATTTCTTCCATTTAATTATTTAGCATGCAAACAAATTCAATCTTCACAACAATACTTTTACTTCAAACATGGTCTAGGCATCATCTAGGTGCCTAACTGATAAAGTGAAGAAAAACATAGAAACAAAAATGTACCAACATTCGATCTATTGATATCGACTCTTAATTCAATTTGGACACATTTGGACCGGGGCGTGAACTTATTGAACTTATAACCAGCTTGTATAGCAGCATTGTAAGAAAAACTACAATTTGAAAATATATTTTAATTTAATACAGTTTAATATTACAGGAATTTCAGGGAAATATTACAGTGAACTGGTTTATTGCTGGAATTGTACTGCACGGAAAGAATAAATTACGTAATTTATGATGCTGTATTTATGTCATTACAGCATAAATGGAACTAAATGAGATACCAGTATAAATAATTTTAATAACAAAAATCTTGGGGATAAAAATTTGAATTTGAGAGATATGGACTTTTTATCTAAACGTTGAAAAATATTGTAAACTGAAAATTTTAGTAGATATAGAAAAATATCTTAAAACCTGGATTTCTAAAAGTCAGTTATTATTATTTTATGTATTTTTAACATTTATTTTTTATGTAATTTTAGCAACCACAAAAAAAAACTTGTAAAAGTTTGTGTAATCATTGAGAAAGCATAAATAAACAATTTTTGTGCTATTTTATAATTTTCAACATTTTTCAACACTTTTTCAAAAAATTCAACATTTTGCCAACATTTTTGGCTCAAAAAAGCAACTTTTTTTGTGACTTTTTTGTCAAAAAAATCAACATTAAATCCAGTCTCTAATAATTATGCTGTACAAGATAATATAAATATAACCAAATATGTTATGTAACATAGTTAATATGCAGTATAATATTTATCATAGATTATGCTGTATTAGAGAGATTGTGCTGCAAATGAGCTATCATATTGTAGTTTACAGTAAGGTATTTCTATAGATAGGTAATCTAAAAAGAATATCGTTATTCAATTTTCTGTTGCCTTTAATTTTATTTTATCCTGGAAGTTATATTTTGTTGCCCATTTGATCAATGTAATT
Organism: Ecdyonurus torrentis; assembly: GCA_949318235.1. Classification (NCBI taxonomy): domain Eukaryota; kingdom Metazoa; phylum Arthropoda; class Insecta; order Ephemeroptera; family Heptageniidae; genus Ecdyonurus; species Ecdyonurus torrentis. The sequence continues at coordinate 57,072,949 of OX439127.1, forward strand.
TTGACCCGCAATACACGTCTCCAGCTGACCAGTACTTTTCAGCGGGAATCCTCTCTGGATTACATAGGTTATCTAATTACATTAGTTTACAGTAATTGTATAGCTATTAATATACATATAAGAATGATCAAATTCTTGCAGTGGAATTCCTAGTTTTTCTTTCAATTTTATATATTTTTTTATTCTTAGCCACAAAGCAGTTCACTCAGTATTTCAAATAAATTTTATACATTTCGTTTTAAGATTCCCTTTTTTTTTCAATAAAAAGGAGAATTTGGCCTATGTAGAATTCTTTTGACCTTACAAAAATTAAACTAATAATTGCTGAATGTTATTTTTGGGACTTTTATTTTAATGACAGCTAATTTTAGATTATTTGACTCCAAATATACTTTTAAATATATTAAAAGTCAGTTAAAAGAAAGGGTTCTTGCTTGTTTCATATACCAAATAAATTGAACACAGAAATGATTTTATTACAATTTAGTTTGATGACACATTTTTGTTGGTTGTGACAACTATTACAAAATGTGCTCAACTTTGTAGATTAGGTAGTAACTTAATTGTTACAAAATTGCACCATAAGAAAATAATATTTGTTTATCCTGTTTAATCAAAATAATAATAATAAAACATATACAGAATGTAAATCCGTATACTACATGACATTTTACAAACTCATCTGAAACTGAAAAAAAAAACAAGCTGAAAAAAAAAGTGACGTTTAACAAATGATGTTTGGTTGCAGGCTGTAGGTTTATTGAGGACACAATAAAAACAGAGTTTAAAAATTCAATCATCATTCCTACCCCCAATGGGTGTTGAAATAATTCGAATATATAAGTACCTCTTATCTACGTGTCGAGAGAGAGAGAGAGAGAGAGAGAGAGAGAGAGAACATACAATACAAAAAGCTTGTGGACAGGAACGTTACTTAAGGGAATGTTGAAAGTTAACCTCTATGGGACCACGTGGTCGCTCTATCATTCTGAATCACTCTAAGGCTTACATGTTAAGCCTTAACCAATGAGAATTTAGTTTCTCACAGGTCACATCAATTCCTATTGGGCATTCTATACCCTATCAGTTTGAACCAATCAAATACCATTTATCACTATCAAAAACGTTAATGAAACTCAATGCTAAATTTACCTTTATAAATATCTACAGTGTAATCTTGATACATTTGGCTTGTCAAATTTATAACTTTAACATTTCTCGAATAAGATACTTAAGCCTGCTCCAGTCTTGGACCTTTCTTTTAAATAATAAGTTCCAATTTAATACAAATTATGATTGCGTATTCATTACCAAGTTGATGGTTAACTTTTAATGTTGATGCGAGTAAATTTTTTTAATGTTTTTATCTTCATTTTATTAGCAGAGGAAAAATGCTATTAAGCTATTTATATATTAAAAGTGGCTCTAAAACTTTGATATTGTTATTTATGGAGATATTTACGTATAATATTTTAAGAGTTGTAGCAGAAGAGCTTGATAATGGTTTAAAGAATGCTAAAAGAAGCACAATAATGTGTGATAAAAGTTATGAACGGTACAGGTGCTTTACATTAATAGCATACAAAATATAATATGTTAAAGTTGCTAAAATAATTTATTTGTGTAAGATTGTATTTTTTTTTTGTCAGTGCATATAGTCATTGTTTACCATTTATAAGTAATCTACTTTCAAATATACTCAAAAAACAGGTAAAAATACGCAGCAAGTCTTTTGTATCAATAAATGTGCAGTAAATTAGTTTTGAAGTATTTTCCATATAGTATATCAAGGTCCCAATAATATGTTGTATCTAGTAGTGAATTAGAATATCATATAATATAATCATACAAATAATATGCCACTTTAGTACTCGCAGTTATTGCTATTATTGTTGTTGTTACTAGTAAATGATTACATACGGAGAACCCATAAAAAAAAGACATCAGACATCATGATTTGTACAAGTTTCAAAATTTAAATAGTTTGTTCCTATAGTTGATGGAAAACTCGTCAACTCTATGATTACTCGTGTGTGTTGTTTCCGTTTACTTTTCCATCAATTGTACTTTATTTTTAGTGTAGAACGTAAAGAACGTGGAATAAATAAATGAAATAAATAAATGAAATAAATACACCAGCAGAAACAAAATTATTCCACCAAATAGTATGCATAATAATAATAAATAAATAATTTAAAATAAAAATATGTTTAAAGTATTAATTATAGACTTAGGTTATGCCATAACACACTTCTCAAATTTGCAGGAACTAAGTTTAATTCACAATCAACTTAAGTGAAATATATCAAATTATTATACAAGTATATTAAAAAAAGCAACTTTGAAGTAAACCGACAAAAACAATATTGTTATAAATTCTTTAGATAAAAGCTCAGTTTTGCAGTATGCGCAATTAAGTGTAATTAAAAATTAAACTGACGTGATTCTGTGAGGAGATTTGCAAACAACATGCGGCCAAGTAAGCTTGATACATTCTGTCACGATTCATGGCATTCAAAACATCTCAACTATTTAATGGGTTGAAAGAATAATGATCACAAATTGCAGCACACAATTTGGATGATACTTTTTACATTATCTCAAATTAAATGTAAAAATAAAAAGAATTTAACTTTTTACCTAAAGATTGATAAGATTTTATTATCTCTCTCAAAAATTTAAAATTAAAAACAAAACAAAAATATGTGAAAAATTGATAGAATTTTGTTTAATACAATTTGTTAAGAAACTGTTTCAAATTGCAAATCCACTATGAAAATATGAACTTTATAAAACGCTGCCACATAGGAAAAAAAAAAAAAAAAAAAAAAAAAAGTAAATGAAAACTTTATTTACTTTATTAATAATTTAATTTAATAATTTCATTTATTAGATGCATTAAGTGAATAACTTAGTTTTCATACATTGCTATTAAATTATAATGTATTTTGTTTAATATTATTTACCTTAAATTATATAATAAACTTTTATTTGAAATACATTTTTTTAAATTCATTGTTTATCATGTGAATTAAAATTCACAAGCATTTTCACTAAGTATTCATACAAAATTTCCAAGTTTTATATACAAGCAAAAATAAAGAGAGAATAATTTTCTCGTGTCATCTCAAAAATTGTTGCCACTTAAATAAAGCGGCAAAGTTTTGTGTGTATGTATAAATATATATATATATATACATATATACGTTTGTTGCTACACTTTATAATCCTGGCAGGATCATTGTTGTTATGATGTTCTCTGATTATAAATTCTGTTTGATTACTACTCGACCTTTTCACAGCTCAGTAGCAAGCAGGCAGGCAAGCCAAGGCAGTAACACAAGTCTCTTGTAGTACACAAGAGTCAAGCTAAACGTACGCCCACATTGCCTGCCTTTTGCCGACGGAGAGATGGTTTCGGTCTTAAGCTTAGGTAAACCCTTTGAGAGTTCCCCCTCTTCTTCATCTCTCTCTCTCTCTCTCTCTTGCTTCTCAATGATCCTGTTAACACCTCTTCAATGATTACAAACTATGTAAGTGCGATGACATTGTTATACTCCCCCACCCCCACAAGTCATTATATATATTGAGATATGCAAGGATCTTATAAAAATTGTAACAATAAAAGTCCCTTAGGTATTGCTAAGCCCTTTTTATTTTTTCTTCTTGAATTTTTGTATAATGTTTCTCATTTATTAAAATCAAATATTAAAAAGTTGTTGCAATGAATAAAAAATCTCTTTCTCATGACTCTTTTCCTCCACAAGTTTTTTTCCTTTTTTGTTGAGTTTTTGTATTTTAAGTTTGTGTCATTTGTCAAGGCTCGTCAAGTCAACTGGAGTTGTTCTTACGTGAATTTCCTTTAAGACAAAATCATGCAACCCCACGAGTAAAAAAAACAAAATAAAGGAAAAAAATATTAATTATGAAATTGAAGTGAATCATAAGGAAAGGATAGCAAAAAAAATAATAATTAAAAAAGGGTTGTGAAAAAAAAAAAAAAAAGACAAGCATGTAGAAAAAGCGAGCGACAAGGAAGGCAGGCAGCAAGCGGCCGGTGTAAAGCAAGCAGGCAGCTATAGTGGCTTGTGTATTGTTGTGAGTATTGAGCGAAGTTTCGTGCTGCTGCTGCTGCGGTGTACGATATGTTCTCGTATATTATCTCTTAATCTCTTCTCTCTTTTCTCCCTCTCTTCTTTCCCCGCGTCCTCCCTCTTTCTCGTCCTTCTCCTGCTGGCAACCACCCTTCCCCTGCCCCTCCCCCCACTGACTGCCTTACTCTACCATACAACTGATTCCACACGTCCTGCCCTAAGCACCGCATAAACTTGCTCTTAATGTTATTAGACATACGCTAGCTAGCTCTCTCTCTCTCTCTCTCTTTTGCTTGCCTGCTGCTATCCTACTCTAGTTGCTTCTCTCTCTCTCTCTCTCTCTTTCTCTCCTACGCTTCATCTCTTCATAACCAGAGCGACACCCTCCTCCCTGAATCTTTTCATACATACCATCCTGGCCGGACCTCAAGTCTCCGCTACCACACTTTATGTAATAAGACTGCATGCAGGTTTAATATGACAAAATTCTCGCCTTCCTACGTGCTACATTAAAATATTTTTCATTCTTGTACAAAGTTGAGATTGATATATTTCTAACTTATGATGTTCATATTATAAGTTAATATTACGTTAGAGATAATATATATAACAAACACAGCACGTTTTTTTTAAATCTTATTGAAATCAGCAAGAAGGGGCCAGGGAAAGAAATGAAGAGAAGAAAGGAGAGAGAGAGATACTCTCGAGTCTTATTCGGTCATTTAACATAACTTTTATGTAAGTAAATATTGGGGTGAGATATAAGTTTATTTAAATATTTTATCTACCTGTCTTACATTCAAAAAGTAGCCAAAGGAAATTATCATCGTTTTAAAATGTTAACATGAAAAAGCCTGAGGAAAATGTATAAATGCAACATGTACAGCAACTTGTCTTCTTCATTCCTTTTTACTTGCTTTTGTATCTTAACAAGTCAAGTTCAGTATTTCTCAAGTTTTGCGTCTCTTTGCGTCATTTTTATACATTGTACATACTGGGAGGAGGGTAAGATGTACGCTTCGTTTATGACAGTTGACATGTGGCACCCTCAAGCATTCCTTTTGAAGTTTAGAGATGGCAACGAACCAAGTATATATATCCAAGCAAGCAGGCAATGCTATACGTCGTCTGAGTGACGACTCAAAGGATTTAGATCTGTGTCTTGAGAAAGCATTTGCCATAAGCTTTACTCATTTTACCTGAGGCAAAATCAAAATGGTCAGCTAAAACTTACAAAAGTACAAAATACTGGAAAGTTATTCAACTTTTGGATAATATCAACTTAAATATAGGATTTTGTATTAAAATATTTTGTATATTATAGCTTTATTCTGTGGATCAAAATAACTTAACTTTTTAATTAACTTAAGCCAAAAATTAATACAGTAAAATGTATTATTAAAGCTTATAAATATTATACAAAAAAAAAAGTATTATGAAGTGCTTGATAGTGTGATTAATGATGTAAAGTGAAGTATTTCATGTCCCCCTCATCTCACATTTTGTATAACCAAATTTTTAATCCTATTGAAAGTAATTTATTTATCCATTATTATTATTTTTTTTTACTTTATTATTTACACGTACACGTGTTGCAAAAAAATCTGTGTTTTTATTATCTTTTATTTCAGTTGGGTTTAACATTAATAACAATAAAATTATTATTATTTTTGTGTTTGTGTAACACCTTTTAACATTATTAGTATGTTTGTGTATGTTCTGTTTTCTGTTCAATTTTTTCTTTTTTTCATTATTCTCTTTTAAATGCAACTAGTATTGAAACAAACATAAAAAAAAAAAGTACTGTATATCTGATCCACAAATTTTATAAAATAATATAATAAATAAAAATAAAATTATTAGTATTAGTTTAGTATAACACTACAATAATATAAAATTTAATTAAAATTTTAACTTCCACGTAAATATGTAAATAAAACATCAGCGATATTAATAATAAATAAAATTACATTGTAGTACAAAATTTTAACTATTTAATATAAAGAAGAAATACACATAAATTTTGATTATAAATTATTCATTAAATAATAATAATAGAATTTTATACAGATTTAAAAAATACGTGTTAAATTAGAACTTTTGTATACAGAGAGAAAAAAAGGAATGAAGAGAGAGAGAGAGAGAGAGAGAGAGAGAGAGAGAGAGAGAGAGAGAGAGAGAGAGAGAAAGTGGCTATTTCTTTTAGAGTTTGCGTTAGCACACAGTAGCACACACATGAGTATATATGAAGTTCTATCACTTGATTGTTACACCAAAGCAATGTGGCAAGCTGCTCAAGAAAAAAAAATATATAAAGAGAGAAGAAGTAGAGAAGGGCATCTCTTCACACCACCGCCACACAATATGCGTTAAGCTGTAAAACTTGGACGTGACAAAATAGTTTCCTGTTCATGAGACAGTTTGTAAGCCTTCAGCATCTTAGGACAAATATTGGCACTTATTTTATACATCAGATCAATATAAAAGTAACCATAAATTTGTCTACATTGTAACAACAAGTATATGTATTGTACTCATTTTTCCCCCTCTTAATACTCATCAAAATAAATAGCATTTTATTTTTCTTATTTCTTTTAATTTTGGTATTTCTATATTAATATAACTAAAAGTTTTGTAATTAATAATGTTTATAATATTTAAAATATACTTGCAGTTTTTAAAGCAAAGTAGTATAGAAAAAGTAGAAGGAAAATAAATTGAAAAGTTATTTTGTAAGAAGTGCAAATTATTTATTAATTTTTCAATTTAATTAAATAATTCTAACACAATTATCTTTAATAAAATATATATTACTTATATATATATATATATATATATATATATATATATATATATATATATATATATATATATATACAGTTAGCATTCAAATCATTTTGGTTATTTTATTATTATTTTGTTTTTGTGTTATTTTAAAAGAATCAATAGAGAAATAAAATAAATAAGTTTTTCCGTTAAATAATGCGATGAAAAATGTTGATTAATTAGCCAGTAAGTTGTTAAGATTTGCAAACGGCGTGGCGAGCACCGTGTGCGTGCTGCTCCAAGAGAGAGAGAGAGAGAGAGAGAGAGAGAGAGAGAGAGCGCGGCTAACACTTGATTACGCGCGCCGGCTGCCTGCCCGCATGTCAGTATCCTTAGCAGTATGCAACTGGCGCAGCACGCGCTTTCTCATCTCCTATCATTTAACATGTGCGGCGCGCTATTAGTGCCTCAATCGTCCACTAATTTAATTACCAAGGTACAATTTTCACCTCAGTTACTTGTATAATTGTTATGCGCACCTATAATTACCAAAATTACTTAAGTATAAATTATTTTTCAACAGTTATTAAAATAAATAATTTTTTTTAAATCAATTTTTTAAAATTAGTTATTTTAAAACTTTTTATTTACTTTATTTTATGATGTGGTAACACAAGCGTTAAGTAATGATGGTCAATGGGGAGAAAAAATAGCAAAACAATGTCAGCAAATTTACCTTAGTTAATTTAATCATATTTATTAAAAGCAATCATATATACTATCACATAAAGAAGTAGAAAAAAATGCTATTAAAATACACATGCATAATAATAATAAAAAAATGTTTAAAACTTGGAGAATATATTGCAAGATCTTAACGTAATTGGGTTTTAAATTTGGCGCCTCATTTGCATTTCCCATTATCTGCTCGAGCGTGTTTTGTCAGCGGCAAATTAACACCGAGTCGATTACTTTTAATGAGCCAACCTTCCTCCTCCACTGGCTGTGTTTTCTCTCTCTCTCTCTCTCTCTCTCTCTCTCTCTCTCTCTCTCTCTCTCTCTCTTTCGCTCGTCTGCAGCCTTGCTTTGCCAGTCAACCCACCCTGCCGCTCTTAGTGTGTCCCAACAATCGATATAATAATGCTAGCGGCTCGTGATACGTACTAAGCACACAACAATATTACCATAGTAATTGTAATAATAATTGTTAATACAAAAAACATAATATTTTAATACCATTTATGAGAGGATTTTGTCAATGTTTAAGGAACAACGTTGGTAAAACCCAGTTCAACTATAGAGATGCCAGAAAGGCTATACTTTATTGCACTCTATTAAAAGGAAAAATTAACTTGCTTACTTTAAATAAGCTTTATTTTTTTTTTTTTTCATCTTCAAATATTAAAAAGATGATTTTTTTATATTTAAAAAAAATCACTATCAAAATACTGTTCTACATATTTACATATTTAAAAATTTAAGACAATTAATTTAAGAATGAGTGATTATACTGTATATAAAAAGATTTGCTTCATTTATATTTTTTAATTAATATTATCGATTATTTATTAAATCCAAAAACTTTTTCTTTTATCGAGAATAGAAATTGAAATTTCCATTGATTAGAATTTGAATGGGGTATTTTTTTATGCTAAAGAACTGAAAAGTCAAAGTTTGTTTAAGCAAGTTAGTAATTATAAAGAAGCTTAATTAATACTGAAGCCATGTGATAGGCAACGATAGAGCATCGTATTAAGATATCATTTGACTTGAACTACGTGCAACTTATTGCCAGTTTCTTATTGTATAATGCATTACATAAGGATTCTATGCAGTTTTAATCTAATTTGTTATTAATATTATTGTTAAAATCAAATCATAAGGTACATGATCTAACCAAGGCATAGCCTTATCGGTCACTTCCATGTATTATAAATGTCATTATATTATACTATACATTGCATAAAAGGATATAATAAATATCACGTTACTTTTCGCAGATTTTGTTATATCTTTCAATTTTTTTTTCTTTCTCCTTCAAAAGTGATGCGATAATAAATAAATAAGGTAACAACAGATTTTAGATTGATATAGTTTCAATTACTAACACTAGTGTAGTTAATTGTTTGTTGTTTTTTATAAGAGAGAGAGAGAGAGAGAATATTTTCTTTCTATAATTTGGTTCAATTTTTTTAATAAACAATTTTATTACTATTTGAGCATTATACATATTTGTTTTGTATAATTTTTTTCAACTTTAAAATACCATCCAGAGAATAACTTGAAAAATAAGAAAAAATAAAAAAAATAAAAACAGCAAAGATCTCATCAAGTTGAATACTTCTAATTTTTATTTCATTCCATTAACGTTTCTCTTATTACTACGAATACATATAAAAATTTTCTGTAAAGAATTTTCTTACACAATTTAAATTCCATTTGTCCTTGTATTAAACAAACAAGCTGTTCTGTAGTGTAAAAATGTGATAACTTTGAAAGCACTTTTCAAGATGGAAGAAACGTGATAACTTGGTTATATATAAAAAAAAATTATATACGGCATAATTTTTTTTTATTAGGAAACTCGGGTTGTCATAGTTATTAAAATCAACAAGATGTAATTTACATAATGAAGATATTTATTATGTGTATTTTAATGTTTTATTATAGTAATAGTAAATGTACAAATAGAGCATAGTCTTTGTAATAAGAAATAGCACCTTCTTTCCTTAAAGACATTGATTCACTTATTAGGCTATTTTGTTTAATATTGTTTAGATCACTACAGGTATATTTAAAAAAAAAAAACTTTCAAAATAACGTTGATACTGTAGGTACTTAAAATAATCTGATAATTTTACTCAATAAAAAATGGCATTTTAATAGGATGTGAAAAATCTCAATTTTGAAAAATTAAATTAAAAATAGTAAAAATTGCTTTAAAAAAATCTTTAAAAAAATCAATTTACGATATAAAAAGTTCAGCTCTATCAGAATATGTAACAACAAATTATTTTAGAACCTAATTGATAAAATTAAAATGTTATACAGAGTACAAAATCTATAGAGGAAAAAAGTATAAAAAGTCAACGTGGTATAGAAAACGTTGTTAAGTGAAAACTTAAAATAATACGACGTGGAACGTTGTGTAAATTTTTAATAACTGCATCTAGACTAATTGTCTTAATTACCTAAGAACCAAATTTTGCTGGTCATAACTTTATTATGGTGAATTGACGAAATCGATAAGCTTCTCCAAAATAAAAATAAAATAATAATAAAACATCAAAATATACAGTATTAGAACTTGGTGAGTGTTCCCAATATGTTGATAAGAAAATAAGATGATAAAAAATAACTTGATTAGCATCATAGTGTTGGTAATAAATTTAGACTGTCAAATCCTGTACTTTTATTACTACTTTAAAGTTGTTGTTGTTTCTTTTAAATTTTACTGTGTTCTTCTAATACTTGTGGGCAATACTAATAAAAGTCAGGAAATTTTAAAGTAAAACCTTCAATTAAAACTACCATTTGAATTCTTTTCAGGTCTAGAAGTGGCCTAATTCACTGATCATAGTTTCATAATTCTTTAGTTTTGTTTTAATTAGTAAAAAGTCCTCGTTTCTCGTCTTCGAAATATATACGTTATTATTTTTATTGATGAATAATTTTATACCATGACTGAGATTTCAAAACGTATTCTAATTCTAAAGTAAATTTTTTTTTTATTTAAAACTTATATAATATAAAGTAACTTTTACTGTACACTCTTTAACATATAAATCTTTATGACATTAGCTTAATATAATAAGAAACTTGCATTAGTTGAAGTCTCCATAAATATATTCCCGTATGGCAATAATTTTAAAGTTACTACAAATAACATAACTATAGCAACTTTTTTTTCTGTTATTTATTTTTTCTTTAGGTAACATTAAGATGAACAAAAGATGCGGTATTATCTCACTATTTATAAATAAATTGAATATTTAAAGCCTCTTTAGCGTGTTAATTAAAGATTCCCTCCGAACCAGTGACAAGAAAGAAAAAGCATCAACAATATACAAGTAATTGCCAAGTCTGCAAAAATTGACTCCCTGTCGTTTTCAGATAAATAATATTCCTTTTTTTTTTCTTTTTCTTTTTTTTTTTTAATATACCAGCATTATATAAAAAAATCATTAATGGATTTTTAAATTCAATATTTATTCCATTTGATGCAGATAAAAGATGAGAAAAAAAATGTTTAAGCAAAACAACAACAAGAATCTTTGAATGTATTATTATCTTTGATATTAAAAAATAAAATTCAATGTAAATGTTGTGGAATATTTGTAAATAAAGGAAAAGATTATTTAGTTAGTTAAACAATAAAAATATACGTGTATTTATAAATTGGTTTTACATTAAAACTACTTTTATTATATTTTATTTTGAATCAATTTTAAAAAGTATTTAATTTTTATTATTATTTTTATTATACAAAATTTAAATATATTATACAAATCTATAAATATAATTAAAAAAAAAATGATTTATTTATTGGTAATATGCTAAATAAATCACCCTTAAATAATAAATTACTAGTTGTGTAACAATTTAATTACTATTTCATCACTTGTTTAAGTGAGAAAAGTAACAAGTCCGTAATAGAATCGTCATTGAGGCATGTGACGTGAAACCACGTGGTGTTAACGCTTTTGCAATGTAGCACAGCTCTGACTTAGTGTTCATGAGTTCATATGTCACAATGGAGATGAAGTGGGCGCCCAACATCAACTCATGTAGATAGTGAACGAGAGAGAGAGAGAGAGAGAGAGAGAGAGAGAGAGAGAGAGAGAAGGCAAGCCACTAGAGGGATGTTCACATAATGCGTATATATATATATATATATATATATATTATGTAACGTATATGTGTATGTATAGAAGCAGCAAGCAGTGCTTATATACCGCTTTCCAAAGCTGTAGTCTCGCGATGACGATCATGAGAACAGGCGCGTAACTCGTTCACTCAACCTGCAAATAATGCGCTCACCTTTAATCAATGTCAAAGCTTGAATCAATTAACCACTTGACCCAAAACATTAATTGCATGCCACATTACATTACTAACCGAGTGTACTTACTTGTGAGATGTGGTAAACGTTGCTTATTTTATAATCTTATATATATAATCCACAGGCAGTGTAAATTACCGCATAAATACCACCACGCATCTCTCTCTCTCTCTCTCTCTCTCTCTCTCTCTCTCTCTCTCTCTCTCTCTCTCTCTCTCTCGTGTCAAACAAATATACAACCCCCAAATTTTATGCACATTAATGAATTTTAATACATTAATAGACTCTGACATACCACTAAACCTAAAAGATACAAAAAATGGTAATATTAAGTTTGATGTTTCACCTTCAAATAATAACGTTTACGCTAATTTATTTTATTTTTTTCGTTTTCCGCATAAATTTTTAACACGCTATAGAAAAAATGTGTTTCATCAATTTATTTATTTACATATTTGCGCACTGAAGTAGCATACAAATATGACATATTTTTGGCACGAGGTAAAGGTATGATCTGCGTGGCTTGGTTATAATTTAAATATTAACTGATGCATGCAAACTACTGTAAATTCTCCACTTACTATAACAATGGGTAAGAAACACTACTTGGATCATAAGTTGATCCTAAAACTTGCCTAACAAAGTTAAAGATGTTTATTTGTTAAGCAAGTAATGACTTCACTTCTGAACTATCTGAAGCAATATAACGCTTAAAACTCTACAACATTATACTCTGCAAAATTATATAGTCTTCTTATATATTATACACATATAATACCGTCTAATTATTTTACAAACTTATTCCCTATTTTGTTTTAAATTTACCTTTATGTGCGAGTATGTATATGTGTATATTATACAACATGTTTAATATTTTTCATAAATTAGAAAGTATGAATCGATAGTTTTGTTTTGTGTAAAGTATTCATCATCAATTTTCTCAGTTTATTTTTGTTGTTTCGTATGTAAGAGTAGCATATGTGAAGGGGTAGCAATATTATATGGGCAGGGAGAGTGGTGCAAGACAAGGGAGGGAGAGAATAGTGTAGTATTATTCTAAAGGGCGAATATTCTGCTGTGCCGCCGCTACCACCGCTCTTGCTGTTCTGCTGTGTATATGTTTATATTTATCTATACTTTAGCGAATAAATTCTGACACCATTTGCAAATAAGTGTCCTGGGTGTCTCTCTCTCTCTCTCTCTCTCTCTCTCTCTCTCTCTCTCTCTCTCTCTCTCTCTCTCTCTCTCTCTCTCTCCCTCGGCTGAAACAGCGGAGAGCGGGCAGGCAGGCAAACGGGCGGGCGGGTATGGCCTCTATATGTTGCGGTTTAAAATAGGAGAGCGGCAACCAGAAAGAGGAAAGAGGAGGGAGAGAGAGAGAGAGAGAGAGAGAGAGAGAGAGAGAGAAGAGGATGAGAAAATTTTATTGTTGAAGAGTAACCAGAAGAGCAATATTCATGCTACGTTTTGTAATATGACAAAACTTGTTTCTACTTAATTATATCAATGAAGAAACATTTTTATAAATGTTTCAACAGCAATTACATAAAAGCTCCGTACTACATACACTCTCTCTATATACACACATACATACACATATTATTTGTTACACAGTGTAATATTGAATTGGTAATTATGAGGATAATAAAAAATATCTTGTTTAAAAAGTATATAATAAAAAGAAGAGAACAATTTTAGTTGTTGATTATGAATTTCATTTTTATTTTCTTGTTAGTAAAAAGTTGGAAATAATGCTTAATTATATTTTCTCTTACTTAATAATGTAAAGTATTTTTTTCTGTGGCTTTGGTTAAAGAATGGTTTAAAAAACAACAACATTTATTCCCCAAAATTTGTTTCTGATACACTGATAAGTAGTACGACAATATCAAGTGCAAATTCAAATATTGTAACGTTTTCAAAATGTATTTTGAAAACACCCCTCCTCAAAAGAGGTTGCACCCTCTATAATCTTATTACACTTACATAGAGCAAACTGAATCTTGTGCAGGGTGAGGAAAAAAAAAAGGGATTGGCATCAAATATTAATTTAAATTGAGTTCTTTTTATAGCAATTTGCGTAAATAAGCTTTGTTAAGTTAACACTATTAATGCGATCCTTATAAACATCAGCTAAGAACTGTGTAAAGCCAATCAAGATGAGATCGTGGCATAACTTATAACAAATACCACTAATACTATGTGCAGGTAAGGATTTCTTTTGGGTTTTAGGAGATTTGCTAAGCGTACATTTCAAAATTAAAATCGTTGAAAAATGATAATAATAATATAATATACATGAGGAATCTACTTGTAATGAATAAAAACTAAAAACACTGTCAATACATTAATAGAACTTGATTGATTGATTGGTTGATTGGTTGATTGATTGATTGATTGATTGATTGATTGATTGATTGATTGATTGATTGATTGATTGATTGATTGATTGATTGATTGATTGATTGATTGATTGATTGATTGATTGATTGATTGATTGATTGATTGATTGATTGATTGATTGATTGATTGATTGATTGATTGATTGATTGATTGATTGATTGATTGATTGATTGATTGATTGATTGATTGATTGATTGATTGATTGATTGATTGAAAACTTATACACTCGTTTGCTATATATATATATAGCTACGAAAGAATGTACTACCATAACCGGAACTACTGTAAAAGACTAACGAGTTTTGCTTTAAAACGAGTTTCCGGTCTTATTACTTCACCGGCACAAGAGTTAAACTTTTTTCTTTCTTTCTTTTTTATTTTTTTATTTATTATTATTTTTTTTTCTTGTACCCTACACTTACGACTAATAAAATTATAAAAGTTATTAATTTTGGCGTTTTGAGTTTCTCAATGAGATGAGGGAGCAGATAAAAAATGACTTAGCGTTGTTTGACCGCAGGCGGGATTTGATGTCACGTCCAAGCTGCTTCAGTCCCTACTTCGTAGCCAGGAGCGCGCACGATCAAGCTACACCAGCCAAGCATTTAATGAGACCTTTTGATGAGGTCAACACTTTTAGTATAAACTTTTCTCGTATATTGAAATAATTCAATTTTTAATCAAATTTATGCTATAGCTTTGCTATAGGCTATAGTGTATCTTATATCATATTGAAATGCACATTGAAATTGTTTCAAAAATTGAACACTTATCCAAAAGAAAATATTATATTTTCACTTCAAAATATAATGTAAAAATGCAAAAATTTAATATTACATTTTTGTAATATTTTTGTATCAGATATATATGGCATTTATTTCACTGACGGTTACTATTGTACGCTTTCAAGGATATTTATATTTGCTCAACTTGATTCAAAATATTTTATGACGTTTCAGGATACAATACAACAAGTAAAATAAACAGTTAAAACAGTTTTTTTTTTTTTTTTTTTTTTTTTTTTTTTTGCTATTATAAAAATCTCTCTCTCTCTCACTATTGACCTCTGTTTATCTACAAATTTTATATCATTAGAATTCTAGTTATTTCTAATCGGAAAATTAATGCATTGTTGCTGTTATTTTATCATATAAACGAATACTCTCAAGGTATTTAAAGACTATGAAATTATGGCTTATTTAATATTTTAAATTGATATAAAATATAATGAGTTATGTAATAAAATTGTAATAAAATGAAAGTTTTTATACTAAACCACTTCAACTATTACAAAGTAACTGTAGTGGTATTTGGAAAATTTAAACATCAGAATTATTAATTCGTTACACAGTTTTACACATATTCAAAACGTTTTTGCAAACTAAAAAGCTTCCCCAAAGATTCACAAAATTACTATATTATATTTATTTATACACTACTTAATTCTATTGTCTCTATTAAATTTTTGACGCAGTTATAACAATAAAAATGTATGCATTTATAAAATTATTCATTTGGCTAAAACATAAAAAAATATAAATATATTTATATAATAATAATATCTTCACAATTATAAAATGAAAAGCAATTACCCTTTTTATATATTCAAAGCTTAAATTTTTATAAAATTATTTCAAAAAAATATATATATATTTCCATTATAATTATTTAAATTTTAACGTATACAAAAACATAACGTAAAAAGGTTTTATTTTTGCCGCCGCTGAGAATAACATAAAGATAAAGTAGACTAGGGAAGACGGGGAAAAAGAATGAAATATTAATTTCCTGTTAAGTTTTATAGCGAGATTACCAGGAAACGCATAAAAAGCAAAATTCTACAGATTTATAGCATTTAATGTAAAAACACATTAACAATATTTAACCCAAAGAGTCCATAATATAAAGTCGGTTGTTCTGCTAATAGTATTTCTACTGCTTAAAATAACAACAATCCATAGTCTCATACTATTACGTCGAAATATTTGTCTTTATGTGATATCATATCAAAATGCAAGAGTTGCATTTGTATGCACTTTTGTCCCTCGCATATCAACTATAATACAGTTTAGCATAAAAAGCATATCAAATTTATAATATTTAAATTTTTATTACCCTTGCCTTTTTATTTATATTATTATTTTTTGGTGTCAATTACAATAAACTTTAATCACAAATCTATAATTGTAATCTTCTATTTAATTACGATTAACAAAAAAAAATCAATTATTTGAATTTTATATATATAATTATATAATATAATATATATATATATATATAATACTGTATAAATATACACATATACATAATTATACATACATATAGATTATCAAAAAATAAAATATTAAATTTAGTTATAAATATTAAAACTGGATTATAAATTATATGAATAAAATATTGCGAAAAAAAAAAATAATAACAAAAATATAACTTTCTATATGCGAATAAAAAAGTATTATTTTCAGTTTTAAATGCATTTCATTAAATTAAATTTTGAAAAAAGTGTAAATTAATAATGATATGTGTAATAATTTAGAGATGAATGGTTCAATTTGATATCAAATGGAGCAGCTGTTTACAGCACAGCACATTCACCCTCCTATACCTCCCTCCCTACCTCCTGCTCTCTCTCTCTCTCTCTCCTATATAATAATATAGCAAAGCAATATTATATTATTATATGTAAGCCTATATCATGATGATGTAGCTGTATAAAAGCATGCATGCTAAACTCTAACCATAATAACTCGAATATGTGAAATCGATATGACAGTTAATTATTGATTAATTGGACTTTATGATGATTGTACTTTAGGTTTGATCCACGGGTGTTAATTGACTAATTAACTTTATAATTGCAATCTAGTCTCATAAACATAGGCCGTGTACGGCTATAAAGTTAGTATAAGGCTTTATGACATATTATAAGGACTTAAAGAATATATAGGGTCATTTTGATTGAAGTGTGATATGATTACATTATAAAATTGATTTAATATTTATGTAAATTATATTATACCAAAAAATAATAATATTATGAGGTATTATAATTTAATGATCAATGCGGAAATCACTACAATTCAATAATTTTATTTTTGATGGACTGTTTTTTTTTTTTTTTTTTTAATAATAAAAAATAAAATGTGAGTTAAGTATTTTACAATTTATGATTGAAAATTTGTGATTTTGATCCAATAATTAAACATGATAAATGAATTTATTAAATAAAACTCTCATTATTTACAATTCAATTAAAAATTCCTACTTTTTTTCGATAATTTATGCAGATGCTATACTGTAATAATATAGCTATTTTTTATTTAAAAGCTCTTATGCCTCATTAAAGTTTTATTTTTCAATAAAAATAATAATTTTTTATTTTGTAATGTAATACTGACATTTTTTTCTGTTTGTTTAATATTATTCCTCTGCAAAAATATTTTAAACTAAATCAAAATAAGTAAACTGATGGCTCAATTTTTGTTTTGTTTATCTGTATTGTTTCTGTTTTCTTTTAACTATTTGTATGTTGCCATAAATTGAATATTTTACAAAATCAAAATCCAACATGTTAGTTCTAAAAACAAGGACTTCACTTTTAATAATAGAAACACAGGGATTTTTTTTCCTACTAATATTTCTGTGCTTTTTTTATTATCATTATTATTTTTTAAATGAAATAAAAAAAAATCCAATGCTAGCTTGTTAAGAGAAAAGTGAAGGAGGTGACAAGCGTATAAAGTGAGTTCATGTAAGTCAACGAAAGCAAGAGAGGGGCAAAGTAAAGCAAAGAATCATCGAGTAACACATACGACACCAGGATTAACTCGCCTCTCTCTCTCTCTCTCTCTTTCTCTCTCTCTCTCGCTCTCTCGCTCTCACACTGTGTAACACGTTAAGATGAAGCACAAATAATGTAAGAACAATTTATGGTATTTACATATTTTCTTACAAGCCGTATGTGTCTCTATTTCACTAACTAAAGACTTAAAACAAATCTTCGCTTAAATATTATCTCCTTTATTCACATGAATTTGAAAAGGGGTGAGAGAGTAAACTGGCATAAATGAACATCTGGTAACATCATTTCAATAGAACTCTTTGCAATATCATACTTAACAAAATCGCGTTTTGATTTAAATTGCAAGAAAGCAAAATAAATTCTAAACACGTAGGACGTTTACTTTTTAAGACTTTTTATAGCTTATTCTCTTCTCAGTTAACGTCAAAATTATGAAGGGATATCTAATAAACTATCGATTTTGAGAAATCGCAAGGGATCCGGAAAATAGCCATTTCACTAAATCGAACTTCACAAAATCGAAAGTCAAATTTTGTAAACGAATCAAGTAAAAACAAAAGGCTTCTTTTATTACTGAGACATTAGTAAAATAATTCAAATAATATTATACATTCACCATACTAAATGTGCATACACTATGCGTAAGCCACACCATACTGAACTAGTCAAATTTAAAATAATCAAAATTAAATTTTGAAGGGTACATATTTTAATTGATGCTTCAGTTTTAAAAAGTAATTACATTTTTATGACAAGACATTGGCACTCTAGCCAGTGAACCAAAGTATGCATGAAATTTGCAATTGTCTTCTGATGATAAATGCCCACTGCAATAAAATAAAGTTAAGAATTATCATTATGATAGACAAAGAAATTTAACAATAATTTTTGGATGCACTTTAAAAAAAATCATACGGGAAATTCGTTTTATATCACAAATTCGAAAGTTTTAAGAATTGCAATTAAATATCACAAAATTGAACTTTTACGAAATCAATTGTCAAAAAAATTCCGAGATTATTTTTGCATTCTAAAGAAGCAAGTAATTACAGTATTTGCTTTTTTTAATCATAAATTTAAAACTACACACTATTGAAATATATTTCTATAGTAAAAAAATTAAATACAATTTTGAAAGCTAACTGAAAGTTCATTTTAAGGATGTACCATACAACGGAAAGTATTTTTTAAGACACATGAAATATGTGATCGTATTAAAAGCTACAAAAAAAAAAGGAAGAAAAAAACAACTAAAGTATAAACGATCATAAATATGATACGTAGTACCAGCATAAAGTTAATCGTAAATTTAACTTTCACAATTTAACGTTAACAGTCTTAGTGGTACATTAAAACTACCTTAACTGATATATTTACTTTGTATACCAAAAAAAAAAAAAAAAATGATATATCAGAAAATTATATACACACATTGCGGTTAAGCTATAAATTTTAGTTAAAATTTATATTTTGTATTACAACTTATGAAACCACTGGTAATTCACACCTTGGAATTTACAAAGGTGACGTCATTTAAACGTTAATATAACCGCATAATAGTTCTTCTTCCAGTATATGTGTGTGCCTTTTTTTTTTTTTTTTTTTAACTTTTTTTTTCACCCCATTTTCTCATACCCCTTTTATAACAGTGCAGCCCAGTGGTGTGTGTGTATATATATATACATACACCATGCTTTTCGTCGTTTGTACACATTTAACCAGAATGAAAATAAAGCCTAATTTTCCTAAGTGTCACTTAGCACGACAATTTATATGTTTAATCGTAGAAATTTTAAGCCTTGAGAATGGAGAATATTGTAGGATTATTTTTGATATATGTACCGCAGTACGGCCAGGCACACTAGCAATGAAATTATTATAACTCATAAATTAAATTAATCGCACTTATACAATTTTTATATATATATATTTTATTATTATAAAATATTATTAAAATTATACAAGAAAAATAATAAAATTTCCTTATAATTATCATATGACAAACAATATAAATAAGTGTTGAACATTATGACAGTGCTAGACTTATAATATTTCATCTCTCTTTCTCTCTCTCTCTCTCTCTCTCTCTATATATATATATATATATATATATATATTAAGAAAAATGAAATGGTTGTTGTATCTTAACTTCATTATTTTGGAGAAACATCTCTTTTAAAGAAAAAATAAACTTAGTTTCCTTCCAATGATATTGCTTTAGTATCCATTTTCTAATGGCAATGATTTCAAACATAATTTATTGACTGTGTCAAGTTGGTAACTTTGTAAATAAATTTAAACATTTGGAACTTGTAGAAAAATAAAAACAGAACAGTTTATATTTCAATTTTAATTTTTTGCCTTAATTTTATAACATTTAAAAACAGAATTACTGTTTGAGAAAATATTAAACATATTTATAACAACTAATCTTTCCATAAAGAAATACTATAAAAGAAAGTGTTAGTTAATTTTCTTGGAATTTGTTCCCTTCGCTCTATACGTTCTGTTTTCTATAAATGATTAGAATTTGGTTTCTATTGATTAGTATTTTAATATTCTTATGGATAATTTCTTTGTTTTAATTAATTTATTTTTACATCGCTATTCTGAACATGTTACAAGTTGTGCCAACAAACACTTTATTTTTTGATTACACTCTATTTGTTTTATCTCAGCATTTTTGCCTTCACTCCCATATTATATCTTCAATGTATTCAAAAGCTAACGGGAACCTAATCTTTTTATATGTAATTTAATGCCTCCCAAAGTGAATGGATTTTTGAAAGGTTGCATTATTATATATATATATATATATATATATATATATATATATATATATATATATATATATATATATATATATATATATATATATATATATATATATATATATGTGTGTGTGTGTGTGTGTGTGTGTGTGTGTATTGTATTGATTGCAGCGTAAAATTGATTAATTATTTTTGAAACAGTTATAAAAATTCAATCAAATAACTGAAATTTACTTGTTATGTTGGAAACAATAGTGTTTTAAGTAGTGTTTGAGTCATTTAAGTTTTTATTCAAAGTATTATTATAACAGTTTTATAGCGCCAAAAATAATGTACACAACAAAATATAAAAGCAGTTGTTGTTTTTTCTCTTTGGTTTGTGTATTGTTTTACGTGACTTTTTATTGACAAATGATAATTTTTTTTAATTATTGCAACATTTTTAGTGCTTTAAATAGAAGTAGCATATAAAAACTTTTTTTTATAATTCATTAACTAGATCAAGTAATTAAAAATAATTCATAATCTAATGCCCATTTTTGCAGTGTTTAACACCCGTAACCCTGATTGTTTGGAACACAGAAAAGTGACGATGTACTAAATGAGATTAATTAAATAAAATTTGGAGGACAGGGGGAACAAGCCTAACCAGATTGTGAAAATAATTTGAAGATAACTTTTAGTTTTTCTACTTCTTTTTCGATAACTTAGGTTAGTGTGCAAATCAGCCACCATTACTTATTATTAATTAACATTATTGTCATTTTAATTTTGTCAATAGTTCTTACATTCATGCTACTCAATAATTAAGAAATAATTAGAAATAATTATCATAATTTTTTTATCTCAACGCTGTGATTCTGAAAGAGCCTTTGGTCATTTTTGTTCCTTTAATTATTTCAAACAAAATTAGAAGGACTAGAAAAAAAAAGATGTACCGTATAATTTAACTTTGGAAGAGGAAGCTAAACATTTGACTTCCTAAACTAACTTGATCTTTACCGAACTAATAGGAAAGAAAAATATTTATGTTAAGATTATCTTTCTGTTTGATGTTTTTAAAAATGATTAAATAAATGATTTTATATATGTATAAAAGGTAAAATTACATTTAATTAATAAGTGAAACAAAATTAATTTGATTATATAAGGAATGTTGTAATCAACAGGAATGTTAATGGTATTAGAGTTTGATTGACTAAAAAGTCTAATTACTTTGAGTTTTATTGATTAGGTATGGTACGTTGTACTGTATACATCGAATAAAAAGAAAGAGAAAGAGAGATGAGAAAGAGAAAGAGAGAGAGAGAGAGAGAGAGAGAGAGAGAGAGAGAGAGAGAGAGAGAGAAAGAGAAAGAGAAAGAGAAAGAGAAAGAGAAAGAGAGAGATTGGGATAAAATAAGCATTCAAGACATCTGCTATAAGACTTCTAATCTACAGAATAAAACGACGCCTTGACTCTCCCGACATTATTCCAGTATAAACGATAATCGTAAAATTTCTTTTTCCCCCATCCATCCCATCCCGTTCTACTCCTTATACCCTCTTCTCCTCCTCCTTCTCCTCCTCCTTCTCCTCCTCCTCCTCCTCCTCCTCCCCTAATGTTAAATCTTTTTATCCTGTACAGCATAGCATCTCCCTCGAATATTTTAACTTATCAACCTAGATGACGTCATGAAAAAATAAAAAATAAAATGTCAACAATTTTTACTATTCCAATATTTTTGCTGTTTATAATATTATGTATAGTTTATAATAACTGCAATGCACATGCCACTGTTTTAAATCAAACTATATTATAAATAATACTACTTTACGTTGTATATTTATAATATAATGTTATGAGATAGAAAGGGAGAAGAGAGAGAGAGAGAGAGAGATTTAAATGCGGTAAATATTTAACTGTTATTTAGTTCACCTGTATAATTCTATATAATATTTTGTTTAAAATTATTATAGAAAGCAAGATAAACAAACAATTACAAAAGATTGACTATAGAATGTAATTAAAATTCCACGTTTAAATATAAAAACGCTCTCCTCTGCTATTTTGTCTTCATGAATAATAATTTTAGGGGAGGATATACAGCACAAATACTTATGTATTTTTTATGCAATCAACCCTAAGGCAGAATAAAAAAAAAAAAAAAAAAAAAAAAAAAGAAGAATGGAATATATGAAAATTATGGAGACAATGTATTATAAATTTTCAAAGAGAAAAAAATATACATATATATAAAAGCAGAAAAAGTACTTTACTTGAATTATGATTAAACGCCGTACAGTCCTATCAAGCACATTAAGTTTACGATTAAAAAGCTATATTTATACTAAATATAATACAATCTTCCATGTTGTTGCTACTTTCAGTATGAGTATTTTACTCAGATATTAATTGTTAATATTTTACTAACATCCTATTTCATTAATTAATGATACTTGTTAGTGCTGGCTTACTTTGCCTCGATGTTTTTAAATCAGTTATCGTAATGGTTACTAATCAGTTTGTACAAACAAAATCAGAATATATTTTTTCAATATAGGTAAAATAGTCACTTTTTAATGACTTAATGACTTTTGCACGTGTGCGCGTAATACAAGCTTCTTTATGCATGAGAGAGCAACATACAAGCATTGTTTATCAATTATTTTAAATTTTTTGCTGAATATTTAATTTATATTTCAGTTCAAAATTTACATACTTGAAAACAAAGCGTAAAATACAAAAGTAATTCTTACTTATGATATATAATTAACAAAATATGGAGAATACAATTTTTTTTGTTCAATGCTGCACTGTGTTGAAATCAATTTAAAACTAAAACATTCACATGAAAGTTGATGTAAAAATATTCTACGTCACATAAAATTTTATTTTTGGCTGTATTAGAAGCTATAAAGATTATTCAAATTTAGCAGATTTTGACTACTTACATTTTATTTCAGTTTTAATAATATATATATAAAAAAAGAAAGGAAAAAAAAAACATTTTTACAATCTGTTTATCAAAGCCTGCAGCAAATATGTATCCTGAACGTTATGCAACTGTTTGGGTATACAAGTCAAGCGGGTGGTATACTTCACTGCAATAAGGGGAACTTCCATCCAATTGTCTCAAAATAATAATAAGACGAAGCAATACACACACATCAATTATATAAATAATAAATATATACACATACACATAAGTAGAAACTAAAATATACATATCTCATACAGTATTCATCAATAAATATAAATATTTTCAGAGCATATTTTATAATTGATATTTTACAATAAACTTAATTACAGAAAAGTTTCGGTAAGTTGATATATGCAAAGTCTTGTTTTAATGGTTTTTCATATGGAAGTGTTATGATGAATCTTAGTTTATGTTATCAAGTTAACGAACAACTTCGACTCGATGTTTATAATACAAAATGTTTAATGATAATAAAATTGTCAAGAAATTAAAATATTGCTAATTGCATAAACTGAAATGACAGCGAAAGAGAAATAATGTAAATTTCTCCTCTTATCTTTTACTCTACTGATTACTTTTCTTATTTATTAGTCATTTTGTATCGTGAAATTTGTGGCACGTCCGTCTTAACGTATCCTTATTTCCTTGGCTGTGTATTCATTTAATTTTTTCAACCTGAGTTTTCTCATTCCAGTCAATTTTAAGTAGAGAAGCAAACACAATAATGTTTTCTTTTTCTTTTTTCGATTCAACGAGAGAGAGAAAGAGAAAAATAAAACACAGCAAATAGGTGCTAGGAAAAACAGGCGGTGGGAGGTGAGGGTAGAAAAAAAAAAAAGAAAGGTGGTGTTGCTTTTTTTTTTTTTTTTAGATAGGAAGACGAAGAGAAAAACGAAAAGGAGAAGAGCAAGAAGAAGAGTCGATACGAAAATGTCCATTGGAGTTTTTTGAAGTGTCTGGGTTGGTGGAATTTATTAGCCCATTTCTGTCAACTGTCTTTCTCTCTCTTTTGGCGCTGCTGGTGCTCTTGCTCGTATATACCTCGAGGTGCCTCCCCGCTCTGCCAGCCAGCCTGCCTGCCCCCGTACTTGTAGCAAGCATACAGCCGAGTAAGCCAGCTATCCCCTCCTGCTTGCCTGTATGCCTGCCACCCGCCCTCCCTGCTGCCGTCTCACAAACGAAGCAATTTGAATGCATAGGCTCTCTTACACTTATTCTACACGTCCTTCAACCTTACACTATCATGACGTCATTTCTCAATACACTCCTTTACTTCTATAGCTTCAAACAAACTCAAATTGTATCATATCAAGAAACAAACAAACACAACAATTGCATTGTTTACTTTATGCATTCCATATTTCAATTGTGACTTCTAAGTTCCACAAGGTTTATGGTCATTGATTCTTTAATAGCCCTAATTTTTCAATAACAATGAAATTTCCGCTGTCAATCGATTCGATTTTAATCCCTTTTCTTTTTTTCAATACGATCATGAAATTTTTTAAACGAAAAATAAAGTGCTCCTATAATATAGTAACTTTTTTTAATAATTCAGTTCATTTCAATTTTTACACCTACCTTGAGCAGAGTTTATAGTACGCATTCATGATATATAAAGCATGCCCTAACTATTATTTTTAAGCTTTTTTTTTTTTTTTTTTTTTTTTTTTTTGATGACAAAAACTTCTCTTGAGTGATCAAGTTTTTGGATCAACCATTTTACTGCACTTGATCCCTACTACTTTCTATGCAATATCCATTTATTTTACTTGTTGTGTGCAGAAAGAATATTTTTAAATCACCTATATTGGGATAAATTTCACGCTCATTTAGATTTGCATTTAAAATAATATTTTAATTTTAAGTTATAAGAAAATAAAATTAATAAAAATTGATTTTTCTTTATTCCCCAGTCTAAGACTTCTTACTGAAATATCTGATGATTTTCTCTCTCTCTCTCTCTCTCTTTGATAACGAAGAATAATTGCTTTCTGAAAAAATGATTTTATAATTATCTTTAGTATTCAAAATATAAGAAATAAGTTATATTTATTATCATTGAGATATGATAACAAGATAAAATATTATTTATTTATTGAAATAAACCTTCATCTTTCAAAAAAAAAATAAAGGTTCAATTTTTACACTTATTCGTTTTGCATCGATTTATTTATTTTACTTTTATTTTGTACGATTATTAAAAAAAATTATCGTAGCATATTTTCATTTCAAATATATTTAAACTTAACATTATTAAATACCATTTAAATGAATGAAATGCATGATGGGAGCTGTCAAAATGTTTTGTTAATGATGTTTGAAATACTTGCTCAGTAGCACGACGCGTGATAAAATAATAACCACTTTTTGGTTTGTTTATTATACTTCAAATATGATCTCTTTTTGATGTATAATATATTCAGAAAATACTTGTTTCTCTTCAACTTTATATAATATAAAAAGTGGCTTACATGACACAATTATTAAGAAATCATTTTGATATGACCGCGAAGTGAAAAGCGTGCGCGTTGTTACTTGCAAGTGGATTCATTTGACTAATGTTTAGACTTGTCTCCCTCCCCTCTTGTCTCTTTTATTGATGATCACTCACTTCTACATCATTATCATCACCTTTTATGTAAATTACTGTCAACTTTATGTGCATTACATTAATAATAAAAAAAAAAAGTTGCTTTCATAGAGTATATAATAATATTATTATTGTTTATTTATGTTTATAGTTGTAAGATAAAATGACATTATGTAAAATACTTGAAGCTATATATATATATATATATATATATATATATATATATATATATATATATATATATATATATATATATATATATATATATATATATATATATGACATAACAAACAGCATACAAAGTTATGTAATAAAATATACTCAAGGCGAGGTACTATACTGGACTTGCTTAATTAGAGTATAGTATACCCTCTGCTAGTATACACCACAAAGGTTCTATATTATATAAGATTTTGCATGTTTCCGCATGACTCGTTATATTTATATATTCAATGAGTCCAAAAGATCTAAAGGATCTTTATAGTAACTATACAGTTAAGTTCTCTCTCTCTCTCTCTCTCTCTCTCTCTCTCTCTCTCTCTCTCTCTCTCTCTCTCTCTCTCTCTCTCTCTCTCTCTCTCTCTCTCTCTCTCTCTTTCTCTCTCTTGCCCGCTTTGAGAAACCAAGACATCAGCCTATATAATCTATTGATTTTCTACAAATCTTTACATTATATAAGATAATTCTCACAATTAAATGCTATTATAATTTACGGCTGCGAACATTAATTTAGCTTAATGTTAGGTTGGGGTATAGCAGAGAGTATAGAACGTATATACTTTAGTTAGTATGAAAACGCGAGCGACGCGAAGAGCTATGCTATTATACATTAGTTTAGAAACCCTGGTTGTAATTAGAATAGATTTATAGCTTAACTTGATATCATAAACAAACTGGCTTTGGTCAGCAGATAAGAGAGAAGGGGGAAGGGGTAGGGACATTATAACACCCCTTTTCTCCTCCTACCACCCTTTTACTGCCATCTCAGTAACTCATATTCTATATTCTACTTTGACACTTTCCTACCCTAACCCCTTTACTCCTCCTTTACAGCTCCTCCTTCTCTCTTACCCCTTTTTCCTCCATACCTTTTTAGCTCCCTTCAAATTCTATACCAAACTTCAAAATTAATGTAATATCTCTAATATTTTATTGGATATGTGATATCATTAATTAAATTTTATTACTTTACGCCTGATACTATATTTTAATGATAATAATGATTTAAGATGTTACATGGAAATTACGACTAGAATTGTTTTTATATTTTATATTTATATTTTAATGGTGTATATTATTATAAATAATAAATTTTATTTAAAATAACATTAAAAAAAGACGCTGACGTCATTCGAAACAGAAATAAATAATTTGTTTTTATACATTGAGTATTTTTAATGGGAAATTACTTAAATTACATTTATTGCTGTCTCTTTTATTAAAAATGTGCTACAAAAAAAAAATTATTAATTTTTATTCTTCTCAAAATATTTTTGCACTTTAAAGAATGAGGTATAAATGCTCATATTTATATGTTTGAACGTCAATATTTTGTCAATTTCCACGTATAGATCCGAAGTCACAAAATTTAGATCACGTGATTTTTATAAAAAAAAAACAACAACTATTTATTTAATAATATTTCTCGTTTACTTTCTTCAAATTGGGTTTCAATATTTCACTCA
This sequence comes from Ecdyonurus torrentis, assembly GCA_949318235.1. NCBI lineage: Eukaryota > Metazoa > Arthropoda > Insecta > Ephemeroptera > Heptageniidae > Ecdyonurus > Ecdyonurus torrentis. Next base: position 57,101,088 of record OX439127.1, read on the forward strand.
CAATTTTAAATCGAAAAGAAACAAAACAAAACTGCTTTTCTTTCTTTTTCCATGCCACCAACAATATTTCGAATATAAACTAAAAGAAAGGGAAAAAATCTGAGCACTCTAAAAAAATGCAATAAACAATTTTCATGAAAGTACCTTATTACCAAAAAAAATATCGGAGAAAAATAAAAAAGGCTTAAATTTTTGACAAGACGCTTCGATCGAGTCAAAGATATATAAGAAGGGTCGGGGGGGGGGGGGGGGGGGGAGCGACCCTGCAGTACCATGTGAGGTATAATATACATAAACTACATTCCCAAAATCTATTCTATAAAGTATAAAAGTTGATATGTATAGCTCAAGACAGAAATATAGCAGTGTTTTTTATGTTGTCATTTTTACATAACTCAAGTACGCATGCTTTGGGAATAAAAAAAAATTGTCTCGTTCAATGTTTTTTTTTTTTTTTTTTTCTTTCTCTTTTCTTTTTTGTATAAACAAACTTATTGTCTCCTTTTAAAATTCTTTATTTATTTTATAGTAATAAACATAATATTATTCTATACTTTAAAGATATGAAAGTGTAAATTTATGTACAGAAGAGTAGTAGGTTTACACAAATTTAAGCACGAGTTTTATATAATTTTAAAATTCGAGTAACGTCTTAAATTTCTGGGACAGAAAGTGCTTGCATCGTAGTTTAGTAGTATGTATATGTATGTAGCTTTTGCTCACGCTCGTCTTTTTCTTTTTTTTTTTTTTTTTTTTTTTCCTGCTAGATGTAGCGTTCGTTCATCGTAGTTTTCTTTCCCTTACAGCAAGGTAAGGGAGCAAGCAAGCAAAAGAGAAAGAGAGAGAGAGAAACGGAAACTATTAGCATACGAATTGCTTCAATAGTTCAACGATGGGCGCTCATTTCACTGGTATTCACCCTGTCCCCCTGCCCGCCAACCCCGCTACCAACTTCGCTTCAAACACGGAGGAGAATATTTATTTTTTGTCTAACTTTAACCTGACAGCCTTTATGTTTACCTTTTTTTAGATGCTGTTGTTCTTGTTTCTTTTTTCTCTTTCCATTGTTTCCTTCTTTTTTTTATTTTAAATATATGTTTTGCATATAATATTATTTTTAGTCAAGAAAACTCTTTTAATCTTGATTTTTTTTAATAAAAAAATGTTGTCATTTTAAAAGTTTTCCTTAATTTTTTTGCAGCAAGTTTTATTTTACATATAATTGGAACAACATTTATTTTTAACCTTTTGACCCCAAAATGGCGTCAATACTTTACAAAGTATATTATATTGTTACTTTTTGCTTCATTTATATAATATCAATGATTTTAAATTATTAGTTTTGAAAGCTATAATAGTAAGTATATATATGGCATTACTTATTGAACATGACTTAATTTTATAATATATAGTTCTCAGATATAATGTAAATTTGATCAAGTTTTTAAATAATATAAATTTGATTTTCATTTCACAATCTCAACTCCTGGACCAACTTTCATATTGTCTCCTCCTCTTCCCCCTGCCATCCTCTACTTACAACCCTTTACCACCCCTTCATCTCGACTTATGATTCCCTAGATAATCCAACGACTAATTTTAAGGCTCCCCTAATTATCATTAAAGCTAAAATATTATAATTGCGGTTTATGGCTGCGTTAATTATGCAAGCTCTACGTGCATTATTCACGAATTAAGATAAGCCTCCTTCTCACTGTGGCCAACTTTTTTTCTCTCTCTTTCTCTCTCGTTTCCTATGGGAATTCTTCTTCAAATGAAAGAATAAAAATTTTGTGTTTAAAAAATTACTCTAGTCTTCTGTTCTTTTTTTGTTACAATGTAATAGCTACAATAGCACTATGTGTGACACTCGTGCCACCACTTGAGTATACTACGTTGATTTTTAACATTGAAGTAAAGCAGGCAAGAAAACTCACATAAAACATAAACTCCAAATCTGGAGCTAAGAGGTTCAAGCAGTTTTAGAAATATGACTGGAAGATCCAAAATAAAAAACATTGTAAACAATTTTACAACAACGCTTACAATTCATTCTATTTGTATTTTAAACAAATACCATCCAAAAATAAAAATCCTTTTGTAAAATGCTTGTATATGATAAATTAAAAAATACCCCTCTCTCCCAGAAACAAATAATCAATATTTTATTAATTACAACTATTTTATTATTAAGTCTTTCTAAATCATTTACTGTTGAAAATTTGTGACGCATCTTTTAGAATTTTCAATATTAACACGACCCATAACATTACATAATTAACACAAAATAATTGTCAAATTCTTCGAGAATAATTGTTGAAACTGACCATAGTGCTCTTCTTGTTATTGATAATTATTGTATCACAAAACATGATACTCATAAACTTTTCATGCTTTGGTTTTATATGCTTGTCAATTAACTTTAATGAAGAAACGTACAAAAGAGAAAAGAGATATAATTTTCCAGAGATCCGACGTTTCTTTTGTAAAATTCATAAGTGTTGCCAGTTGCCATACAAAGCGTTATCACAGTTTTCAGATATAATAAGAAATAGATAGAGAAATATATATATATATATATATATATATATATATATATATATATATATATATATATATATATATATATATATATATATATATATATATATATATATATATATATATATATATAAACAAACAAACAAATAAAAACAAACGATAAATAATATTTGTTTTTATGAATATAAACTTTTGATACCAATGCAGAAAGTTTAAGATTTATTTTGTCAGATTCAATTAATGTGGACAGCTATAAAATAAAATATTAAAAAAAAAAGGCCTGGAATAACTTTATGATTAATTATAATATAATTTCCATATTTTATAAAATATATAAATATTTTTTTCCTAGAGTAATATAGTATGATTGTTAAGAAAAAATATCAAGCTTTCCCTATCGTTATTCTCCTCTCAAGCTATTTTTTGTTTCTAATAAAAGGGGTATATATGTATATAAAGATGATATCGGATTTGATCTTACTAAATTTACTATATTGCATAATTTGTGTGTACAGAAAGGAATATCTTTCAAATTTATATACGTATATAAATGTAGAACTTTCATTTCATTATAACTTTATTTATGATTGTTATAATAAATAAATTTTCGCTAAATATTGATCATCTTTATATTATATATAAGGCATAAAATAGGAAATCATTCAAGTGAGTTTAATTTAAAGAGAGATGCATTTCGTCTGATAAGGTTAATTAGGCTTGGTTAATGAAGTATGAAATACTGGGAATGCTACGAAGAGTTATCATGACCGTACATCTCTGAAAGAACGAGACAACCCAAGCTAAATGTACTGCAAATCTTAGAGATTCTATCTTTTAACTTGAAAATTATAGTTTATATAATCTTACTTACAGAAATTATTATTCTACTACTGAATGTTGTATAATATAAATATATTATACAAAATGCGTACATTCATATTATACATTAAATACAAAATATAATTATGATGTATATAATAATACTTTAACTGTAATAATGTTTTATTTGTCTGCATATATTTTACATTTTCTTTTTCTTGTTACACATAAATATATTGTTTTATTTATTGTAAATAATTTGATATCACTTTTAAATTATATTACTACACTTTTAATGGACATCTCAAAACCAATGACACTTGGATAATGATTGTATAACGAATTGCCTCATTATTTATGGCAAGAAGTTATATACATGCAAATGAAATTCATAAAGCAAACTCATGTAATAATAATATATAATCAACAAAGTAAATTCTGTAAAAAATAATAATAATAATAAAAAGAAAAGGCAGTTACATTTGTCAATGATTTTAACCACGGATAAGTTTCATAACCTGTATAATACGTTACTGAATATCAATGACTCGTTGTGTAAAAAATGTTCCTGACAAACAAATATTATTAAATTTATTATATATATATTTATATATAAAATACACACAGATATATATTTTTTACTAATCAGAAATATTCATTTTTTTTTTAATTTAAAAAAATAAGCTCTTATAGAGGTAATTCAAAGAAACTTTGTTAGAAAACTGCGCGAAAAAAGTAAGCAAAAATATAACAGCCAAGATTACGTCCAAGTATTTGCAAATATTAATTTGTTGACGTTAGAAAAAAATGCGCAATGGAAATAATATAATTTACCTTAACACAAATTACGTATTGATATTGATGATTCTGATGATTGTAGTATAATCTTTCATGTTCCTAAAAAAAATGCTGAGAATTCAATCATTCTTTTGAAATTCAACTTGTTCAAATGATGTCTCAAAAAATTCAATTGTTGTGAGAGCTACCTCAATTTGTAATAATTTAAGTATTGATATCGTTAATGATTCATATAATTCAAATGAGAAGCTTATTTTTAATAATGAATAAATGAACTGATATGTTGCATGCTCTTTTTGTAACTTTCATTTGTCTTGTTCTTGATTTTAAAATGATTTTATGTTCTGTGTGTACCACCAATATAAAGGGCGCAAGCCTTGTTTTTCGTTGCAAATGAATAAATATAAAATGTGAAAATATGTTATAGAATATTATGCAAAAGTACGTGCAGTGCTTTGCTATTTTTTCTCAATAAACATAATATTTTATATCTAAAGATGAGAATTGACTCAGGCAGTTGATAATAGTAAACATTATGTGGAAATATTATTAAATCATTTATTTATATTCTATTTTAACTACGGTTTGGTTTGATTTTTGTAATATCTTTAGGCATTTAGACCACAAGGACAACATTTGTATATTTGAAGATTAATTTATATCACAACAGAATATTTACAGTATTCAAGCTATTTAAGTACAAAGCTAAAATATGACAAATTCAAAGTACTGTGTACAACGCTCACAGCATAAATTTCCAAAATTTATATTCTCAAATTTATTTCAGTATTTGAAAAAAAAAAAAAAAAAGAAAAAAAAAAATGAGAGAGTTAGAATGATTGAATTCACAGTATGAATGGAAAAGTATACCAACAACAATCCTAACGCAAGTTAGTGAAATGTGCCTAATTTTAAACTTGGCAATATCATAATATCCGGTTGTTTTTATGCCACTTTACGTTGTCATAGAGAGAGAGAGAGAGAGAGAGAGAGAGAGAGAGAGAGAGAGAGAGAGAGAGAGAGAGAGAGAGAGAGAGAGAGAGAGAGAGAGAGAAATAAAGAAATATGGAAGTAGGCAAAAAGTGGATCTGTTTATTGCAGTTTATTTCACACCCCTTACTATGTTTTAAATGTTATAAAATTATTTTGAATTATTATTAGTATATTTTTATCATTATTATTATTAGTGAAACGCATTCTCTTATTTCCGTGATATATGTGTATGCAAATTAAGCAGCTGAGAAATAAGCAAATCCTATAAGATGTGTTTTGTAGAAATTATATAATGCCAGATATTACAAAGTATTATTGATTACTTTAATTGGAGTAAAATAATCACGTTTCGTACATATCTCAACAAAATAAAGCATAATTAGTATTTATGATAATAGAACCATATCAGTAATAGCAGTATTTGGTGTATGTTTTTATATATACGTATATATATTTTTTTTATTGGATCCAGATTTAAATATGTATTATTATTTGTTTAATTTACGAAATTGGTTGCCTCTTTTATAAAAGATGGAGATTCATTTTTATACCATTTAACATTTCTCGTTCCAAAAGTTTTTAAGTTGAATACTTTCTAATATATACTTGTGTATCATATTACATTATCCTACATCTTTCTTTCTGTTTAACAAACTATACAAAAGTACGTACGTACTTCTATTATGAAGATGAGCATAAATGCGCACACTTATTAAAGCAATTTACATACAAAATGAATTAAAGTAAAATATTTGGAAATGTATAATTTTATATTATGCAAACATTAGTTGTATAGTAAAGGAAAACTTTTACCATATTTGCAGTGATGAAAATGTGAAGTTTGACTTCCCGTGTGCGTGTTGCGTACTTCAATCTATGAAGAAGCGATGTTTTCAAATGTCCATTTAATTAATGAGGAAGACTGAAATAATTAAGGGGGCAAATTCATTGAATATTCTAAAAGAAGACATTGTCCTGAATAGATATACGATTTTGTAATTTTTGAGTTCATTAAATATTTTTAATTAATTTTTTAAAGTCACGAAATGACTTCACGGGTGTCAACTTTTTCCTATGCCCACATGCATAAGTCCAACTAAAAAATTAGTAATTTGCATATCAATCGATTCAGAACAATGTTCTCTTTTAGAATATGCAATAAAATGACCCCCTAAAATTTTATTACTCTTTCTCATTGCTTCCTTTTGAAATATTCATTGCATATTATGTAAAATATTCATATTTTGTTTTTCAATTACAAATACTTATATCATGTTTTTGGACTGCTACAAAACATTTGTTGCAAGACGTTAGGTAAAACACTTTGACTCACAAGCGGTGTTCACCCGGTGCAACGTGTATAATTAATTTATTTGACTGCATGCAATTTCCATTTAAATTAATTCATTGAAGTTTGCATGCAATCAAAATTTATTACATAATATAAATATTGCTACATGTGGCAACTAATAGGTTAATAATAATATGCAAGGCCAGTGATAATTGTCTTATTTTTGTAGATTTAAAATTGCATATTTTTCTCTTCATTTTACAGACAAAAAAAAAAAACAAAAAAAAAGATAATTTTCAGCTACATTTGTTCATAATACATTACATAGCATAAACATTATGTTGTACAGCATAATTATTTATCTTGTTGTAATTTTCAGCATCATTTATGCTATAATAACATAAATGCAGCTTTTATTCGGATACCATGTTAGGAGTTGTAATCTAAATTATCTACAGTTTGGTATTTTACAAAGTTTAGTCAATTTACATTTACTATATTTTGATGTGCGCACTTTTGTACCATCCCATCATACTCTTACTCTATAACTCTACACACTACTACTACAAGCTATTTGTTATTTTATAATTATCCATTTATATCTTTAGTTGGGACGAAAGCAGACACAAAAAATGTCAATTTAGCCGAACAATCAACATTGTACCGAAATGAAATGAATAACTTTCAATTTTAGTGATGCATTTCAGTCTATAGTTGTGAAATTTTTTAATTTCGTTGCGGTACAGCTTACAAAATACAGAGTGATCTTCAAATTAAATAGTAATTTCAAGTGCAAATATTACAAACAATTTGAATACCTCCAATTCTAAATTAAATATGTTTTATTTTTATACTCATTTACTTTTTGAATGAAAAAACCAAAATTATTTTAAACAAAATAATTTTTGATATAACTATAATAATTTTTTTTTAAGTTGTTGTGAGGGCCTAACAGTTCTGTTATAAAAAAACCTTATAGCCACTAATAACTAGCCTTGATCAAGACTATTTAAAACCATTGTGATTTATGAGGATGTATGTACATTATATATATTTATGTATTGTAATTATTTGCATTGTTACTATCAACAGTCTGGATATATAAAATTTTCGATTTCTTATTTTTTAAATAGGAAAAAAATTTTTTATGTAAATATATTTAATTGTGAACAATTGAATATCAAACATTATTAGTTACATTATTAGTTAGTTGTTATTATTATTACACCACAGAAATTGCTAAGTAATTAACGTGTTGAAAAAAATACTTATAAAAATAATTAATTAATTAAATTAATATAAAACAGCTGCTTATTTTCTGTTGACAGAACCAAAATTATTTTAGTAAAAATCATTTCTTATATCTATAGCTTAAAATTGTCATCAATCACAAGAGTTTATAAATGTTATTTTCACAAATATTCCATATTAGATTACCTCTAATTTATCTACCTCCTATCTCTAAACTATTAAATTCCATATCTTATTTAATTATAATTTTCTGTGGCCAAGTATGAGTTCTATATTTTTTTAAATCAACTCCGATATAAAATATTTTCACTTTTTATCTAAAATAATAATATAAAAAAAAAACTCCATCTCACTTAAAGTACTTATTATAAATTCAACTAAGTTTTTTGCTAATTTTAATAAAGACAAAAACTTTTTTTATCATGTTAAGTCTAGTTTCAATGGTAACTTGTATTTTCTTGATAGAGTAAAATTATTAGCTCTTACCTTGCATATAGAGGAGTTTATTTAAGATGTGGAGGGAAAGTTTTAAATTTTAATCTTACTCTAGAGAATAGTCAATTCTAAAAGGTTTAATAATTTTTCTTAAAACGTACGAATTTAAGACTCCGTATGGAATATAAGCAGAGATCCTTGAAGCCATTTATAATACGACCCTCTTATACTTTTTTTCCTCGAGTTTTTCCTCCTCTTTTGCTTATTCAAAAATTGAACAAATTGTTAAATACATTATTGGAATAAATCTACTTATTATAATTTTTTTAACTTAAATTAATAATAAATAGCCTTTTTTATGATTTTTCTTAAGCACTTTTTGTTTTAAATATAAATTTCATGTTCTAACGTAAGGCAAATGTGTTAAATAAATAATATTATATAATATTTAATATTTGAGAGTGCAAAATAATACAATTTTAAATTTTGAAGAAATAAGCTAACTTTCTGTACTTTGTGCTATAGAGTTTAATTGAAATTCCTTACAATTCATTTTGCTGTAGGGGAAATAAATATTATGAAACATTATTCTGTCATCAAATGCATTAAAGGAGAAGGAGACGGTAGTTAACGGGCATGTATATTTAATAAATAATTGACGAAATCTTTGCTTCAATTCATTCAATCAAATAACTTCTTCTTCTACTTTTTTTCCCCATATATATATAAATATTGTAATATTCAACAGTGCGGGACAACAGGGAGTTAAATGTACACGTTTTTGGTAAAAATGTAGGAATTTTGCTAACGAGATAACCAGGTATGAATACGGGGTGATTTTTTTTATTTATTTATCTTTTTATTTATTTGTTCGTTATTTCTTCCTTCATTTGCATTCAGAAAATTAGCCTGAATGTTGTATATTATTGCCTAAAATGTGTTGCAAATTTATTATTCTTCAACCCAGGACCATCTTAATTTCCCTATTAAGAAGGTGCCTAACCTGAGGAAAATTCCCCTCTGATAGAGTATTGTAAATAGAAGAAATAAAAAGTTATATACTTATCGTTGTTGTTGTTGTTGTTGTTGTTGTTGTTGTTGTTGTTGTTGTTGTTGTTGTTGTTGTTGTTGTTGTTGTTGTTATTATTATTTTTATTATTTTAATAATCCAAGTTGCAGTAATGTTGCTTTTCTGTGCATCTACTCAAAAATGTATAATGTTGAACCGTCAAAATGTACTAAAAAATAAAACAATAATTTTGAAAAACTGTAACTGTTCAATAATGTAATTGTGATCAAATATTCTCATTTCATTATAGAGGCTAAAAATTAGGTACTTTGGCATTTGGCAATTAAGTTAAAAGCTGTTAAGATCAATTTGTTAAATATTTTTTTCCACAGAATAACTCAAAATATGTAAATAATAATATTAATAATAAAAAAAAAGGCATTATGATTTTTTTTTTTTAATTCCAATTATTTTAATATTTTTATTTTATTTATAAGAAATCAAGTTCGATATGTTGATTCGATTATACATATTTTTATCCTTTATGCGATGTGCTCAAATACTGAAATATTTATCATAGGTAGTTAATATGATTGAATTGAAAATGACAATTTCAAAGACAGTCTTCCAACGACAAACCTTCGTATATTTTCGTACAGGTCACGGTTTTCCTTCCACTGCATGTTGGCAAGGTTGGACAAAAGTACAATTCTCTCATCTTGTAGGTTTTTATATTTTAAGTGTCAATAAGAGTTTCCCGTAATATAAAGAAAGCTAAATGTACTATAATATCGATTTACAGCTTACGTTAAAAATGTCATGCGATATTTTTGGGGAAAAATCTCTATTAAATTAAAGACTTCAATGTAACTGAATGTAATAATTTGTAATTGTCAAGATATATATAGTGATATACAACTTGACATTAAAACATAATTATGTTTTTAAAAACAAAACTTAATGATCGGAATAGTTAAAAAAAAAAAAACTATACAATATGTAAGCAACTGAGAATAATTATTAGCTTATTATGAAGATAAACAAAAAATGCAAGGTATATATAGCCGCGGGTTAAAAATATTAGAAAAGGGAAATTTTATTTCTTAATTAATCTGTTTTACACTGCGAATAAATTAATTAGTGGATTAATAATAATTATATAGCACACTCACAAATAGCTAGTTATTACTATATATTAGCTAATATTAATACTCAAATGCATTACAATTCTTACACTTCATAAGTTATAGTACTAAAATTATAGCTTCAAACCCTAAATTATTATCTAAATGTAAGCTGCAAAATGTTTAAAATGGTGGTAGATGCAAAGAGAAATAATTGGTTGGTGTAGCTTATTCAATTTAGTTTATTTTTAAAGTGAACTTGAGTTTGCTAAAAAAAAAAAAAAAAAAAAAAAAAAAAAGTCCACACAGACAAATGACAGTTGATATTTGTTTTAGTAGCAACCTGTTGCATCTAGCAAGCACATTTCACCCCGCTGCCCCCTTTGCCATCCACCCCCAAACTTTCAACGCGTACTCGTATGTAAAATTTTAATAAGATAATGCAGTTATATACTTTTCTGTGTTTCTTCATTTTACAGATTTCCTGAGTTAATTTTTACGTAAAACTTTATTTTAATCATGATGTTTAACGTTCTACATATATATTTTGTTCCTCTTCGTTAAAAATTAATTGCTATTTTGTTGAACACCATCTTTTTATGTCACATTATTTATTTAGCATAACATTTGAAATACGCAAGTATTTAGAAATATGCTATTAAATTAAACACGGTTTTTTTGTTGTTTTTTTCTATGTGTATAATATAGGAACTTTTGTATTATGTCTTCATTTAGAACTTATGGTTGCATTTTCATTTTATTAAATATATAGCTATTTTATTTTATATGACGTACAATATTTTTACGGATCCGATTACGGCTATAACGATTAAAGTCACTCGTGTAACTGTAATAATAAGTAACTTTTTTAAGGCATTGTGAGGGCTTCACAGCCCTATATTATACAAAACCTTAACCACAACATTACATGATAATATTACATATAAACAAAAAATTAATACTATAAAGGGACATAAAAATTGCAGAAAATGTTTGACATAATACATTTTAATATACTTTTTTCCCCTTATATTTATAGACAATAATATATATAGCATAAATGATCTTATGCTAGATTTAATTTGTTTAGTACTAAATGAGTTAGCTAAATGAAAGTTAATTTTGGCTAGTTATAATCTTTATAGCTATTTAAATTTGCAACGTATACAATCGACCAAGATTGAAATGTTTAACATTCCAATATTCCCACCAAATTTTCAATGAGATTTTTCTATATTTGATTTTTCTATGGGAGAAATAAGCACTGATCTAAAATGATAATTTTTTTAATCTTAAGTCTAGTGTGTCGAGTATATTTTTTATTAACATTAGATATAGAACATTTCATATCAATACAACCTTATATCAATATTAATGTAGCTCAAATTTCTCTCCTCTCACCTTTTCATGTCCATTTATATTTACTAATTTACTAAAGATTGAATCTTAAATTAACCCTCTCACATAATAAAACAAGTTAAGGGGTTTGAAAAAAAAATGATTCGAGTTATAAACAAATCTGTGATATGTCTAAACTAAAAAGAGCTGTCACGCCTGAATAAAGTTTATTATTATTATATTATAATTATTTCTGTGATACTATTTTCTGAAATGTGAATGTATTATTATATTAGAATATTGCAATAATCAAATGTAATTTATAATTTAAGTGTGATTTGTTTTCTGTACGAACAAGTTTCTAGTAGCTGCATTTACATCACACAATTTAAATTCACTGCATGAATAAAATAAATTACGTAATTTATGCTACATTTATGTGATGTCGCATAATGTTGCAATTTTAGAATAGCATAGGCCTAAATATTATAATTATGCTATTATACTATAGCATAAAAAAAATTCTCATGCTCCTGTGCACTAACAGGAAACAGCATAAAAAATAACTATTATTTAATGAAGCATAAATTATGTTGAAATAAATCAATTTTGCTGAAGTTGTGCTAACATACGTAATTATATGTATTTTTATCGGTGTATAGGCCTAACATTTTACTAACAGGCCTAATTAATTTCCATAAGTTTAATGCTCAATAATTAAATATAATAATGATTGGGAGGAAATATAAATATAAAACTCTCATTTTTAGATTTGATAATATTTTATTATTTATGTCAATTGATCAATTTCAATATAGAAAGTTTGATTACAGTAGCATATATACAGAAGATATACAATATAAGAATCATATTTAAATATACAAATTTTCTATAAATTTCTTCATAAAAAAGTATTATGCGCACTTTTTTTTTCTGTTCTTGTTGTATGTATGTTGATCGGATCACTATATAGCTCAAATTCACAATACTTTAAAAAGACAAATAAAAATAAATAAAATATAAGATTGGAATTTCAACTGTGGACAAGACCATATTCAATATTTTATAGCCAATAACAAATAAAACAAAACAAGTCTTTTCTCTAATCATTTAAATATAGTTGCAATTGAATTTTTTTTTTTTAAATATTAAGCTGCATATAAAAAAATCATAACATAAAAATATAATTAAAAACAACAACAATAAGTTATCAAATAAGATTTAACTATATAATAAATGCAATATTTTCTCCACCCTATAAAAGATCCATACATATTTAAATAACTCCTACAGTTCCAAGTACTTACAGAATTCTTTACTTCATCATTCCTAGCACTACCTTTGGTATTAACAGCATCAAGAAAAATAGCAAGGAAAAGAGGAAGAATAGGGAAAAAGCCAAGCAAAACTTTTTAATAATGCAGTTTGAAAAATTATTTCAAAGTAAAACCTCTTAAAACTTTACATACGTACCTCTAGAAATTGAAATTACACATATCATAACAATAGTAAATAATAAGAACAAAGAGATTTTTAAATTAGTAAATAGTGTATACATGTATACAAAAATATATACATGAACTATATTTGAAATTGTCAATTGCATGAAAAATTCTATAAATACTTGAAATGTGATATACATAGGATTAAGATGAAGGCAGAAGTAACATATAGGAGCACCAATTACCAGTTTGTGCATTTCTTGCTATGTTTGCAACTATATCTATACAATAGAGGTGTTATAGCTGATAAAAATGTATGCATAGTAAATTTCTGATAATTGGCGTTCCAACAATATATATTGAATTTCTATTACACTATTGACACAAGTGGTCCCTGAATTGTAAATGTAATTAAGTCAACTAAATTACACCTAAGTACCACTATAAAATCTGATAATAAAACATAAAAGTGTTTCTTTTTGTCATGCTTCACTGGCTGAGCAAGTTATATACTTTTTTCTTTATCTTTAAAAACTATCCATTTATTATTATATCTTTCTCCTAAGTTTTATTTATTTATTATTATTTATATAAGTAATAAGAAATGAAGAGTCTTGTAATAATCATAATAAGAAATGAAAAAATCTTGTAATACTTTCATATGGATGGCTACATATTGTTGTTATTTTGGACTTTGGAAATCAGATTTTTTATTTCTAATATATAAACTTTCTGAGCTATCTCCATAATTAATATGTTTATACTCTATATTATATTAAGTATAATATTTTATCAAACACTCATGTATATGATGTATGTAATCAGTGATATAACAGTATTATTAATTAACCTTATTGTTGTGTGTCTTTCCAAACATCTAAACTACCTAAACTAATAGACTAGAATAGATACAGTATACATTACAATTTCTTTAAAATGTTTTGAAAAATTATTTTATATTATTATTATAATTTTGTTGTCACTTGTTAATTAACCTCCAATTGTATATGGCAAAAATATACATATATGTATGCCAATTCTGTAAGGACATATAAAAAGACAACAATCATCTCTGTACTACTGTTTTTGTAACATTTTAATATGTGGCCAAAATATATTTACCTCATTGTATATACTAAATACATATAGATCAAATTAAAACTTATTTAATTTTTCATTTTTTTTCCAGCTTATTTTAGTTAAACATATCATTCTTATACTAAGACAATAAAGATATAAGCTCAGTACAATATAATCTCAGGCCAAAAAGTTTATTTAAATTCAAAGAAGTTAGCCACAACATGGATAAACTGAGCATCATAGACATGCCACCATTATGATAAATATCTTGTAAAGGTGGATTACCACCTTTGGCATGGATTTAACAAGATGCCATTTTGGCCCGAGTCCCTTGAATTGGACAGTATGAATGAAGAATTTGATAGTGCTAGTTGTGATACACACACATACGTCTTATAAAATGAACAATTTAACCAAATCAAGCTGAAAAATTGCATAATATATTTCAAATGACAAAAGTCATTATACTGCCATATAATATCTAAATCTTACAGTTTTCTTTAACAATAAAATGTCATATAAACAAAATATTATACTATATGTTCAAAAAAATTAAAAGAAAAAAAAAAGTACAAATCTTTACAGATGATAAAATTTAAAAATGAGCTCATAATTCCATATTGAAGCTCAATTTACAACTAATTACCTGTTTCTTTTTTATCATATGTATTAGCTTAAAAATTTTATTTTGCATGATTCATATTGTTCAAGTTATCTGTTTATTGTTTTACAGGCGCAAATATAAGCTCTCCATTTTTGTAAGGTGCTGATGTAGCATCAGCACCTTACAGTTTTTTTTTTTTCTTTACACACATTATAATATAATTATGATATTATAATATATAATGTATAATATCAACAAGAAAGTGAAGTATGAAGAGTTTATAAAGTACTAAAAGATAGTTGACATACAGTTAACTTTTTTTGTTTTGTTTGTTGCAAATATGCTGCCAGATATTTAAACTGTAAGAGTATAGCTAACACAAGTACTTATTTCTATATTAACACATTTAAAAAAAACACATATTATTATTATTAGTGCATTAACACTTGAATAACTAATGAACAAAGTCTTGTAATTAAAATATTAGACTAAAAAGATGAAGCAACTACTCATACTTTGATTGAATACATGAAAAAAAGAGCAATATAATATAATAAGCCATTCAGCATGAATTTATTTATTTACTTTGTAACTGATTCTACAAGAGGCAATTTTATTTTATAGTTTAGGAAGACACTTATACAACTAGTTCTTTGAAATAAGAAGAAATAAAATCTCCTTTTTTTTATATATTGCAATTTGTATCAAAGAGCACCATATGAAATATAAGGGCCATTTGTAGTCATTATTTTCATCCTTTCTTCCAGAAGTAAAGCTAAGAATATTAAGTTAAGTGATGTATGTATATTATATATATAATTGAGAATATAGTAACTTTTTACTGTTAACTGCACCATTTAAAAATCTGGTCCTTTACTTACCTCACCTAAAAATCTAGCTACTTTACAGTTGTGTTACATATTGAAAATTACACCATAATGAAGATTTAGAATTACAGAAAATTTTAACTGTCATCCGAACTTGTTATATTATTTAAGAAAGCACAATATTTTAAGTACGGGTATTTTTGTTATATGCGTGTGTATTTTATTGTTAGATAGGACATATGTATCATTGATTGAAGGAGTTAAAAATATATGCACGAGTATACTCAACTTTTTTTCTAATATATTTTGTAAATAAAACTTTGTGCTCACTATTGTGTATGAAGCAATAATAATTAAATTGATAAATATATTTGTGATGGTTCAATTTTAATTGATTTTGACAAAAATTTACATGAATAATGATTCATGTAAATTCATGTTGTACAATACAGGCTCATTGTAAAAATAATTTTTATTATATAACTGTATAATATTTGATTTGCTTCAATATAATAAAAAGTAGTTGTTAGTTAATTTTTAATGCTTATATTGCTTGATAATTGTGTTTATTGTCTAATTTTTGTATATTTCGGCATTAGTTTGTTACATTTGCTGCTGTAGTTTATAGTGGAACAGATACCATAGCATATAGCATAGCATACACCATTACATATAGCATAGCATACCAAACCATGGCACTAATTATTTGCTAAAATCCTTCAACAACCTCTGCCCCATTAAACACAACTGATTCAAATATATTTTTCATTATTTGTCCTATGAGGAGCAGCACATATGTGATGCTTAGTAAAGCATATTAAAAATGTTTTCATATTGAATTCCATGGTAAAGAAATGTTAGCAACACACCGGCTTACAATGATTTAGAACCTTGTTCTCGTGAAACTAGGTCATGCCAAATATCTCGTAACCCAATTGCAAAATGTACACTTGTAACATTTGCAAGTAGAATATGTGTTCTTATCATAGTCATTTAAGCTGTTCTTTAGGTACTTCGATTTACATTACCCATTATGATATTCCAAGAACTCAAAAAATAATGATAAACAAAAAATGACAATAATCACATTATCTTTATTTGAAATTTGACAGAAAGTTTCTCATGAAGTTTAGCATTTGGGTTGTCTTACTTTGAGCGAGTCCTTGGAACAAAGCTTTACCTCAACATGTTTGCCCCCATAGTGCTCTACAAACAAAGAAAAGAAACATCTCAAATAATAGATCACATTTCTCTCTCTGCAATAAGTGATTATGCATCATAACTTAGACAGTACACTTCTTTGCATTAAATCAAAAATGTTTGTCCGTTTTTGTTATATTTGTGTGTATTTATACTGTACATACTAAAAGTGACTAACAAGTAATATAGAGATTCTAGCTATTATTATTATTTAATTCAACTGTCATAAGATACAGAGCTATTATTATAATTATTATTTGTATGAACTTTTTTTTTTATCTATTCACCTTTAAAATATTCATTAGGTATAGCAAGAATAAGTCTTATAATAACATACTACTCCCAGAAAACAGCCTTCAACAGTCAAAATAAGAGCACCAGGCTATATAAAACCCAAGTTATGGTTACTATAATATAACAAATGGTGGTAACAAGAATGAAGCTTGCAAACTCACAGAACCTACAAATTATTATTATTTAATGTAGCACAAAAGCTATGAACTTACAACAAATTGTTCATTCTTTTATGCCTTTTTTTTTTTTACTAAATCACAGGATTGTGATCACATAAATAACTTTTTTCTTCTTTTTCTTTTTGTTTTAAATTCTACAAAAAAGGAAAGAAAAGAAATAAACTTACACAAAATTTTGATATTAAATTATAATTATATAATAAATATTTAAATACTGTTAAAAGTGTTGTTAGTTTTTATTGTAGTGTGTCATCAACAGGTGCAAATATTTATTGACACAGAAATGAATGTGAAAGTGAGATATGGCGTGCCATTTGTACTTGCAGACTTTTTGTTACAAAAGAACAAATAAAAACTACAACATATATCGCTTCTCACAATTCATTAAGGCCATACAGAATCTACTTTAAAAAATAACAAAAATTGAAACCTGCACTTTACTAGGTTGGGAAATCTACACGAATGCATACAATATAGCGTAATTGGTCTTAAATTAAAGGCAATACAATATTATTTTACAGGAATGTGTTAAAACAATGTATTGCAAAATTTGACTCCGTGGCAAGGAGAAACGTTTTGCAAAGTCGCAATTTTTACTACAGTGTTAAGAGAGCTCGTTTTTAGCAGGCGATATCTCTATTAATATTAAAGATAAATCCATAGTGTAAGCGAGGAAAATTATCCTCATATCTTCCTATTTATGAATATCAAAGAAAAAAAAATTTAAAATAAAAATTACAGGCGTAATTCAATTAGCTGTAAAAATGTAGCCAAAAACCAACGGCTTAACTTATATGAGTGAAAATGATAATAGAAGCGTAGAAGCGGTAATGAAGAATGTAAAAGACTTTTATTTTGAAAAAGTTGAATTAGAAACCAATTTACAATTTTAAAAAAATTACGCATGTCAAAGTTAGGTAATCATACTATAGATACTCCCCTTACGCCTTGACTCTTCATTTCCCCTCACTTCCAAGCTTGATGCATTTCCCTTTCCGACCGCATGCAAATGTTTTTCTACCTAGTAAAGGAGAAAAAAAAAAGTTTTTCTGTCTATACTGCCTATTCTCACTTCAATCACTTGAAATATTACAAAATATACGTTTATGTTATAATAACTTGCATTTCCTATCACTTTTTTTTTTGTATGGTTCATAATAATACAAATAATTTTTCCTATATACTTTATAATTTGTATAAAATATTAAATTATTAACAATGTCATAAACCTTCTTTTAATGATTAAACCACAATACAATTAGTAATTTTTTTTCATTGTTTGAATTTGGTAATTACTTTTTATATTTCCTTTTTTTGGGGGGGGGGCAGGGGGGTTGTAATTAAATGTCAGTAACCATTTCTTATGTAATTTCTTTCCTTTTAATTTACATGAAATTTATTAAGATAGAATTTATTTTTAAGTTGAAAGGAACTAAATTATAATAATGAAATAATTTGTTTTTTGTTCTTTACTATAGTACAAAGCTTTATTTTAAACGTTTTCACATAGATTGCAGTGGAATTAATTATAATTAAACATAATTTTTTTTTAGATTTTTTCTTATTTATAAATGGTAATTCACCATATTATATGAAATTAAATATTTGTAGTAACAATATTTAAGAAAAACTTCTATTTAAAGAACGAAAACAAAGCTCACATATTAATTGTTTGCATAAATATAGTAATATAAACGCAATTTGCTTCAATTGGATGCAAGAATTGTTTTAAATTTCTTTATGTACGTATATTATTTAAACATCAAGCTAGACTTCAATAGTTCTTTTTCAAATTTTTTTTTTTTATATTTTTATATTTATATGTGTCTGCGTTACACGACGTGGAGCTTCAATGTTATTGAAGCAAAGTAATAGTGGCTGACGAGAAAGCATCGAACTGAGCGTATCGCACAAAAATGTTGCGATGGTGACCAAAGATCCGCTTCTTCCATTTTTAATAGAGGTGAGTTTCATATCACTATCAGGTAAGATTTTACCTTTGTTGAAAATGGAAGAAGCTGTTTTTGAAACTAGAAAACTCTTTTTTTTTTTATATCACATTGATGCGATGTACCTGAGACGCGTGCAAGTGACATGCATGGAAATGAAAACATCATGACAACCACCGCTATTACAAAAATTAATCAAAACTTAAACTATTGACTCGAAATAACATAGTGTACCGTGTCTATTTTGGAATCTATGTATTTTTTTTTTTTTTTTGAATAACCGTAATTCGCTCAGATTTTTTAAAACAATTTATGCAAAATATGAATTAATATACACAGTTATGGATTATATTGTGCAATTCATCAAGAAATGTTTTTTTTTTCCTTTAAATTTATTTTCAAATTAAAAGTTTAAAAATGTAAAAAATACAGATAATTGGTACAGATAATGACCTAAAATAATTCAAAACAGTAATTTTTTTTACCGTTTTATTGAAAGAAATAGCAAGATTAATAAATATCGGGAAAAATCAAGCAATATAAGAATATTTATATTGTATTGTGATCAAGTATAGTAATGAAAAAAATTATGACATTTTTAATAATTCAATAGCTTATAAAAATTGAAAAGTATAGGAAAAATTACTTGTATTATTATAAACCATACAAAAAAAAAGTGATAGGAAATGCAAATTATTATAACATAAACGTATATTTTGTAATATTTCAAGTGATTGAAGTGAGAATAGGCAGTATAGACAGAAAAACTTTTTTTTTTTCTCCTTTACTAGGTAGAAAAACATTTGCATGCGGTCGGAAAGGGAAATGCATCAAGCTTGGAAGTGAGGGGAAATGAAGAGTCAAGGCGTAAGGGGAGTATCTATAGTATGATTACCTAACTTTGACATGCGTAATTTTTTTAAAATTGTAAATTGGTTTCTAATTCAACTTTTTCAAAATAAAAGTCTTTTACATTCTTCATTACCGCTTCTACGCTTCTATTATCATTTTCACTCATATAAGTTAAGCCGTTGGTTTTTGGCTACATTTTTACAGCTAATTGAATTACGCCTGTAATTTTTATTTTAAATTTTTTTTTCTTTGATATTCATAAATAGGAAGATATGAGGATAATTTTCCTCGCTTACACTATGGATTTATCTTTAATATTAATAGAGATATCGCCTGCTAAAAACGAGCTCTCTTAACACTGTAGTAAAAATTGCGACTTTGCAAAACGTTTCTCCTTGACACGGAGTCAAATTTTGCAATACATTGTTTTAACACATTCCTGTAAAATAATATTGTATTGCCTTTAATTTAAGACCAATTACGCTATATTGTATGCATTCGTGTAGATTTCCCAACCTAGTAAAGTGCAGGTTTCAATTTTTGTTATTTTTTAAAGTAGATTCTGTATGGCCTTAATGAATTGTGAGAAGCGATATAGCAGGAAAAAAGAAGAAGACAGTAGCATCAGTTTGAAATAGATAACAAGGTCTGTTACAAGAAAAATCTGAATTATTTCACTTCTACAACAGGTGTATCCACGAGAGAAGCCAGACGTGCAGACTCGTGCTTGTTGGTGGTTGGCAAAAACAGCAGCGGGAACATTCCAAGTAAACATCCCAGGCTCACACCAATTGCTCGACCCTGCAACACAATAAAATAAACAAACATTTATTGAGGGAAAGTGGAGCTCTATGCAATCCCTTCCAGTACAGTTTGAAAAATCAACAAAGAAAAAAAAAATGATAAACAAAAATTATTTGGCCTTGGAAAGTGTGATACATTACTTCAGTTCTTTGGTGTATCCAAATTTAAAAAAAAAAAATAATAAAATAAAAAAATAAATAAATAAATAAAAAACAAACAAATACTGTCACAGATAGAATTCTGCAACAAATACTGTCACAGATAGAATTCTGCAACAAATACTGTCACAGATAGAATTCTGCATCTCAAGCTGGTAATAGCCACATCCAAAACCAGATTGAAAAATTATACAAAAGTGGAGACCTCCAAGTCCCTTATCACAGTGAATTCAACAGCCGAAGAGCTATTTACTATTTGTGTTAGTAAGATTTAGTATCCACTAACTAGACCACTGTTTAATGGTAACTAGTTCCCTTTAATACTTTCAATTTTATTTCTTACCATATTAGCAATGCGCCGACTACTCTTCATGTCCAACTGGATGGGGGAGAGTGGGGGAGGTTTGAAGCCAAACTTGGTCACCAAATTTTCAACATACCTTCAACATGATACATAAACTATTTTAATAATAAAAATAACACGTTTTATGTCTAGCTTTTGCTGGTTGACTATTATTATAATAGTCATATCGCATGGTTTTTAAAACTAATATTTTTCAAAAAAAAAAATATATATATTATATCTTAAACATTAGTTGACTAGGGTAAGATATGTATTTGCAAAACTCACCATGCAGAGCCAATACCAGCCACATCTGAGATAGTATTTCCCAATGCAGCAGCTGCCATGGTGCTTATTCCCAACGTCATACCAATTGTCAAATCAATGTAATCACCCTGAAACACCAACATATGACAATTGTTAATCAAAGGAAAGCAAATAGATAAAGGAAAATAACATTATAGAACTTCTACTGTGGTAATGCCCTTGCTGGTATTTCTATCCTTTCTTTAATATGGATCTTTAAATTGAAGGACAATTTGATGTTGTGATACTTGACTAATAAAAACACATAGATTTGAGAAAAGATTGGAAGTGAACCTAAAGCTGCGAGGTATGAGAGAGAATAATTTCTGACCCAGGCTGACATAAAAGCATAAGAGTACAATGATTGCATCTCATGGGAATTCAATAGTTTGAAATAGAGATTGCATACAATCAAATACAGTTCATATATTATACTTTGAAAATATTACACTGAGTAACTGCAAATCAAAGAAAAGTAATAGATGATTTTAATTAAAGCACGCTATATGGAAAGCTATATTATGCGAAAATCTTTAATTAATAGATACAAAAAAGGGGGACGCAAATTTTTTTTGTATCTATTATTTAAAGATTTTCGCGTAATATAGCTTTCAATATAGCGTGCTTTAATTAAAATCACCTATTACTTTTCTTTGATTTGCAATTTAAACCGTTTTTTTTTTTTTTTTTTTTTTTTCTTATATTTATATCTTACACTGAGTAACTATGAATTCAAGTTAGCTAAAATTTGTAATAATTGGGGAGGGGAAACAATCCATAACATGGGAAATTTTGAAATAGTTAGCCCATACTGCTTGATGTTAGTTTTGACCTTTTCTCTCTCTCTCTCTCTCTCTCTCTCTCTCTCTCTCTCTCTCTCTCTCTCTCTTATCTGACAGCTACACATTCTGAAATATTTTTTATCATAGATAAGCTTCAAAATGATACTTAAATTGTAGAGTCAATTAAATTTGAATATTCTGGAAAAATATATCAATAATAAACTTACCGCTACAATCATAATGAAGTTATCTAGGAATCCAAATCCAATGAATGGCAATGCATTATGAAGTCCCACTAAAATTTAAAATACAAGGTATTGTAAGGTAAATGCTACAATAATTACATGGAAAAAGTCTCTGTTTCCAGGTAGCAACAAAAGTGATATTTTTGAAGACTGCACAAATTTTTATATTTCTAATCCATTTTTTGTTAATATTTATTTATCAGTCTTTTGACATAAATTTTGAACTCTTGCAGCAATCAAATTGACTGCACTATCACTAGGCTTGTTCGTAAACCCTGTTCTCTTGCACCAAAAAATGCGCATTCTATTTGATTAACCATAGCTGATTGTCATTTTAGGGGCAAAGAACAGGGTTTACAAACAGCTCTACAGTCATTTTGCTTTGTGTGAACAAGCCTTAGAAGGTATTTAAACCAAAATACTTACGGAACGCAAGCTCTTTTGTTGTTGGTTCTGGTTGAGTCTCAGCTTTAAAACGACAAAACAAATTGTAAGTCTCTCAAATAGTAAAATATTAATAAATAATATTAATGAAAAATAGAAACACTTATAGGTATGTATTGCAGTTTCATGCTTTTTCACAACATCTTAGTAAGAAAAAGAACAAGTTCGAGAAACAAAAAGGAAATAAACAGATAATAAATATAAATTAATCAACAAAAAAACATAGTGAACTGTTGATTCCCCCTCCAGTTTCATTAGTTCTATATGCAGCAGTGTATAAATAAATAAATACATTTTATATTTAACAGTATTGAAAGATGCATGCCATGAAACAGCAATATATAAAAATAAAATAAATAAATTAAAGAGAGAAAAGTATGAAAATTGAATAATGTTTTATTATAATGTTGATTGATGGTTTTCAAATAAACAATGATATCATTATAATACAATAAGGCAATTAAGGCACCACAGTTAAGTATGATTAATTTGAAAGAAAAGGATAAGAGAAGCCAGCAAGGGTCTCACCAAAGTGAAGGGAGTCCCATAGTTTGATGAAGGTCTTGGTAACACAGAGATAATAAACACATTGAATAGCTTTCAGCACTGAACTCCAAGAGTAAATGGAGTATGTGTGTGGAACTTTGTCAATCCTTACAGACTCAGAGAGAAACTAAACTGATCATTCACAGTTTATCTCCATGTCTGTAAGCACTGTCAAAGGCACACATTTTTTTTCTTGGGGTTACGAATTAAAAACTATTCAATGTGTTTCTCGTCTGTGCTAGCAAGGTTTTCCCCAAACTATGAGACTCACTTCACTTATTTGGTAAGACCAGCGCTGGTTTCTCACATCCTTTAATTATATACTGTTTTTCACTTACATGGTTTGAAAAGATGACATGCACCAAACATTCACACACAGAACCATGCAGTCAGGAAAGTAGAGAAAGAGAGAGAGAGAGAGAAAGAGAGGCCTACTGTGTTTGTAATCAGGTATTTTGCAAATAAAACGTTTTTCGTCAAGTATGTAAACCAAATAATGAAATAAATTCTAAATTAAACTGAAAGTTAGAAAATAGAAAGAATATAATAGATTACCAATAAATTATTACACATAAGTTTGTAGTCAACAATTTGAGAACACAAAAATCTTACTTTCAATTCCTAATACTTTTGTAAGCAGGTAAGGAAAACAAAAATTTATTAAAACTATATAATCAAAGGTACATGGGATCATGGGCAGGAAGGAGTCTTTTGCACCATTTTCTTTTTATACTGAACTTAATTTCCATTTACGTAATGTAATGTTGTCACCTAAATAGTGACAGCTGAATCCTAAGTACAGTAATGGTATAAGATCAGTATTAAAAGTGTAAGCACCATTACTTGCCACCACCTGCCTGAAAATGAAACAAAAATATTAAATGATTGATATGATGGTTACCATATTTCTTTGTTAGCCAGTCCTCCGGCACTGGGCAGTAGGAGCCAGTCGGGTCTGTATCTCCAAGTTTTGGTAGCTTTGTTGGACGACCAAGTTTGGAGCGCCATCGCCATCCTGCCAGCTGTCCTGAAATGTAACTTCCAACATGTTCATCCAATTTTTAAATATGGGTAATGCTGAGTAATGTTGAGAAATTGCATAGGATGAATTATGATTGGGAAAAATGTGTAATAGGTACCACATCTAATAATAATTCATAAATATAGGTGATGTTATATCATGGAACTTTGATAGAGTGATATACAAGCATGATGATGGGGCATGGTATAATGTTGTGTTACATAGTAAAAAAAAAAAAACTATACTCTGTCTACGGCATAACCTACAGCAGTAGGTCCTTATTCATATAGAAAGAAGGCTTGCGGACAAATGACCCACAGGTACAGAATAGCGGCGAGCTGAGCATGTGGGTAAGGTATTTTGTTTGTGGGTCTTATTTCAGCTACTCTTCTCATGGTGTATACTAAAGCCTACTCATAAGTATTAAAGTGGGATTTAAAGCATTCATTGGTTTCATATTACTCTATATAGTTTTTGGTGCACATATAATGCATATAGTGCATTCCCAGACAAAATATACTCAACATAAAAGATGATGCCGCTTTCTAAAGAAAAGGGTAGAAATACTTTGTCAGGTATGGAGCAGCATTGCCAAATACTCTGAAAATCATGAATGACATATTTAGGAAGCAGCATCGTCTTTGATATTAACTTTGTGTTGTCTGGAAATGTGCCTACACTTCTGCTAAGTGCATATTATGCATATGTACTGATAATAATAGTAATAATGTCTTTATCTATAGGGTGTATGCATTCATGTTAAAGTCAACGCTATGTTGGATAACTCAATAACATGGGCAGCATAGGAAAATAACTCATTTTGCCAGTTTAAAAACACTATGCAATATTTTTGAGAGCTATTAATGCTATAAATATGTTGAATTAGTATCTCAAGTATGTGATAATAATAATAATAACAAGAAATTAACCGATTTCCAAAAGAAAATTGGCTTAAACGAAGTTTGTCCTATGCTGAGCAATGTTATTCACTACTCCAGTATGGCCTCCAAGCACATTAAATATGACGTCATGCGGATACACCCTATGGCGACAAATGTACGGTTACTTATCCTTAAAAACAAATTTTCATAAAATTATATTAGTGTTTCTCCTAATTTTTTTCTAACTAATTTTCTATTTATTATTTTAACAACATCTCCATCAAGCCCATTCAAATCATGGGCAGTTCTATAAAGGAACGAATACTTTTCCACATCAGTACTTGTTTCCAATACGTACTTGGATCTTAAATTCATGATCTTTTCTAGCTATGTAAATCAATTTTGTGATTTTCTTGTTCAATTCCTCCCATCCCCTTTTGCCTTTTTTGTACAGAATACATAGTGCACAAAGCCTATCTTTCTTCCTCTTATATACTGTAGTACTGTACTCATTTGTTCCCACCCAAGTTTTTCAACCAGCTTAGCACCTGCTACAGGATTAATGCCGTAGCGCGGTGTAACTTTAGACCAGGGGTGTAACTTTATACCACTTTTTAAATTGCTATAACTCTGCAACTTTTTTAGTTAGAACAATTATACCTAAATTACTAAAAGCTCAATTATATAAGCTTTCCAGTATATTTGGTATTATCATTCAAACTGAAAAAGTTTCAGAGTTAACGCAATTTAAAAAATGGTATAAAGTTACACCCCTGGTCTAAAGTTACACAACGCTACGGGGTGTGTCATGTGCAGATCAATGATAATGAAGGGATGTGAAGAATGATGCTAATATAGGTTTCATGACTGTACATCTTATAATATAGTCACGTACAGTAGACTACATACTGTATAATATAATTCGTCACATCACAGAATGATGGAATGGCCTGGCCCATTCAATACTACAATCAACCGGGGTGACTTTGCTAACATCCAATTATCTCTGTCTTGCGGTTTCATTTTAGAAATTTGAAGAATCTTTTACTATATTGTTCAAATTTGTTTTTGCATCTTAATGACATGTTTCAAAATTTTGAAATGAGTGTCCAAAGAGAGATAAATGGGTGTTCAAAGTCACCCCGGTTGACTGTAAGTATATAATATGTACGGTCATACTAACAATAATATGATATGTACTGTAGATAGTTTGTGATATAATAGGTTTATATACATATGTACTGTATGTACATACGTATGTATCAGATAGTATGTATGTACTGTATTCAGCAGGCATACATACCGGTATTCGTAATAGTTTGAACATGATAAGAAACCTTAAAATTCCCTGTTCACCCCTTACCTTGAAACTCTTGTCTCATCTTTTCAGACTGGAAACTCTGAATTGCAGTGAGAAGAATTTTCTGTTCCTCTTCAGTCAATTTCAATACCAACTCATGGGCTTGTAGTTTGCTGAGAGGTATTTTTCCAGAGTCCGTTTCACTACTCGAAAATTTAGTTATATAACGTATAAACTTGAAACCTAAATGAGAACAAGCTCCAGAATTTGCATTTAAAAAATGCCTTGGACTAGTAATTGCTGAGCTTAACATGGGAGAGTTTACCGTAGAGGTGATGGAAGATTTGAGATAATGAAAACAACGCTGGCGTTGCAGGGATGATAAATTTGTAGCTAGCATATTCATACACAGCTTTAACGAACAATTCATATTGGTAATACGAAGATTATATATTTATACTCAAAAAACAATAATCAATTCATTTCTTTTTTCTCTTTTTGGTTTCCACTAAAAAAAATTTAATCAGCTGACACTCAGCTGTTTGTGTTGTCAGGTTTCGGAATAATAGCGCCTCTATTTAAAATTAAAGCTGGCAACCAAAAAATTATCCTAGTCAAATCAAAACTGAATTGATAAAATAAAACTGCTCCAATACTCTGCAGCATGCATGACTATAAGGTCTATACCATATGGTAAGAGATACCCCCGATACCCCTGGAAGAAAACTAAGTGTAACAAGGTATGGGGTGAGGGGAGGGTGTTGCATGTTTTAATGCTTCAAGCATGACATAAGTATCACACCTTGGAGAAAGAATCACAAAACAAATAAAATTACTGATTAGTTATATATTATCTTTATTTATTTTTTTTATACATATATATTATGATGACAATTATGTTTTATAGGAAAATACAAACTGTCATAATATCTATAATAATACTTCAATAATAATTTATTACTGGATAAGGCATAATTGTGATGCATGGATACATCCCTCAATTTAAAAAGCAACACAAATCATTTTTTAAGTCACAAAAGCCTCCAATAGAAAATGAGCTTTCTGTAACCTATATACATAAATTGAAA
This sequence comes from Ecdyonurus torrentis, assembly GCA_949318235.1. Taxonomy (NCBI): domain Eukaryota; kingdom Metazoa; phylum Arthropoda; class Insecta; order Ephemeroptera; family Heptageniidae; genus Ecdyonurus; species Ecdyonurus torrentis. The sequence goes on from OX439127.1 coordinate 57,129,032, forward strand.
CTAATAAACATGAAAAGAAATACAAAAGAGGCATTGATAAATATAAGTAATGGTATACGTCGTGATTAATTAACAGTGTGCTGGCTTTTGTTCGTTTCATTTTCATGTATACATATTATGTGCATTTGCATATACATGCAAATAAAATTTCAAGTTTATGCACTTTCTGATTGGTTCAAAGTTTATACCTTACAAAAAAAAGTGTGTTTTTGTATAAATTATGCTTTTGACAACCACAAATATTTTGAGATTTTATTTTAAAATAAAGATTTGATTTTCTTAATTTGTAACCTATATACGTGCCACTTACCATCTGCAGCCTATATACATTTAATTAAATTATATGGCTAAATAATTACGTCTCTATTTACAAGAATCAATACGCTGTGTATCTCACATCAACATCATACGTATAAAATATTTAATAAAATGACAGTAAATGGCATATAATTATATGCTAAAGCACAAGTAATATAAAAGAATAGATGAGTGAAATATTAAGTCATAGGATGACCCACCAAAGTGGAAGTAGGGTACAATTGAAGCTTTTACCTTAAAATACAAAATAACCAATAGGCCAATTCTTACAGCCTACTTTAAACCCCTGCATATTTATTGTGTAGAAGAACACCAGGAAGCTGGGTAGAATTGAAACATATATAGAGTTGTGTGCGAGAGATAATCCAACAGATAAAATGCTAAACAGGTATGACACTTACATAATATGATTGGCCAATATTAAATTATCTATAATTCAAACAATAATTGAACATGGACCACACACACATGACATGACATTTGCACAGCCTCATGAACGCACACAACAAATACTAAGACACATTTTAGTGCCTCTATTTTGTTACATTGTAATTATATTTCTCTCTTTATTTTATATGGTAGACAGAAACTCTTTGAAGAACAAAAACATTCAATAATCAAACTTCATAATGCTCCAAGGGCTGCTTTTTTGCTTTCTTTTGATTTAACAATCAGACAACATTTCATTAACAGTGTCTCCATTTTATAAATTTAAGTGCCATTGCTACTTGCTTACACGAGTAGCAATTGCAATGTTTATATCTTAAAAGAGAAAAACGGTCATAGTTTTAAACATTTGCTTTAAGATACATAATTTTTTCAGCACTGATAGTCAACTGTTTGGTTTTACTTTTAAGAGTTTGCAACCAACATTAAAGCCACATTCAGCTTGCACACATCGTCACCTTCGTGCACAAACTGTATGTGTATCTGCAAAAGCAGCAAAATCAACTCTTTTCTTGTTATTGTTTTGAATTTTGTTGCTTTTGCAGATCCACAGATTGTGCTCTAAGGTAGCGATATATACTTGCACAAACCTTAAGATTAAGATACTATAATACATTTTTTTTTTTTAAAGCAGCACAGACTATTTAAACTTGTATAACTTAATGCTACACGCTTAACAACAATAAATACTAAATGTAGAGCCAGAGTTTTACAAAAGTATTTTTATTTTTTATGGATTTTTTTTTATTTTATTTTTTTTTTTTTTAGTAGCGGGTTAAGACTATGGAACTTTCTTTCCCTCTGCTACCATAAGTATAAAATATCAATATAATAACGATAGTACTTGAGGCAAGCTATTTTAAATAAATTGCATAAACTATACAATGTAAGAATCACATTACAAGTCTATGCCTAACAATGACATGGAATCACAATAATTATATTTATATTAAATTGATGGCATAATGTGGCATTTCTATGCAGCCAATCTACATAATAATTAACATATTCATAAATATTGGCTTGGGGATGCCATATGTTAAAGCAAAGATCTTTCAAATTAAACACATCAAACAAAGTTGTATGTGTGGAAGGTTTCGTTATATTCTGGGCATGGAGTGGGAAAAAAAAGAAAAAAAAGAAGAAGAAAAAAAAAAAAAAAAAAGCTTTCTTGTTAAAATAATATGTATAATAAGGAAAATAAACCATTGCGGTTAGGTATGATAAATTGAAAGAAAAGGATACGAGAAAACCAGCAAGGGCCTTACCATAGTGAAGAGAGTCCCATAGTTCGGTGAAAATCTTGCTAGCACAGATATAAAATAACTAACACATTGGAAATATTTCGGCAATCGACTCCAAGAGAGATATGGAGCGTGTTATGCCTTCATCAATCCTTACAGACTCAGAGAGAAACTATAGTTTCTCATAGTTTCTCTCTGAGTCTGTAAGGACTGATGAAGGCATAACACGCTCCATATCTCTCTTGGAGTCGATTGCCGAAATATTTCCAATGTGTTAGTTATTTTATATATGTGCTAGCAAGATTTTCACCGAACTATGGGACTCTCTTCACTATGGTAAGGCCCTTGCTGGTTTTCTCCTATCCTTTTCTTGTTAAAATAAAAATAAAATTATCATAAACGTAGTAAACACTTAGCAAGTGTAATTTCAAGAAAAAAAAATCTTTAGCTCTTTAATTATGAAAGGAAAGAATAGTACAAATCAACTAATGGCTTACCTTCACAATGCATAGCTATATGAAAATCTTGATGGCACAGCTTACACAAATATTTACATTGATTGAGAATGTAGTGCCAAATATAGAAGCCACTTTGAAAGAGAGCTGTTACCCTAGAAACGACTTAAGCAACCTAAATATTTGTGGAAACTGGACTTCAACTGTGAAGTCACTTGTTACTTTTCTCCTTTCCTTTTCTTTAATAACATATTTAAACTGAAATGGTGTCCAATTTCTTAAAATAAATCTTTAATTAATATATATATCAAGATTTTGGCCAGAGAGCTACATACGATTACAGAAGAGAATTTAAAAGTAAGAGTAAGGTTGTGCTGCTGTCAACATTCTAATATGTTGGTTGGGAGTGATCCATGATGCTGGTTAATAAACTTCCAGCCATCCTGAAAACAAGAGAAACAAATTTGATGTTAGTTTTTGATGTGGCATAGATTAACTAAGGTTTGCAATCCAACCACATAGATTTATACAGAAACAACAAAGAATGAGAGATAGTGAGATAAGCTGACAAGGATTTCTTGACAAAAAATAATTTGCACTCCAGGCTGAAATTAATGCTTACAGCATATAACTCGATTATTAGTTTAATTATTATTTTTATATTGTGAGAATTAGAAACCATCAATCTCTTTCTTTTTCTCACAAGGAGCCTTGTCAGGTAGTGGTCACTTATTTCCCCTCATTTTTCAAATGTGTTTCTCCTCTGTCAAACCTTTTTATTTCTCAAGAAATGCATAATTGATTTTTCCTCAAATAAAATTGATAAATACTATTGGGTGGTTTTGGCTTGCATTAGTGCAGTGGAACAAACACTTACGCCACTGCTTTGAACAACTCAATCTCAAACCATAGGCAGTGTTTCGGCCTTCTTGGCATCATCAGCATGGCATGGAAAGAGAAACTTCCACTCTTAGGCAACCAAAAGTTGCGGTCACCTGAGAGCAAGTGCTGGAGTAGCAAGACTGAGCGGTATTTATACCTGCAGCCAGAGTGTGCTCGGCTGCTCTATAGTAACTGAAATAGGTAGTATGGTCACCGCATTCTTCTTATGTACAAGGGTGTAACCACATTTTGTAGGCCTGTGATTGGTGTAAAGACAAAAACCGCTTTTGCAGAGATGCCCGAAGTCACTTTGACAGCCAATCTTAGCGGCGGATTACAATGTTTCAGAAAATCATTAATAAATAATATTAATCTACTGAGGAGGGTATTCATAGATTTAAAAACAATAGCTGACTTGTTTAGGCATGTTCTGATATGATTTTTTTATCCTGACAATTTGTTTTAGTTGCGCTATGATTTATTGAAGTGACCCCTTTTAACATGGGTTTAAATAGGACGGTGTGAAGCAAAAAAAAAAATAATAATAATAAAATAAAAAAAAAAAAATAAATAAATAACGCTTTTGCTGAATCGACTGTACTACCTTTATAGTTACTATAGGCTGCTCTCAAACTTCGAAAGCATAGAATTTGAGCCACAGCACCAAATTGCAAGCCAAGGATTAAAAAAAGATGAGAAATACAGACAGATACAGATGGGAGGTAAAAGATGGACAACACATAAGCAAGGAAAAGGAAAATTAACCATTGTGCTGGTTAATAATTAAGCAAAGAAATTGACGTTGTGATAATTGATTGATAAAAAGATGATAGACTAACACATAGATATGAAAAATTGGGGAATGAGAAATTGAACTGTTCACATGGTTGCAAATTGAACTGTTGACGTGGTTGCCTCTTAGAGTGGGAACTTGCACACCAAGCTGGCTTGAGAGTGAGGAGTTCAAAGCAGTTGCATATGTTTTTGCACCACTCCATTCATGCATTCAAAACCACACCTTCAGCTCACCCTCTACACAAATTCAAGCATAGGTAATAAGAGCTTGTTAATACACCCCTTTGTATGTTTAATTTAAGACCGAGGTAGAATATTTTCTCTCTCATGCTATCAATCAACAGCTCAATTTCAGTCTCCAATTCAAATTTAAGTTTAAAGAGAGCTTTACTTTGACAATAACAAACAGAGTTATGTTGCTTACTTGCTGATCATGTGCTGATACAGGCAGTAGGGCATCACTGTGATGGTAACAACAGACTGATCAGGACACTCAATCACAGCTGCCAGTTCCTTGTCTTTCATTCCCACAACATTCTGGCCATTAACCTCAAGAATTTGATGATCAGTCAACAAACTGGAACCACAAGAGAAACATGTTACACAGAGTAAAAAGTGGACATCTAATAATTCCAAGGAAATCAAAGCAATTCAGTATAGTAATAGTGACACTTTTATGACTTTTTCTTATCACTTACAGGTTAAACTATGAATATTGTATTGCAAAAGCAAAAGCATATCTTCTTAAGATTCTACTTTAGGGTAGGAGTGTAATTTTATTAGGCCTATTATTATTTTGTACCTAAAAATGAAATAAAAAAAAATTCTATCTAAAAAACTCTCGTCACAACAGAGCTTCAAAGTATCGCAAAATGCCCTGCCCCCTATGATAATAAATCTATATTTGAACCTCAATTTTGACCCACTTTAAAAAAAAAATTTCAGCGGTTAAAAAACATACTAGCTCATTTTTCAAGTTGAATTTTAATGAAAAATGATTCGTCAGATTTTTCTAGACAGAACTTGTTGAGAAAAAAATTATTGCAAATTGACGCATGTTAATTAAATATGCAATCTTCAATAATTTTTTTCTCCATAAAAATCTTGTAAAAATTGTTTTAAATCTCAAATTTATTAAAACATTATCTGTAGAACACACTAGTATTTTTTATTGAGAAGTTCATCAATTCAATTTTGCATACGATGAGCTTGAAGTTCTCATAATTGTTTATTATTATCCAAAACAAGACATACATCTCAATTACATTGGAATTACAAAGTTACTTTGTATCTTGTACATGCTAAAGGGAGCGTAACCTCCCCTCCCCCCCTCCAAAAAAAAATAACAACAACAACGCCTTTGAGGCTCATTTGTGGAAGATTGATTTGAGCAAAAACTTTTTGGAGTATAGAGAATTGTTCCTTGGTTTACTATAAAGCTAAAAAATGATATAAGATTTATTTTTACGACAAAAATGCTACCCTAAAGTAGTACCTTAAGCAGCATTTATATTCTTAAGCCATCAAGTTAGACATACCCATTTCTAGCAGCAGAGGAGTCTTTAACAAGTCCTGTGATTTTTCCATTCTTGAACTGGAAACCTACATGGTTTGTAGAATCCTTGTGCAGCACAATAGTCCTCTCAAATGGCCTAGAATAACAAATAGAATTAAGAAACTCTATTACAGTGCACATTTTTCTTTCAAATATATTCAGCATTATATGTTAAATATAAAGCTTTTCTTTCTCTCTCTCTTTCTCCCCCCCCCCCCCCCCCCCCTTTATGGAAGGTTTGAATACTACTCACCTATCTCGAACAACAACTTTGATGTCATTCTTGCCACATTTCTTAAGCATATCATGTGCTTGATCCATGCTCATTCCAGCCAAATCTTTGCCGTTGATCTGTACCAGCTGGTCACCAAATCTGAGCCCAGCCAAAGCTGCCGGAGAATCTTTAATCACAAGGCAGGCAAACAGTCCATGGTTGACAGCACGTAAGCGAAGTCCAATTTTGCCTTTAGCATCCTTGCACATAATTATCTGCAACAAATCCAAAATTAATCAGGGAAAAATCGACTATGCGAAAATTGATAGTTAAAAAGATTCAATAGAAAAACTCATAGATAGATTAGGAAAAATTGGGGAATGGGAGATAGTATGAGCTTACAATAACAGGAACACCATGGTAGAGGAAATATTCTAGCCCAGGCCGAAAAGAAATTTACAAACGTATGTAAGTGGCTCATATTGCTCTGTAGAAAGCATTTAAATACAATTGAAATATTTACCACTACCAAATCAACCTGATAAAATATTTCTATTTGGGGAAGGGGGGGGGGGGGGAGGAGGGGGGGAGGGGGACTGTAGCAGGAACAAGAAATTTTACACCATTATGACCACTATGCTACCTTTTTCTTTAAAATGCACAAATGCTGTATCCATATACAGTATACTATAGGTGTAATATGTAAATCCATACATAGTTGTTTGAGAAATATTAGGTATATCTCCTTTATTTTTTAGACGTTCAAATTCGTGCCGTTTTTTATAAACACCCTGTTTACAGCAAATTCTGTTGTTTTTTTTTTGGTGAAATCCCAAGGGAGTCAGAAAATTGTCATCTTTCAAAATTGAATTGCATAAAAAATTGAGTAATTGAGAGATTTAAAATTGCCATGCTTGCAGTATATTGAAGTCTGCTCAACTGAAACCCAACTGTCTGTCGACCCAACTGAGCATTTCACAAAATCGAGAGTTTATTGTACTAAAATTAATGATTTAAGCACTGTAACTTACCTCACGAACTCCATGAGTCACTTGAGCTTTGCGGAATGCAAGGCTTTGGTTAGAAAGTGGAGCAATCATATTTCCAGGCATGTTGTTCACTGGAGCAGGTGCCACCAACCCCTGCAATTACAAACCAATTGTGTTCTTGACTTCTATACAGGTATTAGGTATAGTGGTCAAATGTTTCCTGTTTCTAGTTTTTTTTTTTTTTTTTTTTTTTTTTTCCCATTGTAATTGGGCACAAATTTGCATCTCTGGATATTAATGTATACATCCCCACCCCCTAATAATCTGAACTTAATGTTATCTTGAAACAAATTGTGACTATGCTTCAGTATTTTGAACTGAAAGAAAACTGTAAAGTGTAACCAGTTAACATGTGTGCCTGTTAATACTAACTCCTAGCTAGAGATGGAACTGAATTAAAGAATCTTGAAATCTAGTTCAGTCAATGCACAATGAAAGTGAAATGATCAAAGTAAGTATGATACGTACTTGAGATGCAAACGGTGCAATCAATTCTTCGGTTATCTCCAGTCCCATGTAGTTGCCCAAGGATGGGTAGAGAGACATGGTGCCATTGTCAGCTGGGGCCGAAGGTGCCAATCCATACTGACTTCTGGGGTACACCTGAGCAGCAGCATCTTGCGCCACTTCGATGTGGCTCGACTCATAGCTAATCTGAGCCTAAAATATACAATTATCATCAAAATAGAATAGAAACTTGCAAGGTCACATAATATAACTTGTTTATGAACTTTACACAGTATTGAGCATACAAAGAAATCAAGACAGCCTTGAAACTAATTATGTAAAGAAAAAGAAAAAAAAAGTATACCCAGAAAATAAGACTTTGAATCTTGTGCTACAAGAAAATACAAGTCCATTACATAACAAATCAGTTACATATAATATTTGAGTTGACTGAGGCTTTGTTGACTTATGTATTTAATCATTTTAAATATTTGGAAATGAAGTAACATGCGTTTATTTCATTAAATCTGACACAATGGTTTAACTATTTTTATGTTATATTGTTAATACCATTCAATAATAAAGAAAAGGATTGAATTACCAGCAAGGGTCTTACCACAGTAGAAGTTCTATGGAGAGGTCGAGGTCTTGCATGGCACAGTATTTTGTTATAAAAAGGTTTATTTTATAGCTGGGAGCTTTCGTCAGTGATTGATAATGTCATTAACATATGACATTTACTGTGCCACTCGAGACCTCAACCTCTCCATAGAACTTCTACTGTGGTAAGGCCCTTGCTGGTAATTATATCCTTTTCTTTATTATTGATTCTAACTACAATGTTTGTTTTTTTCCTTAAATTGATGTTAATACCTTTCATTTTTTTTTTAAATATATTATTGATGTATATTTGTTTTCTCATTATTGGAATAACAGTTAGTACATTTTATGTGTTTGGTGTGCATGCACTATACTGTTTTTCCTTCACTCTATTCATAAATTATAACGTGTATTACAAGTGTAAAAATAAAATAAAATTGACAATATAGATATCATTACAAGTATGTAATGGAAGAACCATATATCGCCCTGGCTGCGCCCAAAAGGTGTACTTGCATTTGGCTACTTTTACGTAAAGGGCATACTTGCATTTGGCTAAAACCATGGCTGCTTGAGCATCCGTCATAAGATTAGTATGTAAAATGTACTGCAAGTACGCCCTTTGTTGTACTTTGAAAAAAAAAAATGCAAGTACGTCTTTTGCAAGACGACCTTGAAATGCAATTACACCCTTTGGGAGCAGCCAGAGCAATAGGTATTACATATCTTGGTATTTGCTCAACCTCTCAGTCAGGTCATTATTTTGTTCGTGGGGTTGAAATTTTGTGACAGCCCAAAATGTGAAACTCACATCTAAAATACATTAAACCTTATTGTACTCTCAATATTAAAAAAATTGTTCCACAGAGAGAGTGAGCCAATACCATAAATTATTATACTGCATTGACTTACTACGTCAATTTTTAATATACTACTTGTATTTGTACGTGTTATGCATCAATATACATACCCTCACTAACTCATCCATTTTCATATCTTCCAAACTAGGATACATAGACATGGTTGTAGTGGTTTTGTTTTTTTAACTTGCAGATGTCTCACAACTGTAACACAAAATTACAAATCATCAGGATGGTAAAATGATTCAAAGTTTTCATTTTGCTAGTAGTTACAATTCAAAGTTATAATACGTAATATAGTTGTACAAAACATATTTCTTGATAAAATCCACAATATTTTAAGTTGTGTGTCCAATATCATATAATGCTCTGTAATCATTCGACCTACATACCTACATAGCTCTAAAACTGTATTTTCATTTTTATGACAATGATAAATTTCAACTTTAAATAATACAGTATGTAATTATGTATATGTATATGTCAGTTTTTTATTTATGTACTATGTATAACACCGAATTACCACACGTGTATGTACATACATAAAGTCAAGGAAAAATATAGTGCATAATTATATGTATACATATGCTATCAACATACAGAGACCACAATACCACAACTTTGCAGGAATATTGCACAATATTGATCAATCATACCTGTAACTTTTTCGATGTTAGTGTTTAGCGCAGTATGTATTCTAGTGAACTGAGAGGTAAAGATCGAAAAACAATGTAACAGAAGTAAATTAATATCTTACCATAGAGTGGACTAAAAGGGAAATGGGAAATTCCCCCTTCGCATGTGACATTACATACATGCCTAAGCGGATATTATATACATACATACATACGATGAATCAGATGATAGATGTTTACGCACACAAGAACGAAACATTCGTCATACCGCAAACTCTGAGACAAAGTTTTGGTTGACCAAACTGCCGGCAGATGGCACTGCAATAGCGTACCTCAGATATTATAGTTAAGAAAAGACGCACACATTTTTTTATCGGGCCTATATATATTCTCTGGCGTCCGGCGAGCTGGGCAAGTTCGGATAATTTTATATGCGGAAAAAACAGATAACCGTTTATAAAAACGGTTAAAAATTACCACCATAAAAATAATATATATCAATTTAATATTTTATATATATATATATATATATAGGGTCTATGCATTCATGTTAAAGTCACCGCCATGTTGGATAACTCAATAACATGGGTGACATAGGAAAAAAAAATCATTTTGCCAGTTTAAAAACACTATGCAATATTTTTGAGAGCTTTGATGCTGTAAATATATTGAATAAGTATCTCAAGTATGTGAGAAAAATAACAAATAACAAAAAATTAACCGATTTCCCAAAGAAAATTGGCTTAAATGAAGTTTGTCCTATGCTGAGCAATGTTATGCACTACTCCAGTATGGCCTCAAAGCGCAATAAATATGACGTCATCCGCATACACCCTATATATATATCCGGATTTCGGCAGCACTAATATATATATATATATATATATATATATATATATATATATATATATATATATATAATATATATATATATATTAGTGCTGCCGAAATCCGGATAAAATTAAAATCCGAATTTTGGAGAAAATTATCCGGATTCACTGATCCGTTTTAAATCCGGATCACGATCCGGATCAAATTATCTATTCATGTATCCGGATCGAGATCCGGATAGAAAATCGGATAACGGATAATTTTTTATCCGGATATCGAAATCCGGATTTTTTTTCGCTTAATATTTATCATAATTATATGAAATCGTGATCTGGGTCATTAATGTAGAAAAAATTAAACGGATCACGATCTTGATCAAATTATCCGGATCAATATTATCCGAATATAATCCGGATCTCGATCCGGATCAAAATTATCCAGATTATATACGATCCGGATAAAATTAAAATCCGTATTTCGGATAGAAAGTTATCCGGATTCACTGATCCGTTTTAAATCCGGATCAAATATATCCGCCGCGCGGATCGTGATTCAGATATAAAATCGGATATAACGGATCAATAATTTTTTATCCGGATTTTTTTCGACACCTCTGACTGCAAGCAGTAGGGGAATAGGGAATAGGTATATTGAAAACAATATAGCACGTACGTCACGTACGCACTATATTCAAAAAATCGCAAAAAAAAAAGTTGCCGCGCGATGTTTGTGAAACTTAAAAAAAATGTAACCTACATTATGATTCAAACATGTGTCTGCCTATAATAACCTCCACCCACCCCTAAATAGACTTAACATCCGGTTGTTCTTCAAAAATTATAAAAAAATGCTGGTTTTAGGGTCCCAGTTCAACTGGTAATAGGATTTGGGGCTTGGAAGTTGGATTTTCAGAATCAGCGAGTTCGATTTGGTCTACGTAGACATCAACTTTGCCAAAATCTGACAAAAAGTTTTTTCGTAAAAAATAGGAAGGGTACCCCCTTGGTAATCTTGTCATTTTTATAAAAAAGAACGATCTTTTGCTATTTACTTCCGTTTAAAACGTCTCATGGCCATGAAACTTGAAACATTGTTGTTAAATATTTTTTTGGTTGCTTTCCAAAATTAACATTGACTTTATGTTGATTTGGCGTCGAGTTATTGCCAAAAACGCCAAAAATTTTCAAAAAATGATAAAAATTAGAACTTATTTGAAAATCGCAGTTTTCTCGACGCAAACAGTCACAAATACCTAGGTACTACCTTGCATAAAAATTTTGATGATCTGCCACTGTAACTTGCCGAAATATGGCGATTACTATTGCTTCCGTGTCGAAACGTGGCCAGAATGGGTGGTTTTGGTCAAAACTGAACAAAAATCATTTATCTCACGCACGTGTCAAAGGATACGTCCATAAATCGATTACAGCAGTCAGATTGCCGAAAATCGCCATAGCCGATTTTTGGCGTTACTTTGAACTTTAAAAAATCGGTAAAACACCGTTTTTGGACGCATTTTTTTTTTTTTTTTTTTTTAGTAAGATGTCTTTATTTTCGGCATCCCCGCGGTCGTTTTCCGTGGACCCTGTGATTCTGTGTCAAAAAGTGCCGACGGATACACGCAGCGCTCTATTTTCGGAAATATTTTAAAAATTTATACATAGATATATATAAGTAACACACATAGCGAGACATTTCTGAGACGTCTAGGCACCACCCGCGATGTATATACCCATCTCTATTCTACGTATATATATATATATATATATATATATATATATATATATATATATATATATATATTATATATACATATATACACACAAACAGCAGCCTTCATATTATAAAAGAGACTCGCGCGGGTCGAACAGAGGCGGTGTTTTATTTTTTTTTTATTTTTATTTTTTTTTTTTGAGCAGATCGCGTATTTTTAGTAATGGAGAAGAAAAACTTTTAGACAGTGCTAAAGCGGCCATGCCCATATATGGCCAAAAACGATAAAAAAAAAATAAAAAAAATTTATGTAGATAATTTATTTGACATATTTGACTGCATATAAGCGGCCATGCCTTCAAACAGTTCTGTGGCCCACCACATCGGATTTCGATCTGAGTAACGAGCGCGCGCAGCGTGTGAGGAAAATGGAGATTGGTAGGCCGTACGGACGCCTTGGCGTCATAGGCCTACCCATCTCCATTTGACGAACACGTGAGCACGTTCTCGGCTACTCTAAAACGTATAAGTGTATCGCTTTTGTAGTTATATTGGTTATGTGAAAGCAAAAAAAAAAAAAAAAAAAAAAAAAAAGTCCAAGAAATCGAGTTTTAAGAGAGGGCAAAACACCTCTGTGCGGGTGTAAATTTATATAAAATGCAGTTGTCACTATTAATTGTTCTCAAAAGAGATCATGGCAAATGCCGTATCGTATAATAATATATATTTAAATTAAAAAATATATATTATAATTTGAAAATTCGAATAAAAAGGTTGAACTACCCCCAAGGGTTTTTTGGCATTTGTTAACAAACAAACTATATATTGCGTTCGCACGCGATATATCACGCAAGCGCGCGCGCGCGCTTAGCAGCAAAATTTATTTTTAGATGAAAATAAAAGTAATTCGAATTTTTTTAAGGCTATATCCGCTGAATATATATATATATATATATATATATATATATATATATATATATATATATATATATATATATATATATATATATATAACCACACCCCTTGGGTGCAGGGAGGGATTTAAAACAATATTTTTGTGCAGAGGTACCGCGTGGTCAACATTGCACTTACGAGGTCGAAGTTACCCTAAAATTAACGTTTTTTTGTACTATCGATACCGGAGAGAATTTTAAGGGTGAACCATCCCCCGGCGAGAAATTATTATAAGTGTAGAAAATTTAATTGTCACGCGTTATATATAGATAAATTAAGATTCCACCAGTAAGAAGTTTCATCAAATACGAAAACTTTTCAAGTTTTGGGTGTTTTTCACCCCCAATAAACTACCCCCCAGGTATTGGTCAAAACTTTCACCCCAAATATACCAACTCCATTGTTTTTCTACCCCCCCCCCCTCCGAAGGGTGATCTTTAATTCCCCCTCAAAAACTCGGTGACAAATATTGAAAAGTGTTCAATATAATTTCTATATTTAAATTTCGCGCGACTTCCCAAATGCCGATAAAGATTCAAGTCTAAATAAATAATAGGATCATTGCTTGACTTCGGCCATTTTTGCTCCGATTTGCTCTTCACAGAGTCAGCCAGAAAGTAACAATCTCGGAGGAATTAGAGACGACACGTTTGTCTCATTTGCGGAAATCCGAACCACCCCACAAGAACCAACTTTCTCATACGTACGGAAGTAAAAGTGTTAAAAATAACATTAATTAGTTTACTAGTTATCCAAAGTTGACACTGACAGGTCTTTCAATAATATATAAAGTACAGTAGAATAATGACAAAAGTGTCACAAAACCTCAATAAGCAAGTTCATGAGAAAGCATGTGTAAACATTGGTACTAAAGATTAACTTTTATTTTTAACATTTCATGGCCGTTACAAAAACGAGTCTTATTTTAGTTATTACTAACACTGCCAATTATACTTACCAAAATTTATAAAACACGCTTCCGTGAGATTAATTTCTGTGTTGCAAAATTAAAACTTCCCTACAGATTTGATACGTTATCTTCTGTTTTGTTCTCGTTTGTTTGATTGTTTGCTTGTCGTTTGATGATAGAAACTCGAAGGAGCGGAGGTTACTTTTTACAAGGACTCCCTACAAAAAAAAATTACAAGGACTTTTTTTTATTTATGACGTCACCGTTGTTGATCATCCATGTTGGTTGATGCTCATTTGTTTTCAAATCAATGACGTCACACAAAAAGTCCTTACAATAAAAAATTACAAGGACAATTTTTTAAACCCGCGAACGCGCAGACGAATACCGTACGTGTAAGGCATATATTATTAAACTAAAAACTTTTAAGCAGATTTTTTATATAATTTGATTAATTTTGATATAAATTATATTTGATTATATATTTATATAATAATTAATTAATAATTTTACAGCATACGCCGTATATATGAAGGCGAAAATATTATTTTCATTTATGATGAGATGAACACGCTATGAGATATAAAAAATACATATAATTTTGTTGCGCATTAATAATAATTGTATGATTATTATTTTCATGCTTCTTTCTTTTATGTGCTTCATTTATAAATATTAAAAAAATTGGGAACAAATGTATAAGTTATTTATATTTTATATTTAGTATTAAATTGTTATATTACTTATATTATTATTTATTTTTATATTAAACGTATATAATATATAGTATAACGATCAGGAAAAAAAATAAAGCATACAGAAAAAAAAAATCATAAAAAATGAAACAGAGACAGAGAGAGAAGAGGCTTATAAATGTGCAGGACGCATATTTTTATATACATTAGAACATATATATAATGCGCATTTTTTTTTTTTTTTTTTTTTTTCCCTTTCTGGAAGTACCAGAATTCGATCAAATTGACTCCTTCCTAAGCAGATAGATACAGCAAAATAATACGTCAAATATATATCAGTCAACGCGCGTCAAATTTACGCGTCATGTGAATGATACTTATATTGTAACGTAAAAGAAATAAGTTGCACGGACATTTTTCGTAAAGCAATATCTACTGTAATGTATATATTTTTTGCACAAAATTTTTAACTTGCGCAAATAAAGATTATTATTATACTTTTGTATAAGTGTTATTTTCTTTTTCTTGCTTATATAGATAAATTTGCAAGGATTTTTTT
Source organism: Ecdyonurus torrentis (assembly GCA_949318235.1). NCBI lineage: Eukaryota > Metazoa > Arthropoda > Insecta > Ephemeroptera > Heptageniidae > Ecdyonurus > Ecdyonurus torrentis. Next base: position 57,144,195 of record OX439127.1, read on the forward strand.
TTTAACACACGCACACAGTAAGATCAAACCAATTTTTCCAGATAAATTATGTTTAAAAAAGCTTAAAAACATTTTTTAGTATTATTTAGTCGATGAGTTTATTAGCGACTCAGATAAGTAGTCATTTAAAGTAAATTGCATCTGTTTATTTTTAAATTGTGTAATTGTTTTTGTTTATATATTTGACTATAAAATTTCTAATTGCTTTTGTGTTGTTTTTATAAGGCGAGGCCTGGAGTGATGCATATTTTTATGTGTATATAGGATAGGATGAAAGAAATGAATTAAGGAATTTTGAATGAAAATCATGAAAGGTTAAAAATTAAATCAATACCGAGCTTGTATGGCCGAGTGGTGAAGGCAGCTGACTCGCAACTCTGTACTCCTAACCGAGTATAGGTTCGAGCCACTGCTGGGTGCGTACGTGAAGTGTGAGAGCACAACACGTTGCACGATGCATGTTTACATGCATTCCATGACGACGCACAGTATTCGGGAGGTGCATGATTGATGTGATTGCACCGACCAGCCTGCCTAGATGTTTCCACGGTTTCTCTAGGCTGTTATGGCGAATGCCGGGCTGTGTACTTAGGCCGTGGTCGGCCCGTGTGTGCTTTTCCATTAATTGGAAAGTCCTTACCTGTCGATAAGACAATGTCTTGACTGGGACTGGGATTGGTGTATAGCACGATAACACAATATGGCAAGCAAAAAAAAAAATAATAATAAAAAAAAAAAAAAAAAAAAAAAAAGTATATATACTGCAGTTTATTAAATAAAATTCTGTTATTCTGATAACAGAGATAATAATGATGAACTCGATGCATGCTTAAAAGAATATTTTCTTTTTAAATTTTTTTTAAAAATCACTACAAAAAAATTGCAAGGACATTTTTTTTTAAAATAGACAAATTTTGTAATTGATTTTCTTCTTTTACTATATATTTTTTTAATAAAATATTATTAAATACTAGAGCATAAATACATATTACATATTAATGTCTTTGAGTTTAATAACTTTTTTTTTTCTTTTATTATAGTATATATATATATACTCGTATATTTTATTTTAGTCCTTGTAAAAAAAAAATTACCAGGACATTTTTTTAGTGTATATCAATCATGCATAATATATATTATAATATATGTATACGCGTAATAATAATAATTGTGCGTTATTTGTATGGAAGTAAAAATTAAGTTAATATTAATATTATTAACAAATAAATGTATATGTAACTTTTAAAAACAAATATAATATATATTTAACAACAAATATAAATTGTATACATAAAGAAGATTTTTTTAAGTCCTTGTAAACAAAATTACAAAGTGGGCATTTTTTTTAAATATATAGTAAATTGTAAATTGCAATTTCTTTTTATAGATATTTTTAAATAAAATATTATATAGCATATAATATACATGATATCTTTGTCTTTAAAAAAATAATACTTTTTATATGAGAATATTTTTTTTTCTTTTTTTTTTTTAGTCCTTTATTACTGTAAAAACTTTACAAGGACATTTTTTTTAAGTATAGAAATCATACATACACGAGTAATAATAATAATTGTGTGTTTTGTGGAAGTAAAAAAATAAGACAATATTTATATTATTAATAAATAAATGTTTAAACTAAAACTTTTAAGAACAATATGATATAATTAAACAGCAAATTTAAATTGTATGCATTATATAGACAAAGATTTTTTTTCTTGCTAAGGTCTTCTCCTTCTTCTTCTTCTTCTTTTTTTTTCTTTTTTTTTTTTTTTTTGAGAGAATATATTTTTTTTTCATTATAATTTTTAAGGCTAAAAATAAAGTAAGGTGGTATTGACTAAAATTAAGCTGTGTTGGTAAAACAATAAGATAATAAAAATCTTATAGGTTTTGCAAAAATAAAGATAACTGATATAAAACAAATTCAAGGATGAACGACAAAATAATAATAATAATTAATAATCAATTATGCAAAATATTAAATCAATAATTTTTTACATTTAAATTACATAAGCAGGACACACTATATTATTAATTATTTAAAAATTTCTCTATCTGCCTACGAAAATGTGTTTTTATTTAATAATTTAAATTTTTAAAATAAGCGGGAATCAAAATAATTATCAGGTCTCCGGTCCGGGGGTTGTCAGAGCCCAGCACACTTATAAAAATAATCATCAATTTTTGGAAAATGTCAAACCATTCCAGGGGACCGCGGGAACCCAAGAGGTTTCGTTTATCTACGGTAGAATTTTTTTAAAACCCCTAAAAGTGACATGAAGCAACCCGCATGATAGAAAAGTGCAACGGGATGCATAGCTTCTAACTCTGCAGGCGCCTTAGTTTTTTTAATTTGAAATATTATATATATAATGCAGTATAAAAGATAAAAAAATCATATTTCTTTCTTTTTCTTTTTCTTTCTTTCTTTTTTTTTTTTTTTTTTTTTTTCTTGTAATGAAATATGATTGTTAAAAGATATTTTGTCGTCTCTGTGTCACACTGCACAGCACATATATATTGATAATACAAACCCTTTGATTGAAATTGAATATGTAAATATTATATAAATTAAAACTATATCATTATTATTTCATTTATTATATAATCTATCTAATTATTTATAGTGAAAAAAAGAAGAAAATTTTTTTCCGAAGTTCTCTGCCATTAAATGCATTTTAAAATTGCGTTTTCCATTGTATACGTTTGGCCTACATGTGTTATTATATGATTAGTTGTTTGTGACACTTTGTTTGTGAATTAAATTTCAAAATTAGTATTATATCTAAATTTCTAAAATTCAGAAAATAACAAAAGAAAAGAAAAAAAAAAGTATTTATAAATAACATAATTTCGAGCAAAAGTATTCGAACCCAATAGACGAAACTGCACTTAAGCCTAATCAGGAACACGACACTGGCAAGGCGCGGGTTATCCGTAATCAGAATAATAACATAAGCACAATAACTGAAGAAGTGTATTTATATAGAACGTTGAAACGATCCGAGCCCCAGTAAAAGGAACTAGTGAAAACTGTGCTCAAAGTTGATTCCAAGGGTCTGGGTTTTCCACCAGAAATTTTAGTTTCTCAAAGCTTAATTTTAAAATGTGGATCAAAATGAATTTTTATTACCACGTTACCAGATTTGAATGTTCGACATCAATGAGAAACTGAAATTTGTAGCGGGACCCAAAAATCTTCGTTTTGAAGTCAGCTTTTGAGCACACATTTTTCCACCCGCTCCTTTCACTGTGTCTCGTTTACGTCCTAAATACTTTTTGAGTATTTATTATTTTTTTTTTTAACTTTATCATCTGATAATTTATTATTTAACATGTTTAAACAATTCCAAAGCAAGATTTTCATAAATTAAAACCCTGAATTTAATATATGGTAAAGCCCTATATAGCTCGACTAGCAGGCCAAAATTAACGTAAAGCTAATGAGGACCCTTACAGTGATCGACCTATAATCTATATAATGCTGACCTTGCCAGTGACAAGGGCTGATTATGTGAAGTTTTATCAAGTTCAACTTTAAAATGTGATTATCATTGCAGAGAAATTTGGGAAATCACAGTTGTTTAAATATAATTAAATAAACAAACAATTCAATTAAAGAGTTTTTACTGTCAAACATGGTAAGGCACTCGGCCGTCTCAATCCCAAAATATATTATAAACAATTCAATTAAAAAATTAAGTTGCCTGCAGAGTTAGAAACTATGCAACCCGTTGAACTTCTTTGTCGTGCGGGTTGCTTCATGTCCGTTGTAGGGGTTTTAAAAAAAATTCCAACGTAGATAAACGAAAACTTGGGTTCCCGGTCCCCTGGATGGTTTAATTGACATTTTCCGAAAATTGATGAGGAAGTGGGCTGGGCTCTGACAACCCCCGGAGACCTGAGAATAATTTTGTTTCCCTTATTTTTAAAATTTTAATTATTAATAAAAACATATTTTTGTAAGATATAGAGAATAAAACTTAAATTTAAATAATTTATAGTACATTATTATTGTGTCCTGCTTATGGAATTTAAATGTAAAAAATTATTGACTTAATATTTTGCATAATTGATTCCTTTATTATTATTTTTGACATTCATCCTTTATTTTTTGGTTTATCGGGATCACAATAATCACTATTTTTGTGCAAACATATTAATTTTTATTATAATTATTATTATTTTATACAACACAACTTAATTTTAATCAATGAACATAACCACCTTACTTTATTTTTAGCGTTAAAAATTATAATTGAAAAATTGCTATGCTAGCTCTCAAAAAAAAAAAATAATAATAATCCTTGCAAATTTTTAAAGAAACAAAAATTCTTTGCCTGTGTACAAATTAAATTTGTTGTTATATATAATTAATTATATAATATTGTATTTAAAAAGTTAAAGTTTATACATGTATTTTAAAAAAATGATATTAATATTATTATTATTATTTTACTTCCTCAAATAACACAATTATTATTACGCGTATATGCATGGTTGCTGTAATAAAACACATGTCCTTGTAAATTTTTTCACAAGGACTAATAAAAAAAAAAAAATCTAATATTTAATATAAAAAGTAATTTTTGTTAAAAAGATAAAGATATTGTGTATTATATGCTATTAAATAATATTTTATTAGAAAAAAAAATCTAATTAAGAAGGAATTGCAATTTTCTATTTTAAAAAAATATCCTTGCAATTTTTTTTAATGGACTTAAAAAAAATGTAAAAGTATATACTTGAGTTTATCTGTTATTAGAATAACAGAATTTTATAGCCAATAAACCAAAGTACTTAATTTTAAGCCTTAACAGTTAAAAGAAAAATGGTTATGCGCTGTTTAAAAAATTATCCTTGTAAGTTTTCTTACAAGGACTGAAAAAAATAATTTAATATAAAAAGTAAAAAATAGATTTTTAAAAGACAAAGATATCATGTATTATATGCTTTTAAATAATATTTTATTAAAACAAAATCTATTTAAGAAGAAAGTACAATTTGCTATTTAAAAAAAAATGTCCTTGCAATTTTTTTGACAAGGACTTCAAACAAACAAACAAACAAAAAAAAAAGTAAAAGCATACTTGAGTTTTTCTGTTACTAGAATAACAGAATTTTAGTCAGTAAACCACAGTACTTAATTTTAAGCCTTAACAGTTAAAAGAAAATTTGTTATGCGTGGTTAAAAAAATGTCCTTGTAATTTTTTTTTACAAGGACTGAAAAAAAATATTATATTTAATATAAAAATAAATAAAAAATATATTTTTAAAAGACAAAGGTATCATGTATTATATTATATGCTTTTAAATAATATTTTATTAAAACAAAATCTTGTTAAGAAAAAAGTACAATTTGCTATTTAAAAAAAAATGTCCGTGCAATTTTTTTGCAAGGACTTCCAAAAAAAAAAAAAAAAAAAAAAAAAAAAAAAAAAAAAAAAAGGAAAAGCATACTTGAGTCTATCTGTTACTAGAATAACAGAATTTTAGTCAATATAAACCACAGTACTTAATTTTAAGCCTTAACAGTTAAAGAAAAATTGTTATGCGGTGTTAAAAAAATGTCCTTGTAAATTTTTTTTACAAGGACTGAAAAGAAAAAATTTATATTTAATATAAAAAGTAAAATATATATTTTTAAAAGACAAAGGTATCATGACTGTATTATATGCTTTTAAATAATATTTTATTAAAACAAAATCTTTTTAAGAAGAAAGTACAATTTGCTATTTAAAAAAAATGTCCTTGCAATTTTTTGTGCAAGGACTTCAAAAAAAAAAAAAAAAAAAAAAAAAAAAAAGGAAAAGCATACTTGAGTCTATCTGTTACTAGAATAACAGAATTTTAGTCAATAAACCACAGTACTTAATTTTAAGCCTTAACAGTAGTTAAAAGAAAAATTGTTATACTGTGTTAAAAAAATGTCCTTGTAAATTTTTTTTATAAGGACTGAAAAAAAAAAATTTAATATAAAAAGTAAAAAATATATTTTTAAAAGACAAAGGTATCATTATTATATGCTTTTAAATAAGATTTTATTAAAACAAAATCTACTTAAGAAGAAAGTACAATTCGCTATTTAAAAAAAATGTACTTGCAATTTTTTTACTTCAAAAAAAAGAAAAAAAGTAAAAGATACTCGAGTTTTTCTAGCTGTTACTAGCATAACAAAATTTTAGTCAAATTAAACCACATAATTTATAGTACTTAATTTTTAGCCTTAACAGAGTTAAAAGAAAAATACTTCTGCGCTGCTGTTAAAAAATGTCCTTGCAAAATGCAAATTATATTATGTTGAAGGGGGAAAAAAAAAAAAACTTTTTGCTCAAGTTATTATTATTATTTATATTTTTTTACATATTGTTTTTTAACAACTTAATAGCTATATATATATACCTATACCTAAAGAAAAGAAATATATAAACTATAAATATATTTATAGTTTAAATTATATATTTCTTAACATATAATATATATATATATATATATATATATATATATATATATATATATATATATATATATATATAGGATGATATATATATATATATAAATATAATATTATATATATATTATATAAATATATATATATATATATATATATATATATATATATATATATATATATATATATATATATATATATATATATATATATATATACATATATAATTCTACATGAAGAAAAGATACTTTAAAACAATGTATATCGTTGCAAAATAATCCGGCGTTAAACATATAAAATACTTTTATTTGCACTATAAAAATAATTTAAGACTTAAAATTTGCTGCATTTTCCTTGCGGCCTTTTTTTTTACAATATGCAATTTTGCTATTATATTATTCATGCGCCGTGCATTTCTCCATGGAGAAAAAAAAAAAGAAAATATATTCTTCTTCAAAAAATGTCCTTTGCGCACTATATAATACTCTACATTTTTTTTCTCGTTTTAAATTAAATCAAATAATATAATATAATCATTTTAATATATAGAAAAAGTAAAAAAAAAACAGAAAGTTGTTTATGCTTTTGCTATATATAACAGTAGAGTGTATATATTTTATACCTATAATTTATTCAAGACAAAAAAATGTCCTTGCAAATTTTTTATACTATTATTATTTTTTTTTTTATAAAAGATATAATTTTATAACGTAAATATATTAAATAAAAATAATATATATATTATAAAATCATGCGATTTTTAAGCTATTTGCAAATTTTTAAAATTCAAATTGAAGAAAATACAAAAAATATTATATTATAAAATATAAATAATTATAACATTTTTCCCCCATAAAGAATTAAAAAAAATATATATTTTTTTATTGTTTCATAAACATATAATGAAAATTCAATATTTCACTCTATATTTTTATTTTTTTCTTCCGTTTCAAAATAATTATTTCAAATAAAAAATTATTTTAGGGTGTGCCCATATATTTAATCTGATTCATTCGTGCATTTGCGGGTAAAAAAAAAATGTCCTTGTAAATTTTTATTGTAAGGACATTTTAAATGGTTAATTGTTTGTATTAGTGACGTCACGGATAGCAAACGGTGACGTCATCAATAAAGTCCTTGTAATTTTTTTTTGTAGGGAGTCCTTGTAAAAAGTAACCTCCCGAAGGAGCTGCTGCTACGCCAACGCCACGACAAAATTTGTCAATAATCACGTGCTGTGACGTCAGTACGACGTCATCAAATTTGTGACATCACTGTGGCGCTAAAGTTTTTATTTTTAATTCTTGATCATTCCTTTTCATTCCTTTGAAATTTTGGATATATATATCCTATATCCTATATATCATATCCTATATATATCCTATAGGATTAGGTTGGGGCCGTTGGGGGAACGTGTGAAAACCATATAGTTTATAGAGGTTAATTAAGCATGCTATATGTATCTATTCTATATGCCCGAATTTATTTTTCAAACATTTAATCAGGAACACAATATTTCAAAACGTTCAATTTTTATTGCTTCAAAACTTATTTTAAACTTCATGATTTTCATGCATTGTGGGTTTTATTATTTTCTTATAAACATATATCAGGATTGAGATACATTAAAACTACAATTTTTTTTATAGGTTGTTAGATAGCGTTTATTTATATACTTATTATGAACAACCAACAACAAGACACTTATTATCAATATTTTTTTTTTTATATTATATTATTATTATTTTTTATAGACACAAATGTATATATATTTTGCAACAGTTATTTTTTATTAGAATATTAGTATAATATATGTTATAATTTCATTCAAGATTAATTTCAGAAATCATTTATGAGAGAATAAATAGACATGATTTCCAATTATTTTATAATATCGATAATTAATATTTTAAAGTTCTGAAATCAATCTTATAAATATACTCCATTATAGTATAATATGATAAAACATCAATAAATTATCACATAAATTTTTATGGCATTTTTTTTTTATCAAAAAATAATATTCATATTCCATATTTTTTCTTTTGTAAATAGATTTTGTTTATTCAGATAATAATAAATTTTGTAAAGTTTAAATTTTTAAATTTTTGATCTTTCACAATAAGCAGGCAATATATAAGCCCAAGCACACCACCAATACTCAAATATCTAGTTTATATTTTCCCTTCTCGCTAATTTATGTTCAATTTTTCATAAGCGTTAAATCTTTTTTCATATACATGTAATCACAGCGACAATATTTTAGGCCCACATATCAAAACTAGAAGAATAGTCTACACATTTTGACTTCTTTGCCAGCTAGTAGTTTTCTAATGACCTTAGCAAAGCTATATAAATTACTTGAATCGTATGTTTGATGAGGTTTTTTAGTTGAAAGGATCATAACGACAGTGATCCCACACCCCACAAAATGTCCTACAATAACTTAAATTGTTTAAAATATTTTAAAGTTCCTAATTCATGCCTGTTAACGTAAGATTTAGGACATTTTTGAAACTTTGGACAGTTTGAATTAAGTATAAGAAATTTTGCAAGATAATACTAATCGATAAAAGAACGCGTGGAAAGAATTTTTAAATGCAAATTTTTATTGCACCTTTTTTGGCAATTTTTAACGCAGAAACGGAACGAAAAAAATATCTACATAATAATCCTCTGGAACACAAATTTTATACCCTCCACAAGCAGCTTTGTTTAATAATTACACAAATAATAATAAGTGATGAGAAAAAAGATAATTGTATACATAATCTGCATTCAAAATCAAAATTGTGCACAAATTATTCCAATCAAATTTATGATTCAGTTTTTCATTTAGTCATATACATTTTTTTTTTTTCAATTTTGCTAAGGTCATTGCACTCTGTAGAACAAATAGGAAGAGAATTACTTTCATTAGTATCTTAATATTCATCTTTTACGAATTTTAAAAAAAAAGTACAAAATAATGATTAAATTTTCCAACTCTGCGATTTTTTTTTCTCAATACAATATAAATGCCTTTTATTAAAAAAAAAAAAAAAAAAAAAATGTTGTTTATTATTATTATTACTTTTTTTTTTTTCATTATTATTTTAATATGTGGGGATTATATAGTACGGAAATATATTTATTTACAATACGATATTGACATATAAATATAAGGTAGAGAACAGAGAAGCAGTGACATCTCTTAGTCTCTCAATGTCACCGGTTTGACGAGAACCTTGATCAAGTAAAATATTGAAATAATAAAATATAAATGATTGTTATGAAAATTAAAAATTGTAACTCCCTTACACAACTGAGTATCCAATTTATTATTACTATCTGAAAAATGAATGAGATCATTATGTGTGCTTTGCGCGCTTGAAACGTTTTTATTTAAATTGTCGTGACTTAATTTATTCTGTATGAACACTACATTTTAAAACATTACACAAATGGAAGGAAATAATTAGCATCTAAGTAATTGCTTTATAAGATTCAAGCGTAGGAGATGATATACATATATTTTTTTATCGCAAATCATAAAATAGCTAAACCTATTAATACACGCTTAAATTTATTGTTCATGTTTTTACGTTTAACACCGAAGAATATTCATAATTAATATTTGACACACATATATATTATAATATAGATAGGTTTTTTTCTTTTTTTTTTTTTTTATTATGGAGATTTATATAGTATTTAATTGTTTTGGTTTTGCACATCAATTTTTTAGCAAGCGATTCCTCAACTTGATAAGCACAAAGAATACACAAATGCCTACATCCAACACATATAGATTTATGTTTGACAAAAGATCGACTTTTCAAATTAAAACACCTTTCTCTAGCAGCAACATTGTCACTTTTTACCAGCAACAAACAAAACCATCAGCGTACATCGCTATGTCATAGTATACTGAAAAAATTACAAATTTCCATAGTAGTTTTGAATTTCATTGTTTAACAAAATGAAAAGATCTATTTTTTTTTCTTTCTTTTTTTCAAACTGTATGATAAGTGGGTGGGGATATTTTATGATATTTATTATAAATTTAGTTATTTTTTAATGTCTTAGAATAGAATAATAATTTATATAAAATGTTTAGAATATTTTCATACAAAGTATTTTATGCATGTAAGGGATCTCATGATTCTGCGTACAAATTCCTTCAGCTTTATATACTTTTCCCTTCCCTTTGCAATTTTCTTTATATTCAGTCACTTTTTTTTAAGGTCGATCGTTTGTCTATGAATATAGTTAACACAATTATATTGACACTAATTTTTTTTTTATATATTTTCATAATTATATATATTTATTTTTTTTATTTTTTTACTTATGACTTATGATTATAATATATTAAAGCCACTTCTTCAATTATAAACCCAACCTTATTTCTCTATGACTAGCATAGAGAAATATTAAACATTCTCTTGATTTGATTTAACTTCTTTTCTCTGTGAATAGTACTAGATAAGGAAATACATCAAATTAACACCCAGTTAAGTTTTTTTTTTTTTTTTTTTTTTTGATAAATTCATACTATATTAATAACGCTAATAACGCCAACATGGGCTTTCTCAAATAATAACTTTTCAATAAAACTTACTGACGTAATATATGCATGTGATTTACATATTATATATTTTGTCAGCGTATCGTAAACGTGAAACCATAGCCAAATTTCGTCAACATTTTTAGACCTTAATTGTTCAGCAAATCTCCTTCACTCTTCCGGTAGCCAGCTTTCTGTGCTTCGCGTAGTATTTGGATCGTAAGTTGTGGGTTTGCAAGGACCAAGTTCCGTAGATTTTCACGGAATAAAGAATCTGTCTGTGTCGATTTCTCTGAAACAATGGGAAATCATATCATATGAAAACAAATAAAATATTATGTAATAATGACTAAAAAAGAATATTCCATGCACTGCTAAAAATACTGTACTCCAATAGCAAATGATTTTTTTCTGGTCCTTCGCTCTGTTAAATACGAGTTGAAAATATGCAGTCTGTACTTTTCTACAGCGTGCTTTTTATGTAAAGTATAATAAAATGTATATGAAGCCTACTAAGATGACATTATACTCTGTCTCCCTCCAAAACCGTAATTTCTCACAATTAATTTTGAATCATTTTTATCTGCTGCGAAATTAAAAAATAACATTATTTAAAGCAAAAATAAGCAAAATTTCTCAAAGCAGAGGATGGACGTTGGAATATAAAACAAAAAGCAAACAAGAGTAGAGCATAAAAATAAAAATTACTTTAATAAAGGAACGTTTTAACAAAAGTTGTTGAACCAAAGTAGGAAAAAAGAAAAAGAAAGAAAGAAATAAAGAAAGAAAGAAGAAACAAAAATAGAACTGTTTTACCCAATCTCTAGTCTTAATGGAAACTTGAATATCATGCTAACTGTAGCTCATATATATATTTCTTAATTGTTCCAAAAATTAAAATAATAATAAAGTAGACCCCCCCCCCTTTCCTTTTTTTTTTTTTTTTTTTAATATTTTAATTTTTTCAGGACTAAGGTAAATCCTTAATTTACCTTTCTCCAAATTACTATATTAATTATAAAATTATTTACCTGTTTGATTTTCATTCTCGGTCCAGAATCTTTCATCAGGCTGGCTACGACAACGCATCAAGGAGGTGTTTACATTTTCCAACGAACGCCTGGTATCGCAGAGAACACTAAGGTTCGGGTTGGAATGTACTGCACCAGGAATGCCTTGATATGGAGGTGCCAATGCGGATCCAGAGGAGTATGGGTGTGTCAGATGTTGCAGAGCTTGCAGAGCATAGCGGACCTGTAAGGATTACATTCATTACATGTTAAAGTTGACACCATTTTGGATCAATCAATAACATGGGCCGGTATAGGAAAATGACTCATTTTGCCAGTTTAAAAATACTATAAGCAATATTTTTGAGAGCATTGATGCTGTTAATAGGCTGAATTAGTATCTTGAGTATGCAAGAAAAATAATAATAACAACAAATTAGTCGATTTTCCAAAGAAAACAGCTATAAATGAAGTTTGTCCTATGTTCGCAGCAATCTTATTCATTGATCCAGTATGGCGTCGAAGCGCATTCAGTATGACGTAATGCGGATACACTCTATGGAATCAAAAGTCAACGATAAATCTGATGCGAAAATCTCAATTTAAAAGAAACAAACTTACAAACTTTGGAAACTATAACAAATGATATAGATTATAATTAATGGCCTGTTCACTCGGAGTAATATAATGCATTGTCAAATATATTTTGGGCCCATAAAAAAATCAATATTTTCGTAGAAGATTGCGTATGCAATAAAATTAATTGCAGGTTAAAAATAATGCCAATTTTTTTTTTGAACGACTATATTATGCGTTTGTTAGGACAGAATTAACAGAAAAGCGTTCAAAATTACTTGGAATTGTATGAGGGGGGGGGGGGGGGGAGGACAATTTTGTCATTTGAATTTCTTTTGTATCAATATAATGTACACTAGTAAAAATCCGTCAGTGAGGAGTTCAGTGCAGGACGATTACCTCCTTGGTGAGCATTGTGACGTCAAGATGTAGTTGCTCCACGTCGTCACTTTGCGATGCCTCTTGCTCATGATAGACTTGTGCACTTGTCGAGGCTCCGTCTGAGGATGGACCAGCTACCGCGATGTTGCCGCGGCTTCGTGATGGCGATTTAGCTCGACTGCTTCAAAAACAAGACGCATAATGTGGTTGCCTGATTTTTGTATTATTTTCATGTGTGTTAATTACTTATTGTATTCTTTTGTTTAGAAAACATAAGACGCGCAGGCGCAGCTAGCATTCACAAGACAATTCGTTTTCAATCCTCATGATTAATGCTATTTTGCAAACTATCTGTGTCGATTAAAAAAAAAATTAAAAAAAAATTGCGAAGGACTTATAGTTTTAGCTTAAAACTTAATAATGTTTTCTGAAATCTTCCCCATAAATATATATATATATATATATATATATATATATATATATATATATATATATATATATATATATATATATATATATATATATATATATATAATACAAAAAAAAACACAAATAAATTTCAAATGCTTCAAAAAGTGTACGTAATTTTAATAAGGCAATCTATTTGAGGTAAGATAGTGCAGGGGAAACACTTACCGGACCACAGATTTGGACCGGGTGTGTGGTGGTTGCTCGATTTCTACTTCATGTTCATCTTCCTCGGTTATTTGAGACTCATCTGCTTCAATTATGGAAGGCAGCGTAAGGGAAGGAACACGCATCATGTCAATGTCTTCCTGTAATTTCAACGTGAGTTCACATGAGTTTGCAAATTATACATAAATTTATATTATGTAAGCCGAATTTGTTCACTGGCTGAAATAAGTGACCACGTCACGGAGTTTTTTTTTTTTTAATTAACCAAAAGCCACTTCGCGACGTGGTCATTGTGATTTGGCCAGATCACGGACTGTCAAATACATTTTAACCAGTTTACGGAATTTGTTTGTGATATTTGCCACGCTGTAGCGAGGTCAAAATGTTAAATGCGATATTCATTATTATGAGAATGAAGAAATATGTTTTTATTATTATAACTTACATCATTTTCTATTGTGGTTTTCAGTTAATTAAACAATTTATAAATTCATAAAAAAAAATCTTGTTACATTTTAAGTCCTTTTTTTTATTTATTTATTTATTTTTTTTATTTATTATTATTATTTTTTTTTTTGCCACCTCATTATTATCTTGCAAATATAAAAACGTATTAAAATCAACAACAAGTAAGATTCGAAAAAAATTGAGCATTATGATTTTAATATTATTTTACTTATCAATCACAGTAAATTTTGCTTTTGGTGCGATATTTTATGCAGTAATACTTATTTTTTCTTTTTCTTTTTTTCTTTTTTGAAACAAATGATTTTTTTTTTTATGAAATATAGGAAATAAAAATTTTCACGTATGCGTAACTTCACTTCCAAAAAACTTAATGCGTCTTTGATATAATGAAATGCATAATTATTTAAAGCAGAAAGCACTGTAATAATAATGAACCATGAAAACAGCAACACGTAAGTTGCTTTTAATGTTATTATTATTATTATTATTTTATCAATTCTTATTAGTTATTACATATTTGCGAACACTTGATGCACATCTTATTAAAATTATATGTTATAAATACTTCTTCTTTTTTTTTTTTTTTTTTTTTTTACAAAACACGAGCTAAATACAACCACGTCTGCTCAACTCGATCAAGTTTTAATACTAACAAAATATAACTATAAACTATGATGATATGTGCAGATTTTACAAGTTAGGTCTAAAATACAAAGTCTGTTTATAATTCAAAGAAAATATTAAGATAATAGAAAATGTGAGTATGTATAATGTAAAGCAATATAATAGGTTTTATTTCGCATTTTTTCATCCAATTAAAATATTATTATCAAATATAACATTTTATATTGTTACGTTTTTGTTTGGAATCCTTTGAATATTTAATATGATCAGTGATCACACTGATCACCAATATAATATTCTAATTTAAGATATAGTAAGAATGTAATAGTGATTTTGATATTATCATTAAACATTTGCCCTCGCTGCAGCGTGGCAATTATCAAAAAGCCACTCCACGATCTGGTGAAAATGTATTTGCCAGTCCGCGATCTGGTCAAATTACAATGACCACGTCAAAATCACGTATCTCAAGTGCCGAATTTTGGATCTTGCCAAAAACGCAAAACCACACCGCAACGTGGTCATGTATTTCGGCCAATGAGCGAATTCGGCAATTCGGTTGTCAATTTATGTATATATACACACGCACAAATTTAAGTTAACGTGAGCTGTACAGTTTTAATTTAACAAAATTATACAAAACTAAATTAAAATAGCATCTGAAGCATTTGTTTTTATGTTGATTCTTCATAAACAATTCCTCTGAACAAAAAATTGACAAAATTTATACGGTACCTCTGCCTCATAGCCTTCCCTCAAGTTGTAAGTGAGGTCATGCAGAATGTCATGCGCAAACTCATCCTGAAATTCAGGGTACAGGCGGAGAACCTCGACCAATCCATTCATACTGATGCTCTTGAGATCGCAGTAAGTCAGAGCTTTCACTGCACTGCTAGACTTGGCCACGGTACTCAATATTCCAATGCAATCCTGGGGAATGTCAAATCCTACCAGGTCTCCTTTGCCTAGAATGCAGGTTTCTAAAATTATCATCGGCAATCGAGCGTTGAATTTAAAATGAAAAAAAATAATTGGAAATATTTTTCAAGTCTTTATGAAAGCGCATAAGTTGCAAGTTTTTATGAAACGCTATTTGTTACGCTCTTATATTTGGATCAAACTGACAGTTTTTATGGCAATATATAGTTGTACACCTAATTGTTGATTATTATTATTGCAAGTGAATGAAAAATAGTTTAGTATTTACCTAGGATGGCAACCACCATACCAGCTTGCTGTACTTCCATTGAACCGTGGCACAGATAGTAAATCGAATGCAGTGCGTCTCCCTTGTGAACGAGGAATTCGCCAGGAGCACAGAAAGTTGACTTGATGTGCAGAGAGAGCAGCTTGAGGCAGCCCTGAGGTGCTTCGTGAAATATCGGCAACTGCAAAACTTCGCGATGCAGATGCATGGAAACGTCACCCCGTAGCTCCTCCGGGAATTCTTTCAAAATCTAAAACCAAATTGATAATGTATGGACTTTATGAGTGGCTTGTCAAGTCTCCGGAAAATGCATGTAAAATATTCCATCCCTCCCCTCAGAAATTGTTAGTTCTTTTTCTTCTCCTTCGTTCTTTTTATTACTAAAAAGAAAGAAGAGGAAAAATATTATTATTATTTGTGACAAATGGAAGAAGAGATATAGCATCCAAAAAATAATTGCATATATTTTTATGACAAATAAATTCTCGTGGGACGGTGTATTTTATGCAGTAATCATAACTTAGACTTTTAATATTTTTCAACGAGCTGCTAGTTAAATTCACAAATCACTTGATATAACAAAAGAGAGTAATTTTAATTCATTAAAACTTACCTCATTGATATCGATGCCATTGCTCACGGACCATGAAGTCTGGAAATAGTCCTCAATTCGCTGTTTCAGATCTTTTGGCACCTGTTGATAAAAAAACAACTGATATGTAATTTCAAATTGAACTTCAGTTCTAAAATCATTTTTTTAGAAAGTTATTTAATGAGAGATATGTATTGATCAATAAATTTTACTTTTTACTTCAGGATAAAATTTGTTTTGTATTCTGATATACCACCAACGCAAGCATAGTGTATTTTTACTTTTTAGTATGACGCCATCACATTTTATAAAAAAAATGTGTGTTACATAATATAATTATTAAAAATATTAGTAAATGTAAAGTGTTTTTATGATGTGTTATAACATGATTTTTTGATTTAAGAAATAAGACAAAAGATCGAGGCAGTCCATTACAACAAGCGTTGGTCTATATATTTACAATATATACAATACATGATAACATTTAATTATGACAACATTATTATAATAATATTATTATTATTATTGTAAACATTTAATAGTCTTATTTTATTATAACAGTTAACAAGTAATTTGTACAAGATGTTATAGTGAGTAAAGTGTTCCAAATTTGAGACAATTTTCTACTTTCCTGTGAGAGTGAGAGAAAATCTTTGAGGTCGGTCCAGCGGGCTTGGTACAGGGAACGTCGCGAGTACAGACGCTGAATGATTGCAGTCACGTTGCCGAATACTACAGCGTGCATCAGAGCTACAATTAACATAGCAATATTAATTGATTTCCTCAATACCTATGCAGCACTAAACAAATCAACACACAGAACGCTCCAAAATTACAGAATGTTTTACTAGCTGTATATCAATTCTACCTGTTTTAGTTTCTCGTGTAAACTTTCATGTTCCTAAAAAACTGTTAAGAATTCAATCATTCTTTTGGAATTCAACTTATTCAAATGATGTCGCAAAAAATTTAGAGCTACTTTAATTTGTAATAATTTAAGTATTATGGTATCTTTAATTATTCATATAATTCAATTAACGAGTTTACTGTTAATAATGAATAAACTAACTTTTATGTTGTATGCTCTCTTTTTTCTTTCATAGCATATAATTAAATTTGTAACTTTTATTTTTCTTATCATTAATTTTAAAATGTTTTTATGTACTGTGTGTACCACCACTGTAATAGGCGCAAGTTTTTGGTTGCAAATAAATAAATAATAATCAACGGTGCCAGAAATTACTTTTAAAAAATAGCGCAACCATCAAAACACATTGTTCTTTTACTTATTGACTCGTTGCCATATCATTGATAAAATGGGTACATATTTATGCTTATTTATTTATTTTATTAATTATTTCCTTGAGTGGTTTCTCGAACTCCTACTACAATTTATATCGCACTGTGGTTGTATAAATTTTAATTACAAATTTGTTTTTGAAACAAAATGACGACAATCCATGATGTTGAAAAATCCATCAAATTCATACAATATAAAATATTTGAACTGAAAAGCTAAATATCAAAAGCAATCAATGTACGATATGCAAATAATAACTCCTCCTGGAGTTATAAAAATCCAAACTCTTACAATATCCCACCATCGTTATAGTATTATACGTTTAAATTTAAAGTATTTCCTAAATTATAGAATAAGAAATTACTAGTACGTTTCATGAAGTTAAACATAATTGAACATTTAAAACTAAAAAATGTGAGTGTGTTAACTTATATATCCGGTTTGAGTTAGTTATAGAAAGATTTGTCGTCTGGGATGTAATATATTACTTTAATGTTGTATGTTGTTTAATTGGTATATTAAGTGAAAACAACATAAATACATACCTCCAATTAGCATAATGCAAACACTGTAAATCTTCTCAGGTGTAGTATTAGCCGACACATTACCAAATCCAACACTTGTCAAGCTAGAGCAAGTGAAATACAGCGCCGTGATGTAACAATCCCATTGACTCAGACTATCAATTGGAACCTTGCGCCTGTTGGCCAGTTGGGACAGCCAGCCTATCAAACAAATGGAAAACAATATTTTTAATTACGCTCTGTTTATATCAAAACTAAAACTTTAATGTAAGCATCCATAAACAATGATTATTTCTTATGCAATATAGTATTCTATGGTTTGCATAATTAAAATAGCAACACGATACACGATTCTGGTTAAAATATTTATTGCATATTGTAATTCCATGTTTTAAATAAAATATTAATTCATTATTCTTTTGTTAGCATAGTAAAATTATTTACATTAATTGAAGTTATTATATAGAAGTACCAACGTATTTTATTTTAAATTTGGTATTATGAATCATTTTCAAGTAAATATAAATGCAAAATCCTCTTTTAAAGAATAAATATAATTAAATAAATAAGTTATTCAATTAAAATAATTAATAAAACAAATAAAATTAGGTCTAACATTTAAGATATACACAAAGAACATCAATAAAAGTATAGCATAATATAACATTGTACATGTGTTATAAATAAAAATGTAAATTGATGAAATGTTATGCAAAATGCGTGTCAAATTTCATACATAAATTGGTCTCCTCTATATTTTTAACTCTCACGTCAGAATATTTGAGCACAAGTTACAAGATGACAAAGTTATATTTATAGACAAAGTTTGCTTTTCCTATATTAAGTTGATTTACTTGATTAGAAAAGTTATAAAAATATAGCAATCACGACTTGATTGTACCGCAAGGAAATGAAAAACCTGCACAACTATAGACTGAAAAGCATTACTAAAATTGCAGGTTATTCAATTCATGTCGGTACATTGATTTCCTTGTCTCGTAGAGGTATAGATTGAGTTGTAATTGTTAATGTCACAATATTACTACATTGCAATGACTGTGCAATACAATTTCCTACTCTATATTAATTAATATCACATTAGAATATAGTCATTACTGTACGGGAAATTAAATAACAATAGTAATTCAAACTACGAGAAATAGATTGTTTACTGTTAGACAACTTTATAAACTTTTGATAAGTAATAAACTTAAAACTTCCTCAATTCTCATCACTTTTAAAAAACACTTGAGCTTTTTGACAAGGTGGACAGTTTCGAGTGCTTTCCTTGTTCCGTACTCAACATTCAAATGTGTATATGACACATTTCATCAAATATTCAAACAAACGTATACAGCTTCTCTTATTTTATTTTTATTTAACATTTTCGCATTATCATAAAAGTGTGTTGAATTTTTTATATATTTGCATTTAAATGTCATGGATAAAAGAATTGAAATTCTTGTTTAGAAGTGCAAAACTTCTCATTGTGTCTGTAACACAAAGTACATTTAAAATGTTTTAATAACTTATTTAAACAATTAATTTTTGATACATTTTCTACGTCTTCATCAAAAGTATAGATTTTTTTTTTCCATCGTCATTATGTACCAAAGTGACTATATTGTATATAAATATATTGTATGTCGCACCCTCTTTTATATCGCAACACGTGGGAGTTCAAGCTTGAGAGGCAGCTATTTCTGGTGAAAAGCTGCTCTTCTCATCATTGCGATTTATTGTTGTTTGCTGCGGAGAAGAAAAAAAAAAAGCATCTTCTTTGAAAATGACACCACAGCTTAAAACATTAGAGTATGATTTTTTTTTTTGAAAGAAAAAATATTAGGATGAGAGAGAGAGAGAGAACTTCGTAAATCCAATGCTTGTTAAATTGGATGGTAAATAAATAAAATGAAAAAACTTTGATTATTACGAATTTGTTTAATTATCACAGTTGATTTCATTTCAAGCCCCCCCCCCCCTCTCTCTCTCTCTCTCTCACACACACACACACACACACACACACACACACACACACACACACACACACACACACACACACACACACACACACACACACACACACACCAATTCTATTCATAATATTTAAATTTATTTAATATTTTAAAATTTTAATTTTTTTACTGATTACTATTATAATGTCTTGATTGAAAGGTTGTAAAAAAAAGTAATCATATATACTTATTAAAGTTATAAAATTTTAAATCAATAAGTATTTAAAAGAGGAGAAAAACGCGTTTTATGCAATTAAAAATCAATAAATCAATCCAAATTATCAGCTTTGAGTAAATGAAGCAGATATCAATTATAGATTTTTTTTTTTTTTTTTTTTTTTTTTTTTTTTTTTTTGCGTTCCAATATTAATTTTTCACATATTACAATTAAAATATATCCTATATATTACTTTCAGTTTGAGCACTCGTTTATTTTATGTAGCGTATTTTATTTAAAATGTGATTTTTTTTTGTTCATCACATTTATTGTTAAAAAATAATATTTAGCCAACAGTTTTTGTTTTGCATAATTCGGCATGAAAAGCTATAATATTAATACTTTTATAAATTACATAATAATGATTGGGTGAAAAAAGTAAATATTGGCAAATGTGTCAATATTTTAATACTTACATTATCTCATTTTAACACATATAAGTACATTACGCTAATTAAATTTTTATATGAAAACGTCCATTATTCAAGCGATTTAAATGATTAAACAAGTTTAATACTTAAGCGCTATACACAAATATATAATATTTAACGTAATAAAACTTTTTAATTAAAATTTTATTATATTTAAGTATATGATAATTTTTATGAAGAAATCGACCATTTCGTCAAGTCCTTTAACCAATGTCTGTAATTTTAATAATTAATTTTGCATCAAAAAACTATATCTATAAAAACTATCACGTAAGTTAATCAGTAATTAATTCTGACTAATTATTTATTAGTTATAGTTTGTTATTCTAAAATCATTTTTCTTAGGTAGCTTTGTGCATACATTATTGTATGTTCGAGATCTCGTAGCAGCACGGCAGTTATTGCGTTATTATATTTTTAATAGCGTCATTTCCAATATGTACAAAGTTATCTTTCATTTTAGTTCACCAGAAACGTTGGATTATTATTATTTTACAGTTGGAAATGCAAATTTCATAATACAAGATTGACATATCGTAGCAAGCGACTGACTCGAGACAGCAAAATGGTTGATCAGTCCCGCTTACTTGCTCTCTTTTACATTACTATATGAGGCTACAAACAGGATGCAGTTCACACAGGTATGGTTAAGTATCAATTTGTATTTTTCAAAATCAACTTTAATGTATGATAAATAAAAAATTAAACATAAAACAGAACATAGTATGCACCACTAAAATTAATATTTTTTTATATTAATAGAAATAAATTGTACACGCATTATTTGCATATTGTTCCTAACACACGAGACAAAAAATACGTAATCGATGCTTAATTGAACAATTGTTATATTGCAGAGCACAAATGTTGCTATTTTTTAATAACAAACGTAATTATGCTGAACATGTTAACTATTATGCTATGTATAAGTATGTAGTATAATTGCTATACAATATATAGCATAGATGAGTTGCACAAATGTCGCTGTATTGAGCTAGCATAATTATTACTTGTTTATTTTTGTACGTACAAAATTGCTAATTGCCTTCATTTTGAATGTTTCTATTGTTGCGTATGAACTCTACATATTGTGTTTTATGTGGTAAACAATGTTTTTAACACACTACATAGTATTGAATTATATAATTAAAAAATAAAAAATAAATGTAACCAAAATAGGAGCAGTATAAAACTAAAGGCAGCCAAGGTAAAATGAAAATGTTTATTGTGACATTTACACCCTCAACATTATAAAGTATGAAGTAATTTATGAGGCTATTTCCTTTTCTATAAGATTTATAAGATTATCTTTCTCTCCTCTCCCAGCAGATTGATTTTTGTTTTTTTATCAATAGCGAAGATGTATAGGTAAATGATAAAGTGTGACGTCACTCAAGTTAATAAACTTAGGTAAATTGTGTTAGCTGATGCTAATTAGATTTTCATGACGTCAGTCACAGGGGAGAGTTTGCACATTATCCACCACATTTCTCACTGTCTCCTTTACTTCTCAACACTATTACACACACACACACACACACACACACACACATATATATATATATATATATATATATATATATATATATATATATATATATATATTATATATATATATATATATATATATATATATATATAAGCTCTCTATACAGATAAGGCACTTGCACATACAAATATCAGTCTCTATTCTCTATGGTCATAAGTTTAAAAAAAAAAAAAAAATACCATCAACCTTGTACAGAAATGATATACTTGGTTATTTGTAACTCAATAATAGAGTGTATAATACATTTATTTCACTCTGTATTTTAAAACGTTATGTAATGATGAATGAAACTGTTTGTGAAACATAAGAACATAAGTATAGGGTGTATGCGCATGACGTCATACTTAATGCGTCATACTTAAACTTTTTTTGTACTTTTTTCTTTGGGAAATTTCTTAGTTGTTTCTTTTTATTATTTTCCTCACATACTTGCGACGCTAATTTAATTTTATTATACGTATAAGAAAATGAGAATCAATGCTCTCAGAAATATCACTTATTTATTGTATTGTATTTTTAAACTGGCAAAATGAGTTATTTTCCTATACGGCCCGTCGGGCCCATGTTACTAAGTGATCCAGCATTGCGTCAACTTTAACATGAATGCATAGATCCTATAATACTGTACATACTGTATAGAAGCAATATTCTGTTCTCTCTTTCTCTCTCTCTCTCTCTCTCACACACACACACTCACACTCTCTCTCTCTCTCTCACACACACTCACACACACTCTCTCTCTCTCTCTTTCTCTCTTTCTTTCTCTCTCTCTCTCTCTCTCTCTCTCTCTCTCTCTGTCTGTCTCTGTCTCTCTTTTCTTTTTATTTATTTTTGAAATTAATTGGCGTATATATGATAGTTATAAATTTCCTTGAATAACTATTTCATGAGGTGTATTAGAAGCTTTGCAGAGACTTATTGAAAAATGTTTACAGCGCAAAAAAAAAAAAGAAAAAAAAAAAAAAAAAAGCTTTTCAGAATGATGTATGACTAATTACTTAGCGTCAGAGTTTTACATTGCTTCAAATCTTTCACCTGCATACTTGTTATTTTATTCAAAATTAATTCAAATATTATAAGCTGCTTAAAATTCAAAATATTATAAACTGCTTAAAATTCAACATTTTGTAAGTTTTGAACATCTTTTTTAGCAGTAAAAATAAACAACATTTACAGCATCCTTTAACTTTTGTTACTTTTTTTGTTTTTTTAGCTTTTTATTATTATTCTTTAAAGTTATATAACATTTATTATTAATTTCAATGTTAAATTAAAAAGTTTTTACATTTCGCAAGTTTTATTTTATTTAGAATTAAGTATTGCTTAGAGGAGATTTTATGAGTGTATACTTTGTTTTAATTGCTTAATTTCTGGGGCTTTTTGTGACTTAATAATTAATGCAAAAATGTTATTTCGCATCAGTAGCAAGCAACGAGACAGAGAGAGAGGGGGGGGGGGGGCAGAGAGATGAATAATACGACGTTATAACTATAAAAAGCCACTCATTTCACCTAATCGAATTGTTGGAAATTTGATATCAAACACCTCTAAAAACAGGGGTGAAATGAAGGGGGAAAAAAAGAAGAAGAAGAAGGAAGAATGAGAGAGAGAGAGAGAGAGAGAGACTTTTAATTTTTAGTGTAAATCTTACTATCAATATTGGTATTTTATTTTTAATTTTTTTAGGAGACTTTGGATATGGTAGATAAAGAACTTCATCTGCATCAAAACAGTAACCTCTCATGCTCTAAAGGTTCATAATATGATGTTACGCTAAATAATTATTACATATTATTAATATGAGTAATATTTTGAGTATAATGTTTCATGAAAATAATCGTCTGTTTGTAACTAATAAAATGAGCTGATTATATAATGTAAAATTAACTTATTTGTACGGTATCAAAACACTTTGTTAAAAAATTCATCAAAGCAAAATTTAATTCCCAAAGATAATATTAATATTTTGTATAGTATAATAATAATATTTAGGAGTATCAAAGGTAGCAATATACTATGATAACAACTCAATAGAATAAATTTAATATAATCTTGGACAAATTAATATTTCAAAAGTATTGACCGCTATTATATCAAATATACGTATGTAGAAATAATCAGTTTTTTTTTCGCTCTTTGTATTCAATATACGTTATTCTATAAATATACCATATACCTATATTTTCCAGATTAAATTATACAAAACTTCCTTTGAAGTATTATAAATTGAGTTGAAATTGAATTTAATAGAATTGAATAAAAGCTATAATACAAATTATATGTATTGCGAAGATACAATCTTAATTTAAAATAAATAACAATAATAATCACAAAAAAATACATTCAAGGAAAAATCTATCAATATTGGGGAAAACAACAAAATGGAACTTACCAAGATTCCAGTCGGGGTCGTGATTTCGTCGTTCGCGGTCTGCAATGACAAACCAAGCGCATGCCATCCAATGTGCCACGAGACTGAATGATAACATCAAGAGTGACAGAATCATTGCGGAGTATTGCGAGTAGCGATCCATCTTCTGCAGCACCCGTGCCAACCTCAGCAGCCGCGTTAGTTTCAGCAAGTTGATCTGCTGCGTATGACTCGATTGTTGCTGCAATACGAACTTACATCACGCTTTTTTTTTATTTTTTATTATTACTATTTTTTTTAACAGGTGACAGGTGACGCGTATTCATGTACATTCATGGTTTTAGAAAATACCCTATTCTTTCTCTATTTTGCTTCCTATAGAGCTTGCAGTTAAACCTATACCATACGCCCCTATTTGTGTCTATATTTAAAGATTTTTGCGTAATATAATTTTAGTTAATTTATTTTGTGCTGTAATTGTTTAACTTCGTTTTTGTGTTTACGTTATAAACCTTTCCTTTTTCTTTTTTTCTTTTTTTTTTTTTTTTTTTCTTTTTTTCTTTTCTTTTTTTCTAGAATATGAACTTCTTTTTCTCTTTTTTTTTCCTTCCTATACTTCTTTATTTCTTTTGTAAGAATATCTCACGTTGTACAATTTTGATTTAATTATCTATCTTTTTAAATTATGAACGGCTTCTTATTTTATTGATTAGCATGACCGCAGGTGGAAAGTTTGAATTTGGAAATGAGTACAAGGCAATAATGAAGCTATAAGTCAACTTTTTTACTTCAATTTGAGTGTTACTATTTTCTATAAACACAATAAATTTCATCTGTATGCCGTTTCACTTAAAATTACACCTATTGGTAATGTTTCATACAAATATAATTATACTTATTTTATAATTATGCTTAATGCATTTTATTTTGTTCTTTTAATGCGTAATATTTTTTTTTAACCTGGACGTTTTTAAATAGTCCAAATATATTGATGAAAGCGTAAACACGCGCTGTTAAAAGGAAAGCTATAATCGAAGTCAATAATAGTTATTGTGTTACATCAATTATGAAAGTAATGATCGAAATCAATAATAATTATTGTGTTACATGAAAGTGAGCGGCGTCGTTGAGCTGTATTATAAATGGCTTTGATAACAGTTGCGCTAACAGTAAGTAATTTTTACCTCTCCAGAATATATCTCGCTAGCATACACCAGGTCAAACGGAATGGCTGCAAGAAGATCGACTACAAACCAACCTCGGAGATAATTGACGGCAATGTTGCGAGATGCACTCACAACTTCTCCTTTTTGGTTCACAAAAGTTGTCCTAAAGTTGAGAATAATGTCTAAAACAAGAAACATATAATATAGTCAAAGGAACAAACAAATAAGCTAACAATTTTTTTTTATATATATATTGAAGTTTAAATTAAATAAAAATATACAAGTTAAATGTGTTTAAAAAAAAAAGTAATTAAAATCCTTGTTACTTTTTAAATGTGAACTTATAGCCAGAACAAAACATAAGAAAAGAAAAGAAATGAAAGAAAAAGAAACTTAATTACATTTATTTGTAAAGTAGCTTTAAGTGTTACAAAGTAACGTAGCACATACATTGATATATATTATATATAACATTAAAGGAACACAACAAGTTTTATTCATCGAGCTTTGAAAAAAAAAAAAAAAAAAAAAAAAAAAAAAAAAACTTTCAATGATTTAAAATGTAATAAATTTAATGCAAACGGAAAATATAATATTGTTATGAAGTTTAGTATTAATGACCTAATACTTGTGCAATTTAATAATAATAAAACAGTATTGGGATAAAAATAAAAAACAAAGTTAATAAGATTAAAAAAAGTGATAAAGTTACAAAGAATTTGAAGCTTGCAATTTTTTTATTTTTCTTAGTTGTCGCTTGATTGCACTGCAAAGAAGGTTTACGATTCACTGAATATCATACAATTGTTTATTTCCCAACTACTTCTTTCCTTTCAAGCATAAAATTTGTAAATTAAAACATTTCTTTTTCTTTCCAATAAAAATAAAAGGAGTTGTGCAAACAAGCAGTTAATTATATTTAGTAATTATTTCAGTCGAAAAGCTTTTCTATGATCAGCATTTACCACTGTATAAACATGCTAGAAATAGTTTTCTCATTTAAATAATGAAATGTGCATGCATCTGAATTTGACGCTATTTTAATTAAATGTATAAACATCAATACTTACACGTATTACTAAAACAAGCATGTTAAATTATGAAAATATCAAATAGCTTATATATAACCTTAAAGTTCTTAATTAGATTAATGTAAATTCTTGGAACAGTATACTTGAATTTTAAAATAATAACATCAAGAGAAGTTGTAGAAGAAATGTGTATAAAAGAAAACAAACAAACAATATACTGTAAAAAGTACGAAGAAAGCATTTTTGTGTCAGATTGTGTGTGAAATTTGTAAGTGGATATTATATTAATCATTATTATTTCAGTTGATGATAATCCTATTAATGCGTGTTAACACGAGTATTTTAAAGTTCATATTTTTAATGTTTTAATTGGATTAAAATATTGTGTTACATGACCGCAAAGTAAAAACACTCCCCTCTTTATTTAGTACATTGCTAAACTGGTGTAAACTGTACTTATATAAAATTGGTTGGTATATAATTTTACATACTGTGTTTTATCATTGATTAGAAAATTAAGGAAAGGCCTGAAGCATCGCAGAGAGCTAAAAAGTTGGTTAAGTTTCTGCGCATGCGATAAAATGTTTCACAAATGAAATAAGATTAAAAAAAAATTGTGTTTCTATATTATCTTTCTCTCTGGTTGTCAGTAAAGTGTTGTATAGTGTTGCTTTTTATATGTACAACATGATTTAACTCTGAAAAATGATATGTGTAACATGACACTCTTTTTTGCTCAAATTATTATTTCAGTAAAACATCAGCTACAGGTGGTTCCTTATTTGTCTATAGGGGTGCATTTTAACTCACTGGGGAATAAGTAAACTTTTCTGTGAAAAGAGAAAAAATATGAGATAAAGGTAGTTCATTAAATGAAAACACATTAAAATAAAGGAGAGAAGCAAGCGGGTAAATTTTGTTATTATTCAAGGTTTGTCTCTTTATAAACCTTGGTTACTATTAATAATGACGGCAATAAACAAGTCTTTCGACAAGAACAGAAAACATACAAAAGTAATCAATATTTCGCAAGAACCACAAAATTAATTTATCGTCATTTTGATATAAGACTTCAAATTAAGTGTTCTGCTTGTGTTCTGCTACTGGAATAAATATAGAAATCATTATCTTTTCTCTCCCTTTTACTTGGAAGAAGCAAATTTTTCTGCCTGAGTAGTGCGAATCAGCATTTTAGTATGCAGATAAACTATAAGTGCTATTTACATAATATTACATTTCTACATAATATGAAATTCTAAAAACTACAACATATACAGTACAGTACAATACAGCATAACACACGTTCTGCAAAGTCAATTCTATAAGCTGACTCTTTTTCCGATCAAGTACTGTAATCGTTTGTGATAACTTGTACTTGATTTTTCTTATTTTCTTCTTTTCTTATTATTATTTTACTTAAAAGACAACAAATTAATAAAAGACGTCTTATAAATAATGACAAAATAAAAATGTTTACTTACCACCAATGAAAAGAGTCTCTACAGCAATGTCGGGTAGATAGTTCCTAGAATCACGCTCATTCTCAGGTGGCATAAAAGCTGCAAGGAATGGCACAGCAATGGCAACGTAAACAGTCGCCAATACTACAAGCCAATCCCATACACCTTTTAGCAGACCGTAATGAGAGAAAATGAAGCGAGAACGTTTCACTGAAGATGACTTGTATTCAGGCAGAGGAGCTGGATTATGGGAGAGGAGCGACTGCCAACATTGGAAAAAGCATTTTAGAATACATAAATACATACACACACAGATATATATTTAATTATATATCATTATTAGGCTGTATTAAAGCAATATTGTGATAGTAACCTAATTTTCATTTTATACAAATCAAAGACTATAATAACAATTAGGGACTAAATTAAAATACTTTCCAAAAGTTAAATGAGCGTATATCACTTTAAAGTTAACCTCCCCCCTCTTCCCCCAAACAAGAAAAACAGATTCCTAATATTTGCATATTTAAAAGTTTATAACAATGTCTGGAAAGTAACCATACAAAAAGCTATGCATCATAATACGATACGTTAAATAAATTTTAATGAAGTTAGGAAATGCATCATTCTAACTACTTATAATAATACTATAACAAATCTTTTATCCATACATCTTAAAGTAAATTATGTAAAAGTTTGATTGTGATTGTGGCCATGTTAATTGTGCTGGTTTTATTTGAAGGCAAAATTGTTAACGTTTTAAGAAATAAGAAATTTTATTGACCCAGGCAGCATAAGAACTTGAACATTGAACTTTTACATTAGCTCAGAATGTTATAACAAATATAATTAAACAATTGTTCATTTTTAAACATATTACGTATAACTACTTCTCCTGAAATTAAACCATCACATTTCGTAATGCCACAGTTAATTGATAACAGAGCAATATTATTATACTCTCGACTACTATAGTTTGCTTAACTATTTTAGTTCTCAAAGTATAGAGTGGTGCAAATCATGAATGGAGTGTATAAAATTATGCATGAAATGAAATATGTGCAAGAGAAAATGAGTTGATTGAATGATGTGCAAAACCTTTCCAAGAAAGCTATAGCTATTATACAATTGTGTTTTATATGAATTTGATTATGTTCACACACAAAAAGTTAGTTCGTGTAAACAGAAAAAATAAGCAGCATTCACTATGAATGCATTACAGTGCGCTGTGAATAAAACGATTATGTAAAAGCGTATAAAATATAGAGTATCTATCTACATGGAAACGTCGTAATAAAAGATACAAAAGAAAAAGTCTTACTAGAAAGCTTTTATCCATCAATGTTTTATTGTCTCTGGCAAAGTATCTTTCCTATTCACTTTGTTAGTGCAATAACAATAAAGAGTAACTTTGCATACAATTAAATAAGCAATTATTTCCTTCTTATTGTTCATATAACATCTTATGTTCGTCTTAAACTGTAGCTGTAGATTCAATGTCTGTATATTTGTGATAAAAAGAAAAGTATAATGCAATCTACACTTTAATCTAAATAATGTTGTAAGAATATATTTGACGTAATAAAATAAATAAAACATGCATCATACAAACTTATTGTGTACATACTTAGCTTACAAAAACAATGAAAATACTTTGGGATGAACGTTTATAGCTCAATTGATGGATGTAAACATTTATTATGCAAAATAAAAGCATTGAATTTATATTTGAATTTATTATAGTAACTTAATGCATTCAGTATAACGCTATTACTTGAATTAAGCAATTCAAGTAGTTTATTTTACTATCACTTATATTTGCAAATTTCATGTTGTTGTAATCGTTATGTGAATTAATTAGTAATGTTATACTGAAAAGCTATAACATTATAGCTATAGTTTGTCTGCGCGTTATAAGTTATTGTTGATAATTTTAGTACTTAAATAATGTGACAAATACTTGAAATATTAAAATGTATAGTGTCGTTCGTTGGCTTATTTTGCATTTAAGTATTAGTATACAGCACATTGAACAGTTTTAACAGTTCGTGTGTAAACGCCATTCTCTCTCTCTCTCTCTCTCTCTCTCTCTCTCTCTCTCTCTCTCTCTCTCTCTCTCTCTCTCTCTCTCTCTCTCTCTCTCTCTCTCTCTCTCTCTCTCTCTCTCTCTCTCTCTCTCTCTCTCTCTCTCTCTCTCTCTCTCTCTCTCTCTCTCTCTCTCTCTCTACCGCTCACTCACTCATTCACTCACCACTAACTCGTCCATTCCTCCGCCGAGAGATAATACTCAATATCACGTTTCTGTGATTATTACTTATTAACGAACCAGTTACCCACAGTTTGCGGTTACATCCAAACTGTTTCAACGCTCATCGCAATTAGTATTTTCAAAGTAATAAGTTCACTCACTAGCATTTAAATTTAAAAAAAAAAAAAAAAAACGAAAAATATAAATTATGAAAGTATTTGAAAAAGTATCAGATATTGTATTTTATTTCATCCTGATTTTCTTAAATTACTTACAGGCTTTTTCATGTCAGCATATTTGTCAAATTCCAAAAATCTTAGTTTTCGAGGGAATGATCCATGTTCCAAATATTTTGTGTGCTAAATCAACGTTTAGTGATCTTACGTTAGTTGCATACTATTGTTAATATTCGCAAAATCTTAAAGTGTAATGTTTACTTTGTGACATTTTTTTGTTCGATATTTTGTATTTGATTACTTTTACATAATATGCAGAAATGATAGTGAACTCACACTGCTGAGCTTGATTTTTGGCTTGTTTTTGTCTTGATGTTTATAATGGCCCGAGAGTTGGTACAGCACGGCTCTGCTACGTCGCCGACCCATTTGGTTGGGATTTGGAGCATCTTGATCATCATCGGGGGAGTCAGGTGGACCTAACAAGTCTACAGTGTAATATGCAACTGCATTATCTGAGAGGTCCACTGCACCGTTGCATTCAAATATCATTCACATGAAAAAGACTACACATCTATAATATATAACATCTGTTTACTATCTTCAAATAAATTAAAAATAAAATTAATATAACATTTGAATCAAGTTACATAGTACGAAAAATAAATTTTGAGTGTATGATAGAAATTTATCATAATAAAATTACGTAAAAATACGTTTAATTAGAAATGTACAAGAAATAAATGTGATCTTTTGTCTCTGAAAGAATTTAATATTTGTAAACCAAATCTTGTACAATAGCAGTTGTTTTGTTTATCTTCTTTGAAACATCGGGATGCCAGAGGTAAACAAGTTCACGTGGAACATTGTATTTTTTTGACTGAAATTTTTAATTTAAATGTTTTTGCTGCTAGATGTCAGGTTTATAATAATACATTTTTCTTGGGAAATGTGTGACTCATAGTCAATATAAAAAAAAAACTCACTAGAAATAAATTTTTGAATGGCAAAATGTTTCTAAAAATATAATAAAACTACGAAACTTACTTGTGAAGTACGCTTCTTGATTACGTGTGGAGTTCGGAATTTTTAAGTGAGGTGTAACTTACAATTAATAAGGATAAGGGGATAAGAGTACTCTGATAAGTGTGCTATTGACTTTATTGCTCCTTAATTATTTGGTGGGAATATTAAAACTTCTCCTCCAGTTTATAATCAGAAAAACTTTGGTCAAAATGTTGAAATTTAAACACAGTATAGGTTGTCAAGATATTATTTTTTTCTGATAGGATAACTGAAGTGACTTTTGACAGTTCTTTGAAAATCTCATAGAATCATATAATCTAATATATTATGTGTGTGATATCTCACACAGTCAAATATTTGGTATAAATGTTCCATTGACCAGGCAACTCATGGTCCGGACAAAGTCATGGTAAAGGACAAATAAATTTAAATGCGCATTTTTAAATACCTTAATTTTATAAACTGTAACAATATATTTGTTCATTTACTAATTTTTATTTTATTATGCATTTTGTTGATAGTTATGTAAACATTAATTATAAATATGTATTTGTAGCATTCTTTAATTTAACTGATTTAACTTTAATCTCTTCACGGCTTGGTAAAGTTGCTAAAGTTCTGTACGTACATCAAGTCTCTAATTAAAGTATCATGATTGCGTATGCAAATGTTTTATTTTTGCATAAAAAATTAGATAAAAATTAAAGAAATTTTGAAATGTCGCTACTAAGGTTCCTTTATTCTTTGCATGTTCTAGTAAAATCTTGTTATAGTCTTTTTTCACTAACTTTATTTTTGATGAAAAAGAAAGTAAAATTTAAAATATCAGTTTGGTATGTTATTTTGTATAGCTGATGCAAAGTGTTAACTTGTCATAAGCGAGACAACAAATATAATTTACTACATCGAACATTTATTCCGTGTTGGTATATTTTATGTTATGAAGATGAAACCCGTCATTCTAGTCATAAACAGCTGTACACTTTTAGCAAGCAGTGTGATAAAGGGGGAAAATGATAACGTATTACCTTATGTATATAGTGCACTGGAGAAATTACAGGATTGGATTACATTCTACACGAAAACGATGATAAAATATGAAAGCCGTATAAAAGACATTTATGAGCACGTATATTCATATAACTTCACAAAGTTTATAATACTTATTAGAAAACTTATATCTCAACGAATAATGATGGAAGAATGATATAAAAAAAAATTTATGATGTAATAGAAATGGAAGATTTTCAAAAATTTAAATCGACAATGAAATGAATTTATAAATTAAGAAAATTTGGAACCTAGTGTTATTATTCTGTTGGAAAAAAAGGGCGATATTTTGTGATGATATTAAGCTGCATCATAGTTAAGTGATTGTACACAAGCATATTTATACGACTTTAAGTACTTTTGTCATTAAATAATGTAACTATGAGACAGTATTATGATTGTGGTAGTCTAATTATATAAACTAGTAAAGTATAATTACTGAAGTGATATAGAGTTCCACTTACTTGGCAGTAGGCCAGGAACACACCCGCCTCCGTGCATTTCGGCCATTTTGGAGCTGGTGATGTCCTTGTGCGAAGCAAGAAATAAAACCACTTCTCGTTTTTCATTTTTGATAGGGACAATGTCAAGTTGGCACCAAAATGGAGAACCTAAAATAACAAAAATTTATTTCTATTGAATAAATATCTTAACATTTAATTTTTGTTGCGTTGATGTAAAGAAACTTCACAAAAATTGCAAAATATAGAAGTTACGAAGTTGGCTCTGCAATGTAGAATAAACTATTGTCCTGCAATTGCTTCTACTACACATTTACTTAATCTTTATTATCATGGAAATGTTTGTTACAGTGGCAACGTTAAAACAATTTGTATTGGTTTGAGTTGAATTTAAATAGCAACGTTACTCTTTTTTTTTTTTTTTAATCTATCTATATTATATATATATATATAGCGGGTACCAAAAGTACTTGTTGAATTTTCATATTAAATAGGTTTATTTTCACTTTAAGCTGCATGAATACGTACGTATTACGTATTTGTGATTATATCATGCAAGAATTGCACAGAAAATATTTCAACGAAGTACAATTTTAATAAAATTCGTTATTCATTCATTCATTCATTTATATTTTAACTTGGAGTCTTGATAAAGATATTATGATGTTATATTTGTACGCAATTCGTTCATATTATTGTATAACATACTGTAAAACTGAACTTATATAAAAGGTTACCTTCCGTGCTTTTCACTTAAAAACATTTTTTTTAACGCTAGCAGTGTAGTAAAAAAGAAGAGTAAAAACTTGAGTTTTTTTTTTTTTTTTTTTCTGCGAAGTGCTGTTGGTGTAAACAAATGGTAATCTATTGTAAATGTTCATTTAGCGCGTGTGTTCATAGCGCCGCGTCATCCGTTGCTTTTATCCTTTTATACAAAGTTATACAAAAAAATATACATTTTTCCTGCAGGCAAAATTCTGCAATTTTCTTAATGCAGCGTTGCATTTGTAAAGATTTAAAAAACGAGTTGTGTCGTAGTACTTATTATTTTAAAAGTATAATCAATCTACGTATGAATAACAATCAGTTCAATAAGAAATACAATATTGATCCTTATTTTGTTATCCTTTTGTTGATATTATACATTTCATATTTTAATTTTCTTACTTTTATATTTTACAATTATTTCAGCGATAAATGTTATACTATAATTTATTGAACAATGACGTCAACTTACCATTTTTCTTATAAAATATAATTTCAACTTTAAGCTCAGTTTGAGTTTGAAGGGCTTCATCGATAGCCAGTCTGTATTCTTCGCGGGTGTCTGGACCCCACAGGAAGCGACAAGCACATCCTTTTTGCATGATTGAAGCTCGAGCAAAGCCGGTGAGTTCACAGAATCCGTCAGAACAGTAGACAATGGGATGAGCGTGGGCAGGCACCTGTGCATTTCCAAGCACGAAGTTAGAGTCTGAAATCAGAATACAAAGAAACTTGTTAATACCTTACTGCACTTTATGGAACCAAATTTAGATCTGAAATAATAATAAGACGTGACTAAAGAGATTGATTTTTTCATTACTATTTTTCAAATTTAACGATAAACGAAACTAGCATCATCAATCAACAACTGAAAGAAGGAGGAAAAAAAAAAATAAAAAGAAAGAAAGAAAGGAAGGAAGAAGAAGAAGAGGAAGACAAATTTTTAGCTGTATTTCTAGCAATCACCGTTTTCGATGAGGAATAAAATCAATAAATGCTAATGGAAAATCGTCATCATCAAGCCTTTTCTTTCAATTGAAAAACATTTAATTACTGTAAAAAATAAAATATATGAACTTTTTATTACTGAAGATTTTTTTTTTTTTTTTTTTTTTTTTTTTTTATTCTTAGCTTTCCTAAAATTCCATTTAGTTCTTAAAAAGTTGAAAACAAGATACAAAAGTTGTGAAAGAAATAAAAGAGTTAAATGCGTTGTTAGTTTTTTTTTTTTTTTTTTAAGAGTTTTTGCTTTGAAGTATAATGCAGTCATCATATCCGAAGATGTTTTAGATGAGAGCTGCGCAAGCTCGCCATGTTGCGATACCTGACGTCATGTTCACAAAGTTGCATGCCTTGCAGTATAATATTTGTTGGTGCTTTGAACTCTACAAGTATACTCAAACTGTTATTATTTTACAGCATGCATTTCAACATTTTACACTGTACTTTCAATATCATTCTTATTTAAACTTATTATTTAAAATGAGGAGGATTAAAAAAGTGGAAAAGAAAACAATTAAAAATGAGCCCAACATAATTGTATTAATTTACATAATTGATTGCTTTCGAGTTTTATTTTCCAAAATTGCATTAAATTTAGTAAGTAGCCTAGAACAAAACGCATGCTTATTACCGGTGGTAAGTAACCAATAGCGCGCTGAAACTCGGCGATGGAACCCTAATACTCTTGAACATTGCAGGACCAATTATTTAGGCAATTTTTGGGAAAATTACTGCAGCCAAGACTGATAAATTTGTAGAGCCCGTACTATATAGGTGAACTTTTACACGTTTGAAGTCATTAAAAAATATGAACCAACATTTTTCACCACATTTCAACATTCAGCATTATTATTATAAAGCTGTCGCAGCCTCCACATATGCATTAGTGGGGCTAGCTTTCTTCTAACACTGCGGACTCTCCCTGGGGACTTTCAGTCACTCTACTTCTGCACGTTACTCTCAAGATACAGATACAACGCTTTACAGTGCATTATTATTATTATTTATTTTCAACATTTTTAGTATGTTAGTTAGCGCATACAAACTTTTAGAGTGTAGTATGTAAGATATACGTACAAAAAAAAAAGATTAAAAATGTGCCCTACAATAAAAAAAAAAAGTTTATTTTGTTATGATAAATTATTAGCAATATAATTTTTTTGAAACAGTTTTTAAACTTATATAATATACTAGAATATCTAGTAAGCAGAAAGAAAAAGGTTTATTACATTTTGAAAGCTCTTTGACTTGACATTAAGTAATATTGTGTACACAAATATTAAGCTTATATTTAATAAAATTTGAACCTTGAAGAAAATGTATTCACGAAACTCCATTAAGAAGTAAATTTTTTATGCTGTTTACTTGTTACATTTTCTCTTCTCCTATATAAATAATAACATGTTGTATTTTTTCTTTATGATTGATGAGCAACCTTGTGTGTATTTGCAATGCTCTACTTTTTATTATTCTAAATATATAGAGTATATATTTACAGAAAAGAAGACTTGCTTCTTTTGTAACCAAAGCATGACGCAATAGTTGCAATGTTCAACGCTTTGCATACCTCATAGGAAAATAAGCCTCAGTGAATTATATTTACATTCAATGATTTTGCATTGAAAAGTAGCACAAAGTTTGTTTTCCAACTACTTCTTTACAATTATATTTATTTGCAATATGCATATTCTTTAAGTTAATTAAAACAGAGAAATTCAATATTATTTAATAATACTTAGAAATTGTTTGCTGACAACATAATTAAAACTAAATTAATTATCATTATAAATTATAAAATTGGAATGAGAAATTTATTTTCATATTGAGTTTATATCATTTATAGTTGCATTACTTCGTTTTCCAACGTTGCATAATATATGTATTTGAATTCAGTTTATTTTATCATTTTTATTTTTTCTTATAATATTATATAGGTCATATTTTTTTCAAAGTTGGATGAAACCTCGTTACGAATTAATTGCACTTTTTCTCAAAAACTTGTTCATATTTCTTTCCTTGTGCAGTCTTTTCATATTTTATTTTGACAGCCACTTTGATAGAAAATGTTATTCCAATGCCTTATGGCAGTGCAATCTTATCCACATTTTCATTTACGTACTGCTCAATCGATATATTATAAATACACGATATTTACGTACGGCAATAGAATAAAATTTATTTTATATAATATATCACCCTGATTGCGTCCAAAGGGCGTACTTACATTTGGATACTTTTTCGCAAAGGGTGTACTTGCATTTGGACCATGATTGGACCAATTTAAAGCTGTGCGCGCATCCACCATAAGCTTAACACTTAAAACTTACTACAAGTAACGTCCTTTGCTGTACTGGACAAAAATGCAAGAACGCCTTTTGTAAGATGACCTTGAAACCCTAGTTTGCCCTTTGGACACAACCAGACAATAATATGTACTTGCTCATATTTTCATATTGGTACACTGTCGCAAAGTGTTCTCCATGAAAACAAAGATAACGCACTCTCTAACAAGTCTTGTCACAAACATTGCGTAAAGGACATTGCAGTAGAGCACAAGGAACTGACTCTGCTTAAATCATTACACATTTGGTGTTTTTACTTTCCCATCTGAGTGTAAAATAATTTTAAACCTTAAAGGCATAGACAACATGAAAACATAAGAATTTACATCACAAAACACTTGATGAGACTTACATAAATAACATTAATTGGTATCAAAACTCAAATGTAGTGCCGTAGCAGTGATCAGAAAATTACAATTTATGCAACCCGCACAACATTTCCATGCTAGTTTTTGCCTGTTTATGACGTCATAAACAGAAATATTCACGCAAATTGCATACTTTACATTTTTTCACGCTCTCTTGCGGAGCCACATTTACATTCTGGTAAAAATTATTATTAGTTTTGTAAATCCCATTTTGTGTTTCATGATTAAAAAGAACATGTTGTTTTAGGTTTTCTATGCCTTTAAATTGAACTGATATTTAAAACTTCATTAATGTACAGAACATTATATAAAATTTAAAGCATCAACTCATAAAAGTTCTTAAATGCTTCAGGCAGAATGTAAAACCAGAACACAGTAATTGTCTTATCTATTTTAGCTTGTTATTAAAGTTCTGGTTCATTTTTTTTTAATGTAATTGTACAATAAAAAAAATGTTAAATGTATTATTATTTCATAAACATTTTGACTTACTTAACAAAATGTTACTGTGTATTTGATAACGTATGAAGTACCGGTACATTATCCGATGGATTTGCTGTCTTTCATTGTAATTTTGTGCCTTCAGATATCGTCATGTTATAAACCAAAATTCATGTTCCATTCAATATTTTTCCTATCTCTCGTTCGTAATCTTTTGAACACCTGCTTTTAAGGCATCAATAATTTAGAGGAGTTTATATTCTACATATATGAGATTATGTATAATGACAATAAAATATTCATAATGGGAATAAAAAATTTTTATAAGTAAACTTTTCCTTGTAAATATATTTTGAGTCATTATTGACGTGTCTAAAATAAAGAGGGAACATTTTGCATTACGCGCAATATTTAAAACTATATTTAATTATGCATTGTTTATTATTTATTTAAAATAGATTTTATTATTATAATTATTGATTGTAGAAAATTTAATGCTTATACTTTGTGGATTATAGTGGGAAATTTATATTTTTATATTTATAATAGTTATAATATATTATATAATTATAGTATAATATTTCCAAAATAATTTTCTACTGAACTATACAAAATCCCAATACTGAAATTGACATAGAAAAATGTGACTTGCTGTTAATAAACATTTATTATATTAGTATATATATTTTTATATACCATAAAAAATAAAGTTTTCATTTTAATTTAAATCATTTAAGTTATTAAAGAAATGCTATTATAAAATTATATGAAAAGGAAAAAATATAAATATCATTAAAAAAAACTTTATAAGTCATATAGCTTTAAAAGTTTCACAAAAACACAGGATTTGATAAACATGTTATTTTGTACAAAATTCTCTCATATATAAGCAGATTAATGTTAGTCTTTAATAATCCCAAGTTAATCGAATTGAATAACATCAAACAGTCTATGCAAACTTTACAAACTGTATTAATAAAGAAAAACAAAATTTTCATTCTTTTTCCCATCAATACTGCTTTATTTTTCTCGTCTGCCTTTATTCACAGGCGTAGGTATTATTTCTGACAAATGGAAAAAAAAAAAAAAAAGTTCATTACTAAAATTGAGTTTGATTTTCTTGTAAAATTTATGTACACAATTACTTTGACCTATGAAAAATAATAAAACGACAAGACAAAAGTGAACTGCAATAATTTTATCGTATTTAATTACATTTTGATTTTATTGGCAAAAAAATATATACTGTAATTTATGTGACAAAATGATGAGATAATCTCTCTCTCTCTCTCTTTCTCATTCTACCTCTAATCAAAATCTATAAAGTGCTTTGTTGAATAAATATTTTCAATCGATTTCTAACTTATACATTTTTTAAAATGAAAGCTTTTCTAATATTCACTATCAAATTATCGCAACTATTTGTATGCATGAAAAACTGTTCACAAAAATTCTTATTACATTTCATTTTGTATAGCACAACTGGTGACAATAATATTTATAGAACATTGACAATCCCATCACTTGTCATTTTTCCTCCTGCAGGTGTTTCTGTTGTCTCACAAATACAAAGTTCTTTCATCATCAACACGTTATGAGGTTCAACTTGAGTGAGTAAATATTTACCTGTATTAACATCACTGGCCTTGTTGACAATCTGTCACCCTTCGTGCTTTTTTTTTTTTTTTTTTTTTTTTTTTCTTCAACAAAGTTTTAACTGTGTGTTGTTGACATCAACTTTGCGCTGTAATATTTACATACAGTATATTTGAAATCCAATATAATACATCACACTACATCAACTTATGTCACGATACAATATTGTGTGTACTGTAAAGTACGTGTGTAATAATAACAAAACTCTTTCAAACGCAAGTTTTAATTATTGTAGTGATACGTCAAACGAAGCAAT
Source organism: Ecdyonurus torrentis (assembly GCA_949318235.1). NCBI lineage: Eukaryota > Metazoa > Arthropoda > Insecta > Ephemeroptera > Heptageniidae > Ecdyonurus > Ecdyonurus torrentis. The sequence goes on from OX439127.1 coordinate 57,184,548, forward strand.
TATACAAAAAAGTTATACGCTATAAAATTAAATTTTCAAACTTTCATTTTAACTGTTTTAATATCATATTCATTTAAACATTTTTTGAAAACTTTTTTATATATAATTAATATTATTTTGTGTATTTATTAATATTATATATATATATATATATATATAATATATATATATATTACATACACATACAAATGCAATTATAGTGTAAATTACTTTTTAATATAAGTTTTATTGTTACAAATTGTATGCTCGGTGAACTTTGTTTTATTATTTTTACACTCTTTGAAATCGGTTGTATTTTTACTGAAGGGATAAAGTCATAGAGTGATGGTGACTAATTTTTACCCTTGTTCAAAAGATCAAAGGATGAATTTTATTATTACTACTATTTTTTCTTTCTTTCTTTCTTTTTTTTTCTTTTTTTTTTTTTTTTTTTTTCTTTTTCTTTTTCTTTTTTTTGCTATTTACACGTAACGAATATTATAATACGTACTTCACTAGAGTTTTTCATATTCTATTTTGTATGGCAAATAATCCAACACAAATATATTATTAAATTTATAACATAAAAACAAAATTCAGGAGTGTTAACACTGAAATTGCAGTTGTAACATAAAATGGAAAATTATTTAATTTTTAATAAACAGCGCGGGAAGTAAAGTAAAAAAAAAAAAAAAAAAAAAAAAAAACTAATTAATGAAACCAAAATTTCGGAAACAAACAACATACAAAATGTAATAATATCACTTTAAAATAAATGTACTGCAGAAGCTTAGTTATATATTCTTGTCAAAGAATTTGTTGCATAATTTTCTCTTGTATTATAAATCAGCAGATTTGATATTGACAGTAAAACAGTTTTTGTATTATTGTATAATTCTGACGTAAATTTTATGTATGTAACTTTGTAACTTGTTTCTGTACTGTGTGTACTACTATGAATGTATTGGGCACGTAAAACTGATTGTTTCTTGGATGACAATGAAATAAAACTAAGAAATAAAAGTGAATTAATGATAAAAAAAATACCCATGTTTTTTATATTAGCAACTGTAGTGTATATAATAATAACATAAAGGCATAGACCAGAAGAAAACATAAACATTTACACTATGAAATACTTGATGGGACTTACATAAATGACATTTGTTGGTCTCAAAAAAACAACTGTATAGCGCCGTAGCAGTGACCAGAAAATGTCAATTTATGCAACCCGCACAACATTTTTATACTAATTTTTGCCTGTAACGTTAACAGAGATATTCACGCAAATAGCATACTTTGCAGTATTTCGACGCTCTCTGGTGCGGCCACATTTACATTCTGGTAAAAAGTGTCCTATGAACTAATGTAACATAGTGTCATGTGAACTAAATACTAATGATTCATAAGTTTTGTAGATCCTTTTTATGTTTAATCATTAAAAAGAACAAATTGTTTCATGTTGTATACATGGCTATAAGAAATTTTAATATTACTATGAATTCAGTGAACTTTTAGAATTAATTATTTACAAAACAACAGTAAATATAAGTTTCGCTTTGTTTTATTTTACCACAATGGTTATCATATTAGTTTATTTCGCATGTTAAATAAAATTCGTTATTTTGTGTTTATTGTAATAATTTGAAAATGTTGAACCACAGGGGAGAGTAAGTTACGATTTAAATTTTAGAAGAAAAAAAAATTCTCCAGCAAAGGACAAAAATGGTAATGCACATCTGCGTGGTTGGTTGGAAAAATGTGTAAATCAACTGTTCACGCTATGTATGCGCATACTAAGACGTCATACTAATGCGCTTCGACGCCATACTGGAGCAATGTATAATATTGCTCAGCATAAGATAAACGTGGTTTTTGGCTATTTTCTTTGGAAAATTAGTTACTTTTTTTGGTTATTATTATTTTTCTCGCATAAGCAAAACCTAATTAAGCCTGTTCACAACATCAAATGCCGTCAAAAATATTGCTAAGTATTTTTAAAGTAACAAAATGTGACATTTTCCCATACCAGTCTATGTTTTTTAGCACTCATGTATGGCGTTGACTTTTACATGAATCATCATTGTCATGAAAGGCAAAGAATAAGAATTTAAATGACATATTATATAACGTACATTTCTATCAACTACTTTTATTATGTAACAATTTCTTTATATGACATAAGTACGATAGTACTGACATTCAGTATTATGTTGTTGGTGGTAGTTGGTATAATGTAAACGTCTTATGTAAAAATATTCTATGAGAATATAGTCAATATTTAGATTTGCAGGATCTTTCTATTTGCTTTACATTTGTAACACATAGGAAACAGTTACACGGTACACGAATAAGAATTCTACAACACAATCTTTTTAATTACACTTTTGTTTACTTTTCATTCCTAGTGAAATATTTCTAAATTAAGAAAAATTATTGTTAAATGATAAATATTTATGATATCACTGATATTTATTTACCTGATAATGTGTACTATAGCTTTTACTGTTCAAGATTGTGCAACTGTCTTCAAGCAGCATCAAAGTTCTACAAATATGGTCGAACGTAAAATCAAAGGAGTGTCTCTTAGTCACAACAAACGATTACCAACAATACCAAAGAGACACAAGAAAAGTTCCATATAACATAACGTAAAGAAAGCAATTAAAACTTTATAACTTTCGTATTTTGTATATATTTTTTAGACAGAAGTTTAAAAAGTAACAAACTTTTGGCCATTAAATAAAGCAACCAAAAAATATTTTATATAATTTATTTAATATCAAAGGTTTATTGACGGAAAGGAGAGAAATATACTTTACGAAGTTGTTATCATGCTCAATAGCCTGAAGAAATAATTTTGTCAATAATATATTATAACATACAGCTTCAATTTTTTTTTTGTATAGAGTTACAAGATTGCAAACTGGTTTTCTCGAATTTTAATAGCAGATACACGTTATTCTTTTTTTTTTTTTAATTTAAAAACTCTCAAAAAACTTGTATTAGTTTATTATTGAATTATTAATTTATTTCTTATCAACTAAAAAAAGGCTTGCGCCCAATACATTACAGTACATAATATATTACAATCAATTAATTACAATTAGAATAAAATTGCATGCACTTAAATTAAAACTAGTTGGAGATCATGCATAATGAGATAGTTATTGGGTTTCATTTGATATTAAAATTTTAGAAAACAACAACAAATTAAGTGCACATGTAGCCTTGGATGATTATGTTTTACTAAGTGATCCATATGTTTAACAGAAGCAAATATCATGAAGATTTTTACTGTTATTTAAATGTATTTATTATTTCTTAAAAATATGCATGATTTTGTTTTTAGTTTTTGCTTGCGTTTATTATTTGAGGCACATTTGTAGATTTATGGACGTGAGGAGAATTCTTTGATTATCACGTGTCACCAACTTATCACTCAATGAGATACGTATGGAATACAGAACTCTTTATTCCTCAATCAATTTGCATCTTTTTTATTGTACAATCAATTAAGTGCATAGAAAAAAATATAAGACTTTTCACGTCAAAAAATTTAATGTTTTGAGGAAAGAATCAATATTATGAGTAAATATTATGGAAAGTGCTCGCTGTGTGTCAAGAATTGTATTAATGCTACATCACAAAATAAAACTTTTGAAGTGGATAGAGACCAACAAAATATAAAGCAAAGAAAGAAAAAAGAAATATTACAACTATTTATTATTATTTCAAAATAAAAAACCATAAACACAGTCTATGAAATTTTTTTAGTGATATTTTAATTCAAAAGAACCCCCCAACTCTTCTAAAAGGCTGCATGGGGTTATCGTACAAAATGTTTAATGACCGGACATTTTAAGTTCTTCAAGCTTAACAATCCAATTTTCTTTCTTTTATCACTTAAAATATGGGAACACTGGAATAATATTATTTTGAATTTAAATTTTAGTACTTTTATTAAACTAATTTTTAAATATTTTATTTCAAAACTTGTCAAGTTTTCCAGTAATATAATAATATTTGCTATATTTATATATTCATGCTTTAGTATATTCTATAAATGAGTTAATATATAACCATAGTATAATAATTAATTTATACTATTTGCGGAAAGTGAGTAATTTCCTTAAACCCAACGAGAACGCCACGCTGCTGTTTATTGGGATTTTTTTAGAAAGCTTATTTCTAATAAACCAAGTATGATATTCAAAGAGTGAGTACAACAACACTGTTGTATTATCATCTTGTCAATTCAACGAGTACATACAATTTACATAAAAATACAAAAGTATTTATAAAGCACGCGCAGATGTCCAGCTTCTCATAATACGTATATGGAACAAAATTGAGAGCAAAAACAGCTAATGTATTTCCCTATACATATTATAGTAAATAAATCATTAATCCCGATACATGGGTAGGATATTATATAATGTAATATAAGGCTGTATTTGTTTACTTATTTATACATTTGAAATTATAACTAGCACAATATGGAGTTAGGATTAATAATTAAAACAACTCTTTATCTCTTTAGGTACAGCAAATTATAATGTAATAATAATTATAATTAACGTCCTTTTTATAATGGCGATATCAAGTACAATAATTACAGTGTTCACAATAATATATAATACAATAAGTAAAGTTGTAAGTGGAGCATTTACATAGGTATATTACTAATTATAAAAGCGAGTACAAACTATTATGAAATAAAACTTTGTTGACATGAAATTTTTGCATTGAAAAATATTTCATGATATACTTTTGTAATACATAGTTTAATTTCATCTTGTGAACAAGTCTTTAAAGACACATTTAACCCTAAAAATAATCAACTTTTATTCTCCTCCAAAACATTTCGATAGAAATTATCTGTTTATTTTACTTTTCTAGAGCACGGAATAAGCGAGCCCCGCGAGGGTAATGAAGCAAACTCTGACGTATATTAGATTTCCTTTACAGTGTGAGTAACCTTCTCAGGTAAGTTTAGTAGGTAGGGCAAGGGGCACAAACTCTCATAGTAAAGGGGCGTGTACTATATATTGTTACCCTCGTGGGGCTCGATTATACCGCGGGCTAGAAAAGTAAAATAAACGACTCATTTCAATTGAATTGTTTTGGAGAAGAATAAAAAAAAATCTTATCTAGGATTAATTTGGTCTTTAAAGACCTCTTTTATGCTTAGCAAAACTGTTGTTTCACGAGATAACACTTGCAAAATTTCTCAAAAGGGCATACAAAATTTTGAATTATGCAACCAGCACAACATTTTGTATTAACCATGGTCTCAGTTTGACGTCATGGTAGAGAAAAACCGCGTCAGTTGCATACTTTTCAGTTATTCAGCGCTACCTTGCATGGTCTTTGTGAAAATCAGTCCCATTTTGTGTTAGGGACTTATGTCATGACAGATTTAAAATACACATTTCCTACTGTTAGTAATAATGATGTTATATAGAAATGATAACAACAAAGGAAGGATTACCGTCGAAGCACAATAATGATACGATTATTTTCAATTCATGCAGAAAGACATTTGTTCTATTACTGAATGTTTTCATATATATATATATAATATACATATATATATTCTACAGTGAATGTGCTACAATTTTGACCTTTGTTGAAAAGAGGAAGGTTAAAAGCATCGTTTTCTTCATAAATATTCAAGCATTTTGGTAAGAACACAAAAGAAAGTCGGGCGACGAAATATAGCCACTTAACTACTGTGTTTATTCATCAACTTACCCCCTATTTAGTGTATGCTTCATATATATTCATGTATTATTAATACTTACGAGACATAAACTTTCAAAGAAAATAATACGTCAAAGCTCGAATGACAAAACGAAAGTAGTTAGACAGACCTCAGTTGAAAATATAGACCGAGTTCAAACTGCACATTAGGAGTTCCTTAGATTACTAGTTAGTAGACCTATAAGAACCAATCTCAACTGAATATTCTGCTTTATACGAACCCACGAGCTTGCAAACTCGTTTTTATAATATATTTTAAATATAATGAAATATTACATTGAATATTGTATTCCTCAACTAATGCGCTACCACCTAGTATTGAACAATGTAAATCATATTTATTATTTAAGAAATCTGTACAGTAATACCTACTCGAAATTATGTTTTACAGTGTATCTGCGATTATTTAGCAGTTAATAATGTCAAATATAATTTCTTCTTAAAAAGGACATAATTTGCTTTGAATTTCATTATTTTTTGTTATAATATGATGATGTGTTTTGACTTGACTTGTTCTACTCTGTAAAGACATGGAACGTAATAAAATCTTATATCTTGTATGTTTTTAATACTCAATATTAATACGTAATTATTATTCATAACACAAATTTTAATTTGAAAGTTTCAAAAAAGAGTTCATAAGTACATAATTTAAGCGATATTATACAGTTACATCGTGAAACAGCTATTTTTTACAGCATAATTAGTTATGTAATTCCAAAATAGCAAGGTTTATGCTACTATGACAAATGTAGCATAAATTAAGTAATTTATTTCATCCGTGTAGAGTTACTTACTTGAGTGAAAAAATAAAAAATAAAAAAAAGTCTTGCAACCTAATTGCCTTATTTTGTTTTTGATATGAAAATCTTTTGACTGCTTATGCATATATTCATATACATATACATGTTTTTATTCCATGTATTTTTTTTATATACATATAAAAAAAAGCACGCTCAGTAATGAATTTTAACAGCATCTGTGTTTTAAAAACTGCTGTGTATACTCACTTTGGTACGAAAATTAGTTTTAGTAAGCACACATTACGTTATATCCCGAACGGATTTTTCCATTATATACTAGCTTGCCTTTAGTTTCGACCTACAATTTTTTTTTCAATTTTATTAGCTTTTATCTCTTGGCTATTAATGTTGAAATATGCCTTTGCAAAAACATAGAAAAATTAAATACACTGACCATTAATTAAATTATCGTAGGCTACGACTAATTAAAATTAAAATCGTAGCAGTGTGACTAATGTGGATATTATGGAATGTTATTTTAAATTAGTATCGAAAATAATAATAATAATATAATATACTGTATAGGGACATATACTTTTTAAAGTAACATTTTTTGTTTCTTTCTTGACTGGTTGTTTTCAAAGCAGACCAGTGTTTGTATTTTGATACGTCCCTTAATTGTACACTTAAAACTGCTTCACATGATAAATGTCATGTAAATATACAAAAGGTGTCAAGCCACATTTTTGTGATACGCGTTGAAGTTTGAATTATTTATGTTATTTTATTGATCTAAATAACGTTTTCGAAAATTGTAGCCAATCGTTGCTTTAATATAGTTAAAGGCTGAGAGACTTACAATTCTGATAATGGTGTTGTATTTTTGCACGTGTGCTTTTATTGAATTGCATTAACATCATTTATTATTTATATTGATCCCGTAACATTATACAAATATCATTACATACTGTATAGCACTTTTCTTTATAATAAATATTATTTAGATGTAAATTATATAATCCTTTTGTATAAAAAATAAATATAATTCATATTAAAATATTAATAGAGAGAAAATAAGTTAACAAAATAAACAGAATGATGCCACGTACATTGATACGTGATCTAACATATATGTAACTAATTATTCAATTATTTACAAAATATATGACTGTATTCATGTACACATGAAATATTTTTTATTTAATAAGGTTTATAAAATACGATGCTAGATTACTGAACACACAAACTTTTTTTATTTTGTTATGAAGTACACACACATAGATATATAATATGTGTGTATTATTTCATATAATATATATCATATATATATATATATATATATATATATATATATATATATATATATATATATATATATATATATATATATATATATATGATGTATTCACGGACAAAAATAACAACGTAATAATTATGCGCATTTTCAGCACAATTTATTAAATACAACATTATTTCCGCTATACTGCATAATAACATTAATAACTACATTTGACATAGCATAAATATTATGTTGTACAGCATAATTGTTTATGATGTTCTTATTTAACTTCAAATATAAAGACATAAATTCAGCATAACATAAGTAATTTATTATTTTTGTGAATATGATGGTATTCAATGCATGTCCACCTTGTTCAATATCATCCAGCTCATGTGTAAGTCGCATCTAATTATGTTTTGCAAGTTGGCACTCGAAGTTGTTAGGAAGTATTTAACAGTTGGATGAATATTCGAAGAAAATCGTTCACAAGTGTTCTGATTGTATAGAAGAAAGAAACTGAATATAAGTATTTTAAATTAGAATTTCAACTGAAAATTCTCGTATATATATGTGTAATGTTACATTAATATTAATTTTATTGCTACAAATATAGGTCTGAAATAGCAATGCATGTTTCTTAATAAACTTATTATTATTGTTTTGAAATATTAAATATCATTCATTTTTATTGGGCATTTTTCTAAAAAATTAAGTCTGCGCTTTACAATATTATATCCTAGCATTATAAAGTCTGATTTTATTTATATAGTTAATAGCTTCAAGATTTTTTTATTCTTTCTTTCATTTGTATTTTTCCTATATTGTATTGTTATTATTTACAACAATGTGTCACAATGACATTAAAATTTGAAATGAAAGCTCGCTAAAACAATATGCTGCTCATAGTCAAACTGTCTTAGCATACTTGATATGAAATCCAACGCGTGGTCGTATCATGTTTACAAAGAGCCCATCCATGACGTATTTGATTTGGAATTGGATAAAAATAATAAAGTTTATTCTTAAAACTGCTCTTTTTTATACATAATCATATATTCAATTATACATTTTTATTTTACAAAATTAATTTAGCATGATAATACCATTATGATGGATTTTAAATGGAAGTGCTAAATACTTTAAACTTTTTAAGCTTTGAAGCGTAAAAAGCTGCTAGAATTAATCTCGTGTATTTAAGTCAAAATAAATATAAACTTTCTGTTATAAACAAGGAAAGAACTTTAATGTAACAATTTAAATTTAAAATCAGTTACATCAACTCATTTAACAAAAAAAAAAAAGAAAAGAAAATATATTTTTGATTTATGAATATTTCATATACCTATTTAATCTGTTAAAATAAAGTCTAAAAATAATTCCATTTATCGTTATATTAATAATATTTTGTACATAAAATTGTGTTTTAGCATTGAGAGGCCATATTTTTGCCGTTTTTTTGAGAAAGCTACTGCTCCCACGTTTATTTTTAAATGAAGAACTTCAGGCACAATTTTGCGTATTTTACGGAAGGAAAAAAATTATCGCCCTTAACACCCATAAAAAATCCTATAATATAATAAATACACATAAATTATTTACATATTCATATATCCATATTATATTAGTATTATTATTATGAGATATGAACAAGTACAACATTCAAGTTAGTTAATTAAATAATAAAACTTACGTTAAATAAACAAGAAAATACATAAACATTAGAAATTATGTTTTGATTCTTATAGGTGCTTGCAGCATCATTGTTAGTTTTACTGAACTCTGAAAAAAAAAAAAAAAAAAAGAAGAAGAAGTTTTTTATGTCTTAAGTTTTTCATTTTTAAAACAATATCACTTTTAAGATCAAAGTTATGTGAAACAATAACGAATGTATAGCTTTAATGTATTTCTTTGCTTTTAAAACTTAAAAAAGAACAAACTTTTATTTTTATAAAATATAAAAGAAAAGTAAAGAAATTAATGAAGACTGATTTGAAACTTGGTCTCGCGGGCATTGAATATTTTTTATAAAACGAGGCAAATAAAAATATAATAGATGCTCATAAATAACTAGCTAGTGAGTTGTGAGTGAAATATTTTATATAGTCACTTCAAATGAGTTAATTTTTTCGAGCTAAATTAATTTTATAGTATTCAAACAATAGCTTCTGTAGTGAATTTATTATTTTATGCAGAATTACAATGAAATGGAAATTAACTGACTTCCTAGTCTCTTGAAAAAGGTTCACTGTAAGGAAATTAGATTTGCGAAATGTTGAACTTAAAATGGACTCATATTTTGCTCTACGTATATAGTAAATAAAGCAAGTTCAACTTATTCTTCTTCTTCTTTTTTTTTTTTTTGTATCTTGTGGTATGAGAGAAAAAGAGAGAGAGAGAGAGAGAGAGAGAGAGAGAGAGAGAGAGAGAGAGAGAGAGAGAGAGAAACTAAACATCAAGAAAAGAAATTACATTTCAATCCAAGTTTTATATAAGTACTTTCTCGTAGGAAGTTAGTTTATGTTTGTGATTGAAAAGTTTAGATGTTGCAACATATTGCAAACAAGTTGTACGTGTAAATAGTTTTCTTTTTTTATTATTATTTTTGTTTAGCACACAATAACTCACCTGACATAAACAATATGCCAACGCCAACACATGAGTTGTATTTTATCATTATGGTACAATAAAATTGTTTATTTATATTTCAAAACAATTTATTTTAATATTAAACAAAATGTAAAATGTAATTCCAGAAGAAAATTATTTATACGAATTTGTTTTACATTATATTATATAATATAAAAGAAGAAAATGTGATTTATAATAAAAATAAGACATTTAAAAGAAACTAGCTGCGTGGAAATACTCCCTAGCCACTCCAAATTCAGGCCTAACTTCCGGCAAAAAGCTTTTCCGTGCTCATGTACTTTCGGGGGTAGGGGAGAGAGAGAGAGAGAGAGAGAGAGAGAGAGAGAGAGAGAGAGAGAGAGAGAGAGAGAGAGAGAGAGAGAGAGAGGGGGGGGGGGGCAGGATTTGGATAGCCCGAGAGAGCCCACTGCTCTATAGTAGTCACAAACTGGTCACAAATTGTGCTGAGTTGACAATAGAAAAACTACACATGAGTGTGTTACAGTTTTTTTCCCTTTTGCCAGCATCGGGTAACAGCCTACCCATTCATCTAAAGCACTAAAAATCCCTAAAAACTTCAATATTTAAATTTCTTTCCCTCACTAGAAATTCAATATTAATATGTTTTCTATCAAACGTTTTGCTATAGCGAAAGTAAAAAGTAGTAATTTAATTTGCCGTATAGGTATATAGATACTAATATGTTGTAGTCTATAGCAAAATACTCGTTATAATGTAGTAACCTAACTTTGGCTAAATTAACATCTTGATATGATAGTTCATTGCACTGAAAATTCAGAGTCAGACAGAACGTTATAATATATTTTGAAATAAAAATTAAATAAAAATAATAGAATCAGAAACGAAGAAATAATAGGATTACGTTTTTCTTCTTTTTATAAGATGGAGACGTATTTTTATTTTTATATTAAAATGTTGAGTTTGTTTAATCACAGATAGCGAGCGAGGTTGCTAAGCGACGTGAAGAGATCGAGCTACTTTGGGCTGCCTGCTTTGCCGATGAAATTCTATACGCCAGGCAGTCACAAATTGCGAAGGAGTACTCTGACTCTCTCTCTCTCTCTCTCTCTCTCTCTCTCTCTCTCTCTCTCTCTCTCTCTCTCTCTCTCTCTCTCTTTCTCTCATCAAATCTAAAAAGAGTTTCATAATAGTAATTACCTTTCCTCCTTTAACAAGTCTTCAAAACTAAAGACTACACAGAAAATTATTGTTACATAACTTTTGACTTGTTAACGTTATGGTTTATTATAAGACGAGAATATTTTTATCTTAAAACCTTCAACAGGATTATCAACTAAACTTGACGTAAATGTAATAAAGTTGCCAAAAAATTACATTTGCATAATAAAGTTTATTAATAGTATTATTATATGCCAAACTAAAATTACGTAATAATAATTTACTAAATAATTAATAAATAAGAAACTGAGTTTTTGTATACAGTACATTAATTATAATTATTGAATTACATTGTTTTCATTTTTTTCCCTTCATAAAAATTGACAAAATCGATAGAATGGAATTTGTGAATTCTCTGCATTCTTTTTGTGGCAATCTAAGTATAAGGCGTGGTAGTAGCATCGGTATCAGGTGAATAATCTAATTATTGACATTCCACATTCCTGTCAAATAGTTGAGAGCAAACGATCAATTGGCTCTGAAACTGCCCTTGTCATCCACAAAATTTGAGGGATGGTTGTTTGTGGTTTTACGAACTGACAATATTGTTTAATCTTTTATAATTCTGGCTTTAAATAAAGTCGCTGTTCAGGAAATGGAGAATATTTAAATTTGCCCACTAAAATTATTGTGGTTTGAAGAGATGCTAAAGTTTAAATTGTACTAAAACCAAATCAAGAATGACTATTTCAGCAATGAATAACAAATTAATAAGTATCGTCAATTTGTAAACTAGGACCATTATTTTGTGTGCTCCTTAAGTAGGCATCAAGTGAAATATTCAAAAGTAATCTACAATTTCATTAAATGCTATGAAAGTAAAAAAATAATCTGTAAAAAATTAAATAATTTGTGTATAATATAATGGAATGATACACAGAATTAGATGAGGTTTTCCATTTTAAATCAATGTTCCAAGCAAAGAGATAATTTGAATTAACTTCCTCAGTTAAGAGGGCAATGAGATATTGCTATCAAACATGTAATAAATAAAGAGTGATGGTGCACACGACCAATATTGAAATTTTAACTATTCAAATAAACGTGCTAAATTTTAAATGCTCTTCTTATCAAAATCTTCTTAAATGCTCTTCTTGTCTTCTTATGAGCAAAATACACGCAGAGTTTTAATGGTAAAAACATCAATCTTGGTCGATTTTGAGAAGCAAACTGAAAATATTTTACCTCTGTTACATTTTCAACAATGTCTCTCTTGCTTTCCAATTTAATTTATATAGTGTAACTTCTTGTACAGTGGGTGTTTATTTTCAAGAAACATTTAATTAAAATTAAATATATTTCATTGTATTAAATGAAATATACAACGTTTAAAAACATTTTGAGAACTCTTTAGAATGTAATTGTAGCAAAATTTAATAAAAAAGAAGACAATATAATGAAAAGAGTTTATTGTGGTACATTTTTCCGTTACTTTTCAGGGCGTATTATTTTGTGTATCTTAACATTGTTAATGACAAAAAGTAAAGTATAGTGAGGCTCCTTAACAATGATTGGCTGCACAAAAAATATGCACACATTCATTGGTTGATCTTGTGTCGGGAACTTTTGTCCAGGTGTACTACACAGGACCGCGTTAATATATTTTACCAATTAAATCCAGCGCGGGTTTTTCTCATAAGAATAGCACTGCAAATTTAGTGCGAGTTTTTGACTGGTAAAATAATATATCGTGGTCCTGTGTACAGTACATACAGCGAGTAGCAAATAAAATAGGAATACTTTGACAAACTCAAACCCCCCACAGGATTTTCTTTCAAAGTTCAAAATAACAACGTATAGGTATGCATGCATAATAATGCATGTTATTATACTTTATTTAATGAATTATTTGGTAATTAAACGAAATCATATTATTTTATATTTTAGACGATTATAAATTGTGAGAATTTTATGGTCAAATGCTTGTGCATAAAATTATAATAATTATAGCCTAAATCCGTACTTTTTCCCCACTACACAAGTTTTAACAAGATCTATACGTAAGTAATTATAAAGATCATTTTATTATTACTTTTTGCAGTGTTTTAAATTTAAGTAATGATAAAAATTGCTATTACTATATTGAAAATTATTTTTAATGTTATTGTTAATACGCTTAAAAATATGCAAATATCCCCGGAATGTAGAAAGTTCATTTGCAGAACCTTCAACCAAGCAAAAATTTCTAAAGTGTACAGTATAGTAACGCCAAACGGGTGCAAAATTGTAAAGAGATCATTGCATGTGCTTGCAGTATGCAAAGTACCCCAGCTCCACTCGCAGTTCATTTTATTAAGGTGCAATTAATTGTTATTATCATACTTTGAAATTTGCACATCAACACGAAATAAATAAATTACCTAATCTATGGCATTAAAAAATACTGATACATATATTGTATAGAGCACAAATGTTGCTATTTTGTAATATCATAAGTATATTATGCTGTATACTATGTGTTATAATCACTATAAAATTTAGCATAAATATTGATGTAATATATAAATGTTGCTGTATTGAACTAGCATTATTATTACGTATTAATTTTTGTCGGTATGAAGGACGTGTTATAATGTGTCGTCATTTATCACAACGTACGAGGATGTAAATTTATTCACAAATTAATTCTCGGCTCAGACTACTATGTACTGAAATATTCTATAATAACTACACTATATACTATATAATATAAACTATAATATTTATCTATGTATATATATATATATATATATATATATATATATATATATAGTATACAAGTATACACATGAGGTAGTGCGTCCTTGACCACTCTCATCCAAGCTTAAATAACGACGCTAATTATTATTTATAATTAATATTATCTCTTTATTAATCATGATATAAAGCAAGAAATATGTTATTTTTACGAGAGTTTAAATTATTATTATAATGGTATTCTATTATCATTAAAATGTATTGAATATTTTATTTTTCTCTTTAACATTGTTATAAAACTAACAAAGTAGATCGTATCAACATTACAATATTAAATTTATACCATATTATAATAGAGCTATTAGATTATCAAACACTGAATATAAAATAGAGAAAATAATAAAACATCTAAACAACTGAATCTATATATATATAAGATCATCTCTACACTTTTATACCAAAGATGTAAAATACACAAATTATAATATGTACATGTACTCTACAATTATATTATACAGAACATGCTATAAATTACACTTGTTAAATCAATATTAAAGCTCATATCTTATTCTAAAAAGAATAATAATAATAATGGCACTTTTGTTAACTGTATATTTTTGTCATAATTATTATATATATAATATATATTATGTTTTATATTATATTATGATAAAAATTCATTTTTGTCTTACCTTCTATAAGACACTGAGCTTTCACTTCTGCTTGGTTTGACGATAAAATAAAACACAAACACTAATTGTCACTTATATATAAGTGAATAAAAACACTCAATTCACATTTTTTTAAACAAAATTATATACATAGCTATGTTTTTTATACAAAAATTGCAAGGTGAAAATATAAACAACAAAAAACAGCTGACGAGGACGAGCCACACAACCCTCTGCGACGGTTGGCGCGTCTCGTGAGCAAGAGTCAGTAAGCAGAATAAGAAGGCAGACACAATATAATATTTCTATATACTTCGAAAACGTTATAATTTATATGTATAAATAACATAGCTATGTATATATATTTAAAAACAACAACTTTGAATTGAGAGCTTTTATTAACTTATTATAAGTGACAATTGGTGTTTGTATTTTATTTTATCGTCAAATCAAGCAGCGAGTCCCAGTGTCTTTTATAGAAGGTAAGACAAAAGTGAATTTTTATTCTCATGTCACCTTGCTCGATATTCAAATTTCCAATCATATATATTTATATATAAATTATTTATATTAACAGAGAACAAAAGTGAAGCTCTATGCAAGCAGTGCAAGTTACGACCACCTGTATGCTGTTATAATATACTTTCTAACTGACAAGCATTCTTCATAATTAAATTTTTAAGCCTGATAATATTATTAGTTTATACATGGAAAGTATAATACAAAGATTCCTTTTCAGTATATAAAAAGGATAAGGTAAGATTATAACTTTAATTATATATATATTATAAAATCTAAAGTTAAATAGAAGTAAAACTTTACGGTATAAAACATATGATATTATACATGTTTGGCATGAGTATACCAATATGTATTTTGTAACTTATATTGAGGGGGGAAAAAAAGGCGTCAAACGTGTGATGTTTGCAATAGGTAATCAAATACGGTAGCTTGTAGTGGCTATGGTTCTCCTGAGACAATATTTGAGCTGGGCTCAGCGGCCCTATTGCCTGGCCAGTGTGCATACCTCTTCTCTCGTTGTCTATTGATTAGGACGAGGATTCTTTTTTTTTTTTTTTTTTTTTTTTTTTTTTTCTTTTCTTTTCCCCATAATCACTTTCAACGCTTATAAAAAAATTATACTCTGTCATTTTATTTCATGCTAAATTTGAGAGCTATTGTTTTCATTCTTTCATTTCAATATATATAATATATTATGTTTATATGTATGTATGTATGTATATATTAACTTTATATGAATTTTCCGTTTTTTATTTACTATAATATCACATTATAAAATATTATCTTTTTATCTTCTGCTCATAAAAGTTTATTCTAAAACTTTCAAACTGTTATGAACAGAATCAAGTTTTATAAAGTCTGTTATATAAAATAAAATGTCTAAATTGTTTTATCATATTTCTAGAACGAAAAAGTTTGAAGCACATTAATCGATGTAAAATAAAATAATACAATAACACACACTATAAAAAAAAATCCAAAGAAATAAGCAAGGAAAACATTCTCAAATGTTTTGCCGTTTGGGAAATTTTTAAAAGAGAAATAAAAATTTGATAGAGCTTATGTTGTTCATATTACTTTAGGGAAAAAATACGTCATTTAAAACTATACGTTTGCTTTGGCAGTTTAAATATGCCTACCGTATACAAAATAAAGTTGTTGCGTTTCTTAAGTTTTTAAATATATATTTTAAATATTTTATGTGTGCATAAGAAATAGAAACAAATAAGTCAAGATTATTGAAAACATGTCAAACGAAAAAGAATACATGATTTTAAAGCATTTCGTTCACTTATAAGTACTCAAAATTGCATACCCCCTTGCACTGTCATCATCTCTACAATACCTCATCCCCACTACCTTCATTTTTTTCTAATCAATTCCATGTCAAATGAAGTACCGTTTCCCATGACAATGTGTAATAAAGCTATTTCCCATTCAGTTACAACATTTACATACACCATACATAAACACCTTTACAATAATAGTTCCGTAAGACAAACTGATTGTACTCCTCTATGGAATCGCACACATGAGCAGGCTAAGACATATATATATATATATATATACAGCTCGGCATACGCCATGGTATCTTAAAATATCCGTGGCAACATCTATTCCGACTAGTTTGTGCAATCACATCAATCATGCAGCATCATGAAATCACATGGAATGCGTGTAAAGTTGTGTGCTCTCACACTTGGCGTATGCACCCAGCATTGGCTCAAGCTTGCACACATTGGAGAACATTTTAAATTAGTTCTTTCTTCAAACTATACACACAAATATTGAGCCAGCTTCGATATTTTTCCTATATTAAGAACACCTGATCTTGACGTTACTAACGTCACTACCTGTTTAAGACGTTTAAATGTATGGTTGATCGTTGTTATTTCTTCGTTTAGAGCTTTAGAATGAACGAAACTTCACAAACACAAATTTTCCATACTCAACAGAAAAACAAGATCAACCAATGAATGTGTCTATTTTTTTTTTCTCTGGGGACAGCCAATCATTGTTAAAGAGCCTCAAGCCTCACTATACTTTACAAAGTAAACTAGAGTATCTGATAGATCTATGTATTTATTGAGTCATCTGCCTTCATCACTCGGTTATTTGAGCTCAACAAATGTTTTTCACAATGCTAAATAATATTGCTTCGTATATCAATACTGTCTATTGAAAACTCTATCTATCGTTAGTCTGGTCATTTTTTTTTTCTTTAAACAAATTTCTTTTCTTTATTAGAAATGATTGATTTATTATTGTTGTTGTTACATTGGCAAAGCTTGAATTTTTAAACATTGCAGTTTCTGTTGTATATTATTAAGTTTTACGTTTGGTAGTATAGTATATCGATTTGAAAGTTATCAACCTCTGCTGAGTTTATAATGGTTTTACATCCCATGATTTTATTAAGTGCTATTTAAAATTATAACATTATATAATTATTAAAATTATTATTTACAGTGCTGCTATACTGATTCGTATTCTTAAAAAAAAAAAAAAAAAAAAAAAAAAAAAAAACTATTTTTAGAGCTTTGCTTTATTTTATAAATTTCACGACAATTAAGTGCAAGAATAACCATTTTAATTTGTGCCAAATAAAAGTAAAGATGTGCAAAATAGCATTTTTGATCAGTAAAAACTTTGGTGATAGAATTTACGGCAATGTTTCCATGCATACTTATTTATGATTTGAATATTTAATTATTTAATATGCTATACCAAAATATACTATTTATTATAATTGAATTGTATAATTACTTTAGTTGCTTTAGTTAAAAATTAATTTCATGTAATTTGAGATGATTCAGTATACTCACGTTAAAATAGAAATAATAATAACAAAAACAATAAAATGTAAGTATAAACAGAATTACCATTGCAAATGAAAGAATATTAATTTTACATTCATATACATTTTTAAGTAAATATTTTTCAAAATTTAAAAGGTTAAGAATTAAGTAAAATATTTTCATATAATATTATGATAAAATATTTTTAATAATGTAACATTTTATCATTCCTTAGATTCCTTCAGATAGTATGTATATATATATATATATATATATATATATATATATATATATATATATATATATATATATATATATATATATATATATGTCAGATATAATATATAAATATATATAATTATATGCTTATAAATGAAGCGTGCTTTAGACCAAAGAGTTTTAACTTTTATTTGAAGCCGCCTTCATAAATTTCTTTATGGTATTGAAACTTTATAGTCAATTAGACCTCGTTAAATATTTATCTTCTTTTCCTACTTATTAAAATGGCAACTCATTTAAGCTTTTCTTTTTTCTTGTTCCTTTAATGACAGCCCGATAAAAATTCATTGAATTGAATTAAAAAAAAAAAAAAAAAAAAAAAAACTGTTACATGCATAGGGATTTGACTGTTATATTTTCTTTCTCAAGCTGTCTGTAAAAATATGCTTGTTACGAATAATTATTTATATTAAGTATACATTCAAAAGATTAAATTATTAATGTTCCAGTGTGTTAACGCTTTGTCTTTCATTGTGATGAGAAATGCAATACATTATAAAAGATTCAAATGTAATAATTCTAAAATTGTTATCCAAATCAGATAATCGTTTCAGTTTCATCTTAATTAGAGCTGACGTTTAATTTTTCACATAGTAAATTAATATTTACTTATTTAATGCAACAATTAAAACAAATATATACTATTACAGAACAATAAAATAGTCTTGAATGAAAAAAACAACAACTTTCTTTTCTTTTTGTTATTATTATTTGTAAGAGTTTCACCCTGACGTTATATAGTACTGTACGTCACTGATACCCGTGTGCAGTGGATTTGACACATTTTTCAAAGTCTAAATATAAAAATGCTTATTGGAACATAAATCTTATACAACATATTGTTTTTGGATATTGAAATAAAAGAGACAGTCAGAGAGAGAACGAAATAACCATTCGTACCCTCGTACCAAAAATATTATTCCACTCGTGTATCTACAGTATTATAATATTATACAAAAGTGTAAAATTATTTTGATTGTGCGGGGTAAAAATGTGGTGTAGAAATTTTGCTTTGTTTTTGTTATTAATGATGGTGGTTATAGTCAAAACAATACGTGGGCATCTGGTTATGTTTCGCTTGTTGCACGCTTCGTTACATTTCACATGCAACAAGCAGACACAGCAAAGCGTTGCCACAACAGTATAACGGAACGTGAACAGTAAGTACAGAGTTCTACAGTTGAGAGAGGGAATATTATCCAGCACGATCCAGCAGCTCTGACGAATAATCTGGTGAACAACGAGAGTGTATGTGTGTCTGTGACACTGCTAGTAGGCAGGCTGGAAGGCAAGCAAGTCTGTTAGCAATATACTTGCCACTTTGCTACTACATTGCGCTTGCTATCTACACACCATCCGTAATATCCAACTTACTATCTCACTATTGACCTTTGACCTTATATATAGAGTAGATTAGCCTTGTTAATGTGGAGGAAATATTATTAGCAGCAAAATCTTTTCAACGTTGCTATTTTTTTCTTTTACTAATTTGAGATATTTATTTCATTCAAATGAAGTTAACAAAATATATAACAATGCTCTATTGTATTATCAAAATATAATAATGCTTTATAATATTGGATATATATATATTTGAAAAATATATGAAATGATAATATAAGGCTTTGTGTTTAATTTGTGAGGAAGTTGCCATTTATTGTACGTACAACATTTTTAAGAGATCTTTTTGAAAAAGTTTCTTTCAAATATTTTTCCCTATGAACAAAATAATATACATAAGATAAGTTATGCCATTATGAAGAATAGCATTCAAAATATAACAACCATATCTGACAAAAGAAGATTTTGATATTTTTACGAAGAAACCCTTTGTATTTCATTTCACAGAAGATTGATTCCTCTTTCATGTTTATCGGAATTTTGGCTTGTGAAATATGATTTTATTTTTTTATATTTATTGTAAACGCTTTATTCAACGTATTTCAAATATATTTTAAAATTCTCTCAAATAAATTTATAAATACGACAAATTTTATATAAAAGAAAAACATGTTTTCTCATAGCAAATGAAGTGTCTAATATTGCAACTCAATATTGGCATGAACACGATATCTAACATTTTAACAATGCACTATAATTATCAAGACTTTTATCATTCATTTGATTTCTATATCGATACTTGGTTGACATGAGGAACACACTTTGGCAGAAGCCTATATACCGATAAAGCATTGAACTGATTTCTCTCTACTCATAACATTAATCAAATCACATTTTTTGGAAAATATAAATTATGATACCTGAAAATAAGACTAGGGGTGAATTAGAGTCTGGATCTGGGGGGAAGGGTGAGTATTCATTATCTCGGAATGTTAAACATGGGAGGGGGGGGGGTAATACCTGCAATGTACTTTGGCCGCGCATAGAGGGTATTTATCCCCTCCCCTCAAGTCCACCTCATTTCATTTCAATCACTATTTTATTGGTTTTTTTGAACATGGTTAATATTTTAGGTAAATGGTTTTTATACACAACACGGAAAAAGTATATAATATATATATTATATTTATCCTCTACACTTCTCTGAAAAAATAAATATCACATGAATAGTTATGAATAGAAAGGAATATATCACCAAAACTTTTATATATATCAATTAACAAATTTAGAGAGCTCTTTTCGTAGATCCTGTGCACTTTGCAAGTAAAGAATACTTGTACGGTACACGGTAAACACTGCCTTAGCCTTAATCCGAGACTCGATTAATCCATACTAGTTTTAATTGTGATACTGATCGCTGGATGAATCCATAATTATGATAGTAGAATAGTAATAATAATAAATTTAAAGTAAAAAAATCGTGATAATTACATTAATTTCCTTTGTTATCCCTGTTTTCTTCGTTTGCTGTTTGAAATGTGCATGTTTTATAACAAAAATACAAACAACCCAACTGATAATGTTTTTATCATTATGCCTTACATTTTTTTTTTATCAACGATTATCAGTGTTTGAAAAATATCGATTTTTTTAACATTTCTTCTGGATCACGAACACGATAACGCTATAAACAAACTCGCGCTTGTGGAAAGATTATCCAGCATTGTTTAGGGAAATTTGCAGCAACAACATCATGAAAATGGCAGGTTAAAAAAATGGTGAAAGAGGAAAAAAATATAATGTAATTTTGTATATTTCCATTAAAAATTGATCGCATGGAAAACTAATGAAAAATAAATATCAATTTACGAGCAAATTATAATTTAATTAAGTACGATTAAATGAATCTCTAGCGTGTAGTTTTAAATATAAAATACTGGTTACGTGAAGGAGTGTCACAGGCCATTTTTGTTTTATCAGAGCACACCAATCACGTATCCAACATGATATCCATTTATTTACAATAATTCACTGTTGGGAAACAAGCCTTATATATTTATAAACATTCTGTAGCCGTGGGCACATTTTTGGTTAATTAATAAAATACACAATTTTTATTTAAAATTAAATTGATTTAAATACCGGAGAGAGAGAGAGAGAGAGAGAGAGAGAGAGAGAGAGAGAGAGAGAGAGAGAGAGAGAGAGAAAGTAGAATTAGCATGCAGAATATCATTCGGATTAATTTATTATAATTATTATCGTGTTTTCTTATTCAAAATTTACAATTATATGTATAATATATGTATTTAAAAAAAATGTACATTTCTTATTCCGTGATTTAACTATCAAAGTTCAATAAAAATTAATCATCATGACTGATGATGTTTGTTTTTTTTCTTCATTGAAAAACAATTTTATATATTTTTCATCTTAAAAAAAAAAAGTTTTCCCTTTCCTTGTTTTTCTTTATCTTCTCTTTTATATACGTAATTTTTTTCCTCTACCCAAGCGCTACGTTTTCTCATTTCCTCATTTTATTATAAAACATTTAGCATTTCGGTACACAACTGAAGCAAGGAACAAATTAAATAATAAATCAATATTTTAAGTTTATATATATATATATATATGCACACACACACACTCACACACGTAAATACATTTATTATATAGTCAAATTTCATACATTATATAAAATATATGTTTTTAATCAAAATACACTATGTATTTAATAATGTGCTTTATGATTTTTATGATTTAAATAATTATTATATTTCAATAATCAACATAATAATTTCTGTTATTAAAACAGGATTAGCTTTTGCTATGAATAATTTGTTGAGGAAAAATAAATAAATTTTACAAAACGTACAATGTATGATACGATAAGTAATGTTGTTTGGAATATTTATATGCGCTGGTCAACATTTTATTAAATTGATTAATTTAGAGACTATGAAAATGTATAGCTGCTAAATTCCTCCACATACACTACGTATTGATTTTTGTATGTCAATTACATAGTAAAATGTATAAAAAATATAAATAGTAGTATTCCATATTTACTTATCACATAAAAATAACCATTTCATTTGCTTGATAGTTTTCAAATAATTATAACAAGCGTATGAGACATACTTGTGGTTAAACAGATATTTAAGGTATGGAATTTGAACTATTTCGAACAAACTATGTAGAGGATAACTTATTATACGCATTCTTTAGTTTTATGATCATTAAAGTATATTTATAATAATACTAAATTTATATTATGATGCAATGCAAATATTTAATCTGATATGAAGAACTATAGGTGTATATTGCATTATATCATTCTACGCCTTCTTTTTCTCTCTACTCTCTCTCTCTCTCTCTCTCTTTCTCTTTCTCTCTTTCTCTCTCTCTCTCTCTCTCTCTCTCTCTCTCTCTCTCTCTCTCTCTCTCTCTCTCTCTCTCTCTCTCTCTCGCAGA
This sequence comes from Ecdyonurus torrentis, assembly GCA_949318235.1. Lineage (NCBI taxonomy): Eukaryota > Metazoa > Arthropoda > Insecta > Ephemeroptera > Heptageniidae > Ecdyonurus > Ecdyonurus torrentis. Next base: position 57,207,904 of record OX439127.1, read on the forward strand.
CTATTATGATAAAAAGTAAAGAGTAGACTTGCCAGAATCAAAGCTAACATTAACTGTATTATTTGTTACAAGTAACGATACCAAAGAGAACAGAACGAAACAAAACAAAACAAACCAGAACGAGAAAGAGAGAGAGAGAGAGAGAGAGAGAGAGAGAGAGAGAGAGAGAGAGAGAGAGAGAGAGAGAAAATCACAAGAATAATTATGAGTTATCAGAATATAATACTATTAAATAAATTAATTGCATTAATATTAACAAGTCATCTTTTCTTACTATGCAATCTCGAAAACAAAAAATTGTACATACCCAATTTGCATAAGTTAAAATGTACATTAAAATATTATTTATTCCCACAACGATATAAAAAACGTGTCTGCGTGTATTTTCCTTGTATACTTTTTTATTTATTCTATTTGTTTGTTGCTTGCTTGCTACCCCAACTTTTTAGTTAAAATTTAATAAATTTAAATTATCCGCTTGAAAATAATAATAATAAAAAAACGTGAAATAAGTTTTTTGTTTGTTATTATTATTCCTTTTATACCCAAGCTTTTGACATTTAAATTTACACTTCCTGTGTTTAAATTCAACAGATTTATACAATTTTTTGTAGCAACCAAAGACACATTAAGCATTTGCATTAAATTTAGAGTGATAAAAGATAATACATTTATTATTTGGGAATCTTTTTATCCTTGGGTATTTATCGTGTGACATAAATAGATGTTGAAGTACGACTTTCAGTTTGTCGTATTTATTCCAGACATTAATCAGCAGTTGCAATATTTTTTTACGAAATTATTGTAATGACTTATTACAGCTGTGTTTATTAAATAAAAATGTCATTAAGTTACTGTTAGTATATTTTATCCTTGACTTAAATTCAAGACAGATTTCATAGTATAAATATACTTTGCTACGAATGTTTGGTAATGAAACTATTTACTGAGCTTGTAAAAATTTGATATGTGGTAACAAAAATGTTCAGAAGAAATAATGAACTATAACTTTATGGTGTATGCGCATGATGTCATATTTAATGCACTTGGACACCATACTGGAGTAATGATTAACATTTCTCAGCCTAGGACAAACTTCGTTTTTGCCCATTTTCTTTATGAAATTGTTTAAATTTTTTTTTATTATTATTTTGCTCACATACTTAAGATACTAATTCAACCTAGTTACAGCGTCAATTCTCTTAAAAATATTGCATAGTATTTTTAAAATGCCAAAATGAGTTATTTTGCTATGCAGCTCGCGTTATTGAAAGATCGTTGACTTTAACATGAATGCATTTTTCTTTCTTAAAATCTTCAATTTAATTTTTTGTTGCATAAAATAAATAAATTTCAATGTTTTTTCACTTGACGGATACATTTCATGCATATACACACAAATGTACAATACAGTATGTATGTACACATAAATACAATTCAATGCAAGTTCAATTCGTATAAAAACAATATGTTTTAATATTATCAAATGAATTTAAACTTTTATTAATCAAGTTGTGACGTAAATAATTTTTTTAATATCACTCCAATAAAATGAAGCTCGACGTTTGATAAGTATCAAAATAATAACTTTCAAAGCTTGAAATATTTTTCAACCGTAACACAAAAATAATTTTTAATATACTTTCATTAACAATATTTTGAAAGGTCAATAAGTAATTGGGATTTAATAAATCAATTAATCCAATAATGTTAAAAAAAAGAACCGCTACAATAAACCATATTAAAAAATAGTTTGAATCAATCATATAAAAATAATAACTCATATGAGCTAAAAAATATCATACAAAAATTCCAATTGCTAATAATTAATATTTTCATTAAACGAAGAGAAAAAACCAATAACATTATTTTGAGTTTGTTAGTTTTGCGAAGAAATAAAACAAATAATTAGTTTTTATTTTCTGCCTCGATGTAAAGCCTCGTTACAAGGAAAGCGCATTAATTGATCTCCATTAATTATTATATTAATTGAACTAAATTTTAATTTCAATTCTTAACAATTATATTTAAGATTTTAAAAAGAGAGTTTAAAACGTAATTTTTCAAATCACTTATAAGTGATATAATACATATTATATTGATATTATTAGTTAAGAGTTTTATGGAAAACCTTCATGCAATTTTCTTCGTTTATACCGAATACTTGAGGCATTCAGTTATTAAGACTTAGAGTTGATGCTGATACTAGAGTTGATAATTGTGTAGTTTCAATTTTTGACTAAAATAAAAAATAAATTGATTACTTACGCGTTCCATCGAATCGTGTTGCAATAGTGTCCAGAAATGTGTTTTGCGGAGCAAGCAATCCTCGTCGGCCCGGCATTGCATACCACGTTTTAATAGCCGGTCTGAAATCAAAAAACATAAAATATTCAATTAACATGTATCAAGTAATTAGCTGCATAAAAAGGGAAAATTAAAAGTTAAAGATATAGAAATAGAAACATTTTTATTGAGGCAGGCAGTTGATAGCAACATTATACATGTTACAACAAGCTTTGGTCTTGTCAAACTTAAATTATAATAATAAGAAAGGATTGTGTAACATCAGTAGGATATAGCAACTATACTGTAACATATTTCATAAATTGTTTCGTTGAATTGTTGAGATGAATAATAATTGTTGTCACGAGCAATTTGGTCGCACAGTGGTATCACCACAAGATCTAAAAATATTCCTATACTGCAACTTTTAAAGTACATGTGTGTGGGACTTATTAATTTTTTGTATAGATTTTATGTATAATGCGGCATTACAGTATGGATATAAATATGTATAAATACAAATAAAAAATGAAACAGATTAGGGCTTTGTAAAATTAAAAATACTTATAGTAAAATTATAAAACTGATGTAATGGATGGTTGTTACAAAATTAGGTGCGCCTAATTCATATAACAATAACAATTAAAATGAATGTTTAGCATTAAAATTATATTTTCCCCTCTCATAGCTGAAGCGTAATGTATGTATATATATATATATATATATATATATATATATATATATATATATATATATATATATATATATATATATATATATATATATATAAGTAGCTTATATGTGTGTACAAAAAGATAATAATTTTTTTATAATTTTGTATTTTTCAACAAATCAAAATACTTTATGATTGAATAAGTTTGATACAATGTTTATTTAAATGTTAACAATCAGGTTAAATGGACAGACAATAAAATTATTGATAAAGCTTATACAAAACATGTCCAGCAATTTGAGGCTATACTGTTTTATACAATGGAACAATAGAGAGGGGAAAAAAAGTAATAATATGATTTTATAAACATGGAAGTTTATAGTTAATCTTCTTATAACACATTTAACTGCTCTATAATAACAAATGTTGCTAAATAACATTTAATAAAAAATGAAATAATAATTAATCAATAATGTTTAGCAGTTATTGCACGACCTTTTACTATACAATATTACTAAAGCAGTAACATTAAAATTCTGATCACATTTCATTTAACTTTGTTATTTTTTTCTCTTCAATATAATATTTTTTCTATTCTATGTAGGAAGTAAAAATTATTTTTTATTCTCTCTAAAAACGAGTAGGACGTGGCTATAATAATTGTCAGTCACATGTTTTCATAAATTTATATGAACCAAGATTCTCAACCATAAAGTAGAAAATATATATTTCCGGCTCTTTCCTTTTCAATTTTGCTTTATTATTGTCATTTTTTGAAGAAAAAAATTGTGTTGCTTGTAAGAAACTTTAGAATTATTGGACATACAGTAATCAATATATTAGGATTTTTTTTTCTGTATCCTTTGTTTTTATGACTATACCTATAACAGCAAGCGTTTAATAAAAATATAGCTTAGTTCGTGTTGAGGCGAGAATGGTATATGGGGCGAGTATAGTTCATTTTTTACGAGGGACCTCACTATATATAGAAAATTAAACTTGATACAAATTTAGGGTCATATTAAAGGAGTAAAAGTGCAAAATGTAATAATACAATTTAATATTGAGGTGTAATCAAGAGTGAAATGTAAAAAATAATAAAAGCTAATGAAAATTTCTTGTTAATTTAGCATTTTCTTTTCTTTTATCGTCAAATATAAGATACAAAATATAGAGGTATAATTTAGCATAAAAATATAAGTTTGCAATTTTTTTTTTATTATTATTTTTTTTTATGACGGTAATTTGAAAAATGATTTAAGTGAAATAAATCACCTATAAAAACATTACGGACCAGATATTCTCTCCAACACTCTAAAACTGAAACAAAATTTTGAAGCTTATAGATAACTTAAAGAGAACTATTCTGAACGCTTAGAGGAGATGTAGCATGAAACGTGACAAGCTCTGAAGATTTTCAAAAATAACCAACCTATAGAAATCCTTGCTCACTTAGGATTACATTTAAGTTAGGTAAAAAAAATAAATGGTATAATAAAGCAAAAAAAAAAAAATAATAATAATAATAAAAAAATAAACTCCAATAAGTAAAATTCCTAGTCTTACTTGTCAGTTTATGGAATAGCGAGGAAATGTATCCACTTTCCTTGTTTTTATCTTTTATTTTTAATAATACAAATTTATTTTATGAATTTTTTTTTTTTTTTAATTTAAAACTCCAGTTTTTATTCCAATAGAAATTTGAATATAATGAGCCATTTTTGTTTGTTTGTTAAAAGTTACGGAAAGTTTTACTTTTTATTTGTCTTTGTCCTGATGATAAAATAAACAAAATTTAATGATATTTTAAAGGAAACAACGTTCAGTAAATACATATATGTTGTATGTAACATAAAAATGACTATGATTATTCGTTTCAGAAATTTGAGGAAATGTTCGACTCAGAGATTTGTCACAAGTCCAGTAGTTTTTTTTTTTTTTTTTTTTTTTATTTTTTTTTTTGAATATTTTTAATTGTATCACTAATTCTAATAAATTATTAAAATGAGGTATTCATTAATTATTTAAAGTTGTAATACCGTAACAAAATTTCAAGTGATTTAAAATATACAAATAATTTGATAATACTCAAGAAAACATAGAACATAATTTTGGTAGAACTTTTGAAGTTTATAACTTTTCAAAAGGAGGGTATATTTATTATCAATCTGTAATTTTTTTAATCAGTTAAGTTGTTATTTTAAGGTAAAATGAAAAGAAATGTAAAGAGAATCTAATAATTGTACTCCAACAAAACATAAATCCTGACTCTACACATAACTTGCACGTAATAACATTATTAAATATTCTATATCTCAAGCCATGAACAACATGAAACAACATGTTTCTTTTTAATGATTCAACACAAAATGGGATCTACAAAACTTATGACAATGTTTACCAGATTGTAAATGTGGCTCTACAAGAGAGCGTAAAAATACGGTTAAGTATGCTATTTGCGTGAATATTTCTGTTTATGACGTCGGATACATGCAAAAGTTAGTATAAATATATTGTGTGGGTTGCATAAATTGAAATTTTCTGATCACTGCTATGGCACTACAGTTGGGTTTTGAGATCAAGTAATGTTATTTATGTAAGCCCCATTAAGTATTTTGTGATGTTAATGCTAATGTTTTCTTCCTGTCTGTGCCTTTTAACATACGAAGAGAACAAATTACGTAATTTATGCTACATTTGTAACGATGCATTTTGTGTGAATGTTACTTAATGGGAACTGCATAAATAATTATGATATCCAACGTTATATGTTATTGAATGTAATTATTACTTAGTATAATGCAGAAATTATGTTGGAAAGAACAATTGTTGTTAGCTATCATAATTATTACGTATTTATTTTTGTCCCTTGATAACATGACAATTGACATAATACTATAGATATACAAAGTTGGCAATTCCGCAATACTGAAAGCTTTGCTATGTATTATACGAACAGTTTTAAGCATACTACAAAAGGTTAATTTTTGTATTTTATCAGCCAGTAGCTACACAGGTTGTTGGTAAGTAAAGTTTTGGACCGAACTTATAAGCTTTTTGAAGCTTAAATATTATATTCCATCCTAACAGTTATAAGTTTGTAATATAGGTTTGGTTTACATATAACTTATCTGTTATACTAGTTAATTTTTTAATATTTAAGCACGTTAAACGCATTATTTTTCAATACTTGAAATTTAAATTGATGCTTTTTTTTTTAAATCCAAAAAAATTGTAAATAGGAATTATTTTATAAAACTAAAATGTTCTTTTTTATTAAGACTTAAAATAAAAAAAGGACTATAGGTTCTTAACCATCACATTGAAAATTCATTGTTAGCATTACAGCTGTTAGTTTCTAATTAAAATGGATTAAATTAATATAGGAATGAGGTACCGTATCAAAAAGATTAACTGGCAAATTTCCACTCGGAGAAGAAGTGTTAACATTTGATGCAATACAAAATGTTCATAATTATAAACATATAAAGAATTTCATGTTTCTTGCATTTTTGCGGCGAAATTTTGAATTGCATCATTAAGGGACCGATTTTTCAACAAGAGCTTCCAATTCTGTTTACATATATTTTGTAGGATAAAACAAATTAATATTTTTTGTTGCTGTATGTTTTGCATATGAGAAACATTTTTTTCTTTCTATTTTTATAAATTTATTAAATAATAAATTATTTATATTCTTGTGTTGTTATTTTTTGTTCGTAATTCAAAATAAAAATTATAAATAAAATTAGGAAAGTAAATATCAAGTAAAAGTTTTTAACAGTTGAGGTCATCAAGCATTTGCTTCTGATTCTGTCAAAATATGAACATACTGTACAGTACACATCAGCACAATTGTATATTTAGAAAGGCTGTCAATTATAAAAGAAAAGCACGTGCCCGTTAGGCAAGGAAGAAAAAACATCATCTCTATTTTGTCAAAGCTCATGTAAAGTTAGTACGACAACTTTCAATATTTCCATAGTTTACATTAGCAGGCAACATATTTGACTTTTCCGTCATGTCTTCAGTTAAATCATTTCAACTTTCAATGCGATAGAGGCGATTAACTTACGGGATTAAAATATCAACTTTTACGTTTTGCATATTTATACCCAAAAATATTTACAGATTTAAAATTTTCTCATTCTAAAGTAGCATTGTGGCAAGGAATTAAAAAAATATTGATTTTTACTGCATTGACATTTTTAACTGGCTCATTGGTTACATTCATCGTTAATTTCTATTCCAGACTTCTTAATAAAGTTATTTGTGATTCAAAAGTTACAGTGGCAAAATGTAATAAAAATCCTGATAACAAGGTTGTAATTTTAACTGTTATAAAATATTACAAATCATATCAGTGAGTAAAATTAAATAATGTACAAATTTTTGTTATTTTAATGGAGTGAATTATGAATGACTTTTTTTGAGCTTTCTGTAAAACAAAGGCAGTTACTTCAGGAAAATGATTTTTTTTTTTAGCTGAGATAAATTAAATACAATAGAAGAACGGTAAGCTCAATTTTAAAAGTTTATTGTACGTATTATGTTAACGCTAAAAAAATGTACCTTTCTATTGCGCATGTACTACATTTTATATTTAGATTACAGATTAACCACAATGTTTAAATTGCAAATTCATATTAAATATACACTTACAGAATAACATATTGTATATTATTATAGTTACATATTATTATTTGTTGAGTTGTAGAGGTTTATTTAATATCAAATTTTAACAAACAAGAATTTCAATATTCATTTCAATTTAAAAATTTCTCTCTTTTTGTAAATTTCTGTTATAAAATTATTATATTAAAATTTATTATGTTTTACTTTTTTGTGCACAAATTTCTAAAACTTTCATTTAAAATATGTGATACGAGACAGAATTTTAATAGCATTATTAAATTGAATTGTATTTCATGTTGTGGTACAACCAAAATCAATAATACAATTCACCCAACAATCATGAAAATTAACTGAACTTATTAATTATACATAAAAATAAAATATTTTCAAAGACATGAGTACTGGCTTCAGTGTTTAACATACAAGGTTTAGCTAATTAAGTTATTTATAAATATTAATAAGAAAAAGGGGTTGATAATAATAACATAAGAGAATGCTAATCATCGTAAAAATTAGGGGTAAAAATTTCAAAAGGTTGTTAGTTATGTGATTTTTAATTCATAATTTTGAGTAAGATAATTATGTAATATGACCATTTTTTTTTAATAAAATTTAGTTTAATAAAATTTGTTGGTAATTACGTCACCAATAGTAAAATAATTTTTAACAGTAGTAAGAAATATTTTAAAAATGAGTATTGATATAAATATTAAATTAATATCAATTGATTAGTCAAGTGAATAGTTGAAAAGTTTTGTTTAGTTAGTTATTAATTAATAACTTCATGTAATGTCAATATTTTTCCAGACGACGTAATATAATATTAATGAACAAGTAACAAAGAGAATGATTTATTTTATTTGGATAATAGAATGAAATATAATCTGAGATAACCTGAAACTTGAAATGAAGATTATTTTTTTGTAATTATGTGTTTGCGGTTAATTAAAACGAACGAGTTAGGTTTCAAACTATTTGAAATTCTACTCTTTGCATACAATAGGTAACATTTTAGTTGTTTTATTTGCGTAGAAAGAGCTTAAATTACATTATATTATGTACTTCTATAAATGTAATAGTGATTCAATGCAACGTAGTAATTAGGTCATGCGGTCTGTTGGAGCCCCTGCAAGATATCAATGTATGCAACCAGTTGGGTACATATGTGCTACATGTTGCATAACAGTAAGTTGTGCAGGGGCTCGGCCAACCGCAATACTAATAAATTTCTACATAGATTTTTATATGTTTGAAAGTTTTGTAAATTTATTTAGTGGCATGTCCTATTTGATAAATATTGAAACTAGAATAGTTAGTTTAACGGTGTTTGCGGTCTTCATGCAAAACCAGTTTGATATAAATTATGTGGTTTACTGAATATTCCTTCCAAATAACGATGTTTTTCAACATAAGAATTATTTTGACGCGCATTATAGTAATTTTTATTGTGAATTATTGTTTATTGAAAACTATATGGTTTGATACATAATACAATAAAATTATAAATAATGCCTATTATTGAATAGCATAAAAAAAACTGTTGCAAAATTTGTTACGTGCAAATTAAATTAACAATTCTCCTTCAATAATGGTGCCAATAAAAAACTTGTGAGAGTTGGCTTAAGCTACTCTAACATTGGGATTGAAGTTTATAAAACAATAAGAAATATATCTATAGAGTATGCATTTTTTTGCTAAATATAGTTTTACTAAAAATGTTTCAAAAACGTTAGAAATGGTATTCATTTTATTAAATAAGTTAGAAAAAGTTAATTAAATTAATGTTCCAAGCAAAGTTGATAAGCACGACGGGTGACCAAGATGATAGGTCGCAAACTAGCTAATTACTTTTTAAGAGAGCATTATTAACGGTAAATAACTTTTTATATCATCATTTACTCCAATTATTATAAAACGATGTATTTTATTTATAAATTTTTTTGTCTTCTTAAAAAATATAAATTAAGTTGTATTTCTGACGGTGATATTATTATTATTTTTGCAATATTACTTAAACACTGTAAATTGCTGTCAATCAAACACCCATTATGCGAATTGATAATCTTATAAAATAATATTTTCACGCTCATATGATTGACTATTAGTGTGATCGATAAATTATATTGGCCACAAGAGATATAAACTAATTACTCTCCCTTATGCTAATGTAGTCATCAATTTTATGTTGTCACTTTGTATACTCAATTAATTATCTAAAAAGAATACAACCAAAGTGATGATAATAACAATAATAAAAAAGAGCTATCAAGTGTCATAATCTTTATTAATAATTATAATAATAATTAACGACAGAAAAAGTGCCTCAAAGTTTTGAAAGTATGAAAGTTCACAGCTGTATACGAAAACTAATTATGTTTCTGACAGATGGGAAATAAGCGAGAACATTGATTTAAAAGAAATTAGTTGGTAATGGTTGCGTTACTTTTCAATAAAATACAATTAAATTAGAAATGTGGGCATACAAATTAGCGTTTTGCTAATTTAATATTTCGTTTTGAATAACAATAACAATAATTTATCAATCATTATCATTAATATTGAGATTTCAATATCATATAAATTCATTCAGATGTAAAAAAGTATTTTTGTTGTACGGGTTGTTCACATCGACCAAAAAATTGTGCAAAATTATGATTGATTGCTATTTTGATTTTTGTCTTAAATTTTTTATGCAATTAAATTTTAATTACAATTATTAGTTCATCGTGAAAGCAGAACTTTATAGTGCTTACTTATATAAGCAATTTAATAAGATGCCTAAAAATTGGAAATATTATACGTACTTTTATAACATATTATTATTTTTAATGATAACGACGTGGTCTTTATGTGGAAGGTGACATCAGTGTTGCTTAGCATTAAATTAAATTATATTTATCTTATAAAAATATTAAATAACAAAAAAAGAAAAAAAAATGAGAGTAAATCATTCTTAATCTTTTTAGTCCAACAGGTGTTACAGGATTTCTTACAGGTGAACCAGTTGTGTTAAATATTTTTACTTTGTAAAAATATAAAGAAGAATATACAAGTTCAACTCGTATTCCATAATTATTCACAAAGTTTTTTTACCTGTGGATAATTATTACGTTGATTTAATCGTAAAGGTAAAATATTTGAATGAGTGAAGTAATTTCTCAACGATGAACATATTGTACATACAACATCAAACCATATTCACAATTAAAAATAAAATAATAAGAACAATGTTAAAATATATGTAGTAATCTATGAAAAAAAAAGGAAAAAAAATTTAAAATAGAAAAAAATGCTAGGAAAACATAAAAATACAATAATTACATTCAACAGTTTATTATAAATTATATAATATATAAATGGAATTAAATAAAACAGTAAAAACTCAAACAAAATGTTTTTTTATTAAATAAAACAATACAAATTTTGTACTTACTCTAAAAGAAATTCTGAGTTGAGTAAATTTTAAGTGACAAGCACTTAAAGAGGTTGTGATGATTTTTGAATATTTTTGTTGGCCTGAGGTTAGGTGTCGATTCCCGGGCTTGAAGTTTGGTTTGATGAGCAAGCAGCTGGCTCGGCTGAAGTGCTCTGCTGAAGTAATGTGAGGCAGGCAGGCAACCAGGCAGGCAGGCAAGCAGGAGGGTAGTTGTAGAGGGCTGTAGCAGGCTATGGCAGGCGGCGCGCGCTATATTGACTGGCGCACTAGTGCTCAACTCGTAGCCAACAAGTGTGCCTCCTCCCCACTTCTTCAATCTCTTCATGCTTTTTCATCATCCCTTTCTCCCACACCATTTTGCTGGTTGCTCTATCAAACGCCCCCCACCCACATTTCACCCCTACTCTTCCTTGGCACCTCCACAACACCCCACACACTCTTTCCTACCCCTCTATATCTTACTTATAGTCATACGGTTTTTCATATGCTTGGATGATTTCCACCTCTAACCTCTGACATAAAATTGTAACATCCCTTCTACGTTTGCTCTTACCTGAATTAAGTTTATGCGGTTTGACTGAGGGAAGGTACAAAAAATGACGTTAAGATGATTGACAGTATGCGTATGTGAGTATCTATGAAGATACTTGAGCGTAATGCTAGCTAATGCAAAGCTCAAGAACATTCTAATAGGATTATTCTGTATATTATATAACAAATCTTTATACGACCTGTTGAACATGTAAAATAGATTTGTTTTATTTTAGGCATAGAATTTTTTTTAAAAAATCTGAGTTTATATGATAAATTTCTATAGATGAGAAATACACGTATGCTTTCCATTATATTTGATACGATAGTAGATTGTATGCCTTTGCTGGCTGCCATAGTACATAGTTCTCCCAAGTCATTTTATTGATTACATGCATGTCATTTGCTTACAAAAGTGTATATGTTTACTGAGCTTTTACGTGACGTATATGATTAGGTAGGTTTTGCAATCTTTGTGCTACTTTGTCAAGCAGTTTGCTCGTAATATATTTAATTTTAAAATGTTACTATGTTCAATTTTATTCGTAATCTCTGTTGCGTTAATATACAAAAAAGTATATCAAAGAAAACCAATCTTAGGTTCTATACATCAGTGCTTCTATTTCTCAAGATTCTACTATGAAAAATATACATGAAAAAGTAGTTACTTACACTGGGAAACAAAATTTGACGTTAGTGCCTTTAAGTACAAAGGCATTGCATATAATTTTAAATCACAGGGCATGTACAGTTTCGATCAAATGAATAGTTACCATTTAAACTCGATGTTTTTTACCGCGTTAAATTTTGTTCAATTTTGCAACCTTGTTTATGATTATTCATTGAACTCTATATTCTCAATCACATCTATATTCAAATTCATTGAGTCTATATATTGTAATAGTTGACAAATACACCACAAGAAGTCACCTGTGATGCACTCAGGTAGACAATCCGGCGGATAAATATTTTGCTTGCTTGCTTGCTCATTCTCTCTCTCTCTCTCTCTCTCTCTCTCTCTCTCTCTCTCTCTCTCTCTCTCTCTCTCTCTCTCTCTCTCTCTCTTCTAAGAAATGCATTTTAATGTTTTTTTTTATGTTTCAAAATAACTGCTGACTTACCGATTTGCCCGATTAAGAGATTAAAATTAAGATTTTTTTTTATCATTTATATCAATATGATTTGTAATGACAGCAATTTGGTAAGAAAATAGTTCGAAACTTGTTATCAAACAAATACTTGAAAGCATTTCTCACAAGAGAGAGAGAGAGAGAGAGAGAGAGAGAGAGAATGAGCAAGCAAGCAAGCAAAATATTTACCCGCCAGATTGTCTACCTGAGTGCATCACAGGTGACTTCTTGTGGTGTCTTTGTCAACTATTACAATATATAGACTCAATGAATTTGAATATAGATGTGATTGAGAATATAGAGTTCAATGAATAATCATAAACAAGGTTGCAAAATTGAACAAAATTTAACGCGGTAAAAAACATCGAGTTTAAATGGTAACTATTCATTTGATCGAAACTGTACACAACTTGCTGACAAAAAAAAAATACAGCAATGCTTTGAAACATTATTATTTTAGTTTATTAACTTTGTAACATAAATCAATACTGAAATACATGTTCTTTACTGATAGGTATTCATTTTTTCTCATGTGTAATTCCGGATCTGTTGACCAATTCTGCTTGACCAATCCCTCAAATAACCAATTTCAATTCCATCAAATAACATTTACTCTGTCACAAAACTTGTCACAAACTGTCAAATATTCAATATAATATATTAATAGTAATTTACTTTGCTGAGGCTTCAAAAAGATAGTAAAATAATTTTAAAGATAATATCATTTATGCTTTGTAAGATTCATTTTTTATTTTATAAATCAATATAAAAAAGTCACACGCATTTGTACCAAAACTCGTTTGTATCGCAGTAGAAAGGCAAAGAAAAATTGTACCTGGGCAACCAGCACCTAATATTGAAAAGTCGTCTCGTGATGTAAAATTAAGTCTATGTAATTAAATAATATTCACTATTGATATGAATTATATATGCTTGAAATGAAATATTTTTGTATTACTATTGTGGTCAAGGTTTTATATTATAGAGCTGTCATAACCTCACAACACCTTAGTAAATAACATTATTTATCATTGTATCTTGGTTAAAAAAATGACGCAGTTTGCATACGTACACAATACTTATTTATATATCTCTATAAATAAATAGAACTAAACATACAAATGATAAACAAAAATAAATAGAAGAATAATTGATTATTTTTACCTGACTGTCTTTACAAATTGATATGAATTGTTATAAATTATGACATCTTCTGCAATAAAAAACAAATAGTTAACTCGATATTGACATAATTTATCACTAAAATACAGTTGTTATTTTATTTATTTTTGTGTCATGAAATACGTTTTATATAAATAATTTGTAGAAAAGAAGTGTTACAAATTACTGTATGTATTTACGCGCTTCTACAACATAATATTTTGTTTTTGAGCATCTACTGCGTTACTGCGTATGGTAATAGTGAATTTACGGAGCTTTATTTCTTTAGGAGAGAAAAGTAGCTTTTTGGTACATACAGTTTAGTTGAAATAATAACATAGTTATCTTCTATCCATGTGACATATCAACTGGAATTAGTAAACAAATAATATTTTCAAAGTATCACTCTTTTACTTTCAAAGCTTTGGTAGATTAAGCATAATGCTTAGTTGCTCAATTTGATCAACATTATATAAGTGTTGCAACTTCCTCGTTTCTTTTTTCCCTTTTAAAAAGTTTTAAAACGCAGTAGCATGTTGTATCTAAATAAGCTTTTTACTATGAAAAAGAGGGTAAGAAGAAAATACGTTTTATAAGAAATATACAAGGGGAGAATCGCTGAGGTAAACCAAATTAGCTTTTTCTTTGAAAGACTTTGTAAAGTGTATAAAATAAAAAAATAACAAACTGAAGGTTAATTAACTAGATACGTATAAAGATATTTGATACAACATAGCAATTTTAAAAATCTTACATTTGATAAAAATGTTTTCATCAGTAATGTTATTTGATTTCTTTTTAATAACAAAAATTAATAACAAAATTAGTGTTTCCTAGTTATTAATTTTTTTTTTTTTTTTTTTTTTTTTTAGATATCGCATTAAATGAAAATACACTACCATGTTCTGTAAAACATGTCTTGTCAATGATATGAGTTTTTTAAGTTTGGTTTATTTTTCTATACATCAGTTTCAAGTATGCATCATGTTCTATGTACATATAATGTGTTTTATGTGTATATATGTATATATTTATTTATTGTCAACCAAAAACAGTTTTGCGCCCAATACATTGGCGGTACAGACAGTATACAAATAATCCATTAATTACCATTAAATTAAAATAACTGACATGCTCTAACATATTACACACATATTCTTACATAGATTACAGATTATGCATAATAACAGTCATTGGGTTTTATTATTATTATAACACAATTTTTTTATTGTATTATATATATGATACCTATATATAGGTATCATATTATCAATATTTATATGTCATTACATAATGTGGTACATAAAGAGTTTTTAGTCACATCGTTAGTACAAGTAGATTGTTAGATTGTTAATTGAATACTTTCATATTTTCAGTTTATTTGAATTATGATAGAACTTTTACGATAAGTAATTCATGTCACATTTTTGATCTCATTCTTACATAAAAAAATACAAAATTAAATAATTACATCGTAATCAAGTGTGTGTAATGTGGACGTGCACATTGCACATGTGCTTGTGTGTCAACTTTCTTTCTCTTCCACGTCAAATTGTTACATAACAAATATGTAAAACAAAAAGTAGGATGTGTAGGGAAAAAAAAAAAAAAAAAAAAAAACTTAAGCTGTAGACGATAAAAAACGTTTTGTGTGTACACATATAATACACCTGAGATCAGAAAGGTACAGAGGATTAAAACTTAGGCATACTAAGAAGGGTAAAAAGTTTATATCAACAGTTAAGCTTGGTTCGTCGCTTAATTTAAAAACTTCCAACTTCAATCAAACTAGAAAATATAAACATTAAAATTTCCTGCCTTTAATACTTTGGTACACAATTTCCAATATTGAAACTTCTTGTACCATAAACTTGTTTTCGTTTCTTTAGAATCTTTAATACATCGCTTACCAAGCATAATAATTTTTGTTTATTCAAAGTATGATTAAACTACAGTATACATTAAATGAAAAGTAATTTGATAGTTGAAACGGTACATGAGTAGATTTAGTTATATATCTAGTTTATGCTTTTTTTTTTTTTTTAATAATAGAATAGTGTAACGTAATCTTTCACTTCTGCAATTTATTTGCTCCTAAGTAAATGCAACAAGTATAGAAGATCAAATCAATTGATCCAGGGAATGCTTCTCTCTCTCTCTCTCTCTCTCTCTCTCTCTCTCTCTCTCTCTCTCTCTCTCTCTCTCTCTCTCTCTCTCTCTCTCTCTCTCTCTCTCTCTCTCTCTCTCTCTCTCTCTCTCTCTCTCTCTCTCTCTCTCTCTCTCTCTCTCTCTCTCTCTCTCTCTCTCTCTCTCTCTCTCTCTCTCTCTCTCTCACCAATTCTCTTCAGCAAACATTCAATTTCAAAAGCTTTGTCTCAACTTAGAAAAACTTTTTAATTGTTTTACATTTTATCTGTTTCAAGTAAGATTTAACTTCTTAATCCTACTAACATTGAAACTCTAAAATAAATTAAAGTGAATTAACGGATGGCAAACAATGATTTAAATTTTAAATTTTTAAATCGATAATACATAATTATTTTTATAAAATTATTATTTAACTATTAAGTAGATAAATAAAAAAAAATCAATTTATAACATTTTATTATTTCATCAAGATCTGCAAATACCAGAAAATCTATAATTAAAAAATTATTCTCTTAATTATATAAGCTTGCTTTATCTTTACACAGCACCATATTCTTAATAAAAACCGAGTTTTGATTCATTTTAATAATATAAATTACATCACACATTCGAATAATTGATTTATTTCACAACACAAAAGTACAAATTCACTGAACTTTATAAAAGCACAGAAATAGCCATGTTCAAAAAGTAGTAAGCTTGAAAAATATGGTTACTGAAGTTACTGAAGATTTGCAAACTGTGATCGACACATTTAAGTTATTATTATATTATTGTATAAAATTTGTCCTTTTTTGTTGTATCAAAATTGACATAACTCATTGCATGTTTTCATAACCTTTCTACACATTTGTTTGTTAAGCAAGATATGTGTAACGAGCTTAAATACACATAGGAGTCTTCCTGTAGTTTATGACATTAATTAAATATAAGGTTCTTACATGTAACTTGTTAATGAAAATGATATATATCACATGAGCAGTGAAATATATGCACACCCAATTTCAGAACACTACAATTCAATTATCACAGTACAATAATATTAAGTCACGCAAACGTTATAATTTATTTCATAAGCATGAAAACGTCAGTCTAAATAAAAGTATGTCTTCTTTCTATCATCTTGATAAGTGTCAATTTTTTTTATTTATTATTATTTATGTATATATTATTGAAAACATGAATTAATAATATAACATGAATTTTTATAATAATATTAAAAGTAAGTTTGAAATGTTTTATTAATGTAAATGGTTTACTTTCTAACTGCTGCGTATAGGAAAGGTTATAGGTTGCAAGTCATGAAAGCACTCACACGATTACCTAAATAAATAAATAAAATAAATAAATAAATAATCGTCTTTATTCAAAGAAATGCATAGAAAAAAAAATACACATTTTTGAAAGGGCGAGGTTTAAGCCTGACAATATGTCTGGCCCACTCTTACACCTAACCCTAACAGAAAACATTTATGATAATCTTTGATTGCATACATAATTCTAATATGAGAGAAGTAGTAATAATACTACGTAGCAAGAGAACAAAAGAAAAAAAAAGAAAAAGTTACAATATCTTTAAAAAAACAACAATAATAATAAAAAAACTAATAATGAAGAATAATAAAAAATAAAAAAAGAATAAAGACCTTGGAAATTCTAGTATTTCTGAGCATAGTAAGGAATTGCAAGGCCTTGAGGAAAGCTAAATGCTTTGATGAATCACACCCATATAATTTTAATGCTTCAATCACATAGTAATAATAATAATAAGCAAAAGAGATGAATAAGATATATATATTTTTTTTATTATATTATTCTCATTTACCCGGTATGTAGGTTTGTGTCATGAACTTTCCGATAGGCTCCATAAAGCAAACATGATTGGATGCTCCCTATTTTTTTTTTAACAAAATCATAAATGGTTGCAAGATGGTAAAAAAAAAAACTCGTCAACGTAAACTGTAAATTGTACAGCACAGCTAACAATTTAGCTATTTAATAATTGTCAAAAATAAACAAAAATATATCAAATCAAAACACATTCGTTTGGTACGTTTATAGAAATGTTTATTTTACCAATAAAGTACTACCGCTAATTGATAATTAAACAATTAATGAATTACTTTAATTTTATTTCAATATATTACCGCTACTGTATTGGACGCAATCCTGTTTTTGATTGACAAATAAATAAATAAAATAAATAAATGCCATGATTCAAAGAAAATATACAATAAAAACTTTTTTTTTTTTTTTTTTTTTTTTTAACTTTACTCAAATTTTAGATTTATTCTTTCGTAAATATTCGTAAACTTTTTTTGTAACAAGCAACAAGTTTGCTCAATTTTAGTAGACCATAAGAACACAAAGTTTTCGTATCATTTCCACTTGTGGATCAGCTGCAAATAATTGGAGAGAATGAATAATGTAAATTAATGAAGAAAAATACACTTATTTAAAATGTCTTATTAATATTATGTAATGGTTGTTACATTTCACAAAAAACCTTTAATATGCAAATTTTAAATAATGAAAGGAATCATCCTATAATATGTATATAAATATATAAAAGATTAATTTTTTTTTTGCAATTTGTTGTGCCTTGTAAATAAAATAATAATATTGCAGTCAAAAACAGGTATTTTAAAAATAGCACCATTTCTTTGTTTCCTGATTGGAGCAATTTAATTGATTTGAACAAATACAGTACTTGATGAAGACATTTGAATATAAATTGACATTTATTATTGTAACAAAGTTACAGCAAACGTTGGTCATGTGTATTTACACAATTTATATCAAACAATTAAATTAATTAAAACAAATGTTTCAGTTAGTCGGAAGAGGGTCCGAAAAATAATACAAACATAATAATAAAACAATACATATATAATTTTAAACAAAAGCAAACAAGTAGGGGGGGGGGGGGGGAAGACTAAGTACGTAAGCAAACCAAAACTACCTTTTTGCAATATTATATAATTATTAATAATAAGAAACACCAATTAATAATATTATTAATATAATAGTGAATAAGTTGAAACCATATTTCATATTAATGCTGTTAAAACGGAGAATTCATTTATTGATATAAATTTAATTGCATCCTAAATTAATTGATTCTTAATAAAGCTTGCGCATGAATCCAATTTATTGAATATTAGACCGTGTGAACGAACATTACGTGAACTGCCAAGGAATATTTTAATTTGTATCGATTTACATTCAATTTATGAAGAAAAATAAAGCATATGATAAAGCTGGGTGCTTGGTTCTGGCAAATTGCAGCATCGTGACATGAGATGAAATCATGTCGCGTGGTGAGACAAATAAAAAAATTGACAATTATCTTAGTAAAATATCTTTACAAGTATGCAATGGAAATGTATTAAAAACTGACTCATTTATCGTTATTATTAGTTTCATTTATCGATTTGATTTTTTGTTATTTATTTTAACGTAAAGCGATCCAATGTATCCTCTCTTTTATATCAATTTCTCTGTTACTAATTTTCTCTTTCTCTTTTATTTGACCTGTGGTTTGAGGAGTTAAAAATAAAAGTATAATGAAATTATTATTATTATTATTTTAAACGTGGAGCAAATAATAAATACGAACTAAATTTTTACAATTTGTCTCAAGGCAATGGATTTGCACTCAGCGGGATTGCTCGCATCAAGTGGATTTTGACTTGGCGGTTGTTACATAATTGAACATTTAGAGAAGTGTGTGTGGAGCAAGCAAACAAGTGGTCCATTAATTTCACGGACTCTGACACAAATATACTGTTGATGTTGGATGAGAGACGTAGAAAATATTTTATTGTTGCTCTAGGCTTAATATTCAAGTGCCTCGTCCAATTGTCATCTTGTAACCTTACAAGTTTACATGATATTACCACAACAGAAAGTTATAAAACTTGTAAGTTATACATAACAAAGAAAAATAGGACACTTATATTTTCACACACACACACACACACACACACACACACACACATATATATATATATATATATATATATATATATATATATATATATATATTATAATATATATGTGTGTGTGTACTGTGTGTAAGTGCCATGAAAATTACAATATAATATTTATATGCTAACTCCATGTTTTGTGACATAAGTTTTAACAAATCAAAAGCCATGAAATCATATGCAATCATATAATACAAGAAAATGGGCACTCGAGTGGAGTGCTATGCTACACAACTTTCTTATCTCTCTCAACTCCTCGTCAAAATGTCGTACACGCAATCTATACAAGTATGCTCATCAACTCCCGCTAGCTTTTCATCCCTCAACTCGAATTTTATTTATAATTTACAAACTATCTACCGGAAGGTTTCATTGACTTACTTTCTGTCATCGTTTTGATAATGATGCATGAATTCATTTTAGGGTGATATTTTACCCTGATTTAACTTAAAAGAGTAGTCAACAATGGCTTTTTTTTTTAAAGTGATCATCGTGTTATTAAACTCCCAAAAGCGCGATCTCAAAATTTTAATTATTAACGCGCTGAGAGCAACAGACGTTACAGCGACCCCCAATCTACGTCACAGCTAAAACTTGCTTTCACGCTAGCTTGTCTCCAGCGGGAGTTCCTCTTATAGATCAGAACCCTCACAGTGTTATCAGTGTGTCAGGATTATCTAGTTAGATAATCTTAACTATCGCAAAGATTGTAAAAGTGCCTACACCAAAAGAGGACATATCTAAAACGTTTATAGTTTGTATATTGGTTGCGTGATGCAGGAAAATATGTAATATTGACTCACAACGTAGTGAGCGTTTTCTTCAATTTAGCTTTTTCTCTGTATGTAAATCCATTTATTCTACAATTTTTCTTTTTATTTATTTTTATACTAAACTTGTTGCTTATTTTCATATAGCGTAATTAAGAACTTAATTTATTTTTAAATAGTCCATAAGATTAAAGTCTATAAATATAAGAAATTAAAAAAAAATCCTTGCAAAATTTAGTCCATTTTAAATTGAATTAAAAATTAATTAAAAAAAACTATCCTGTCAAGGCATAGCTTTTTAATGAGTTAAAACGTCTTTTTTTCCCTTTTTTAATTAACATTTTAAAGAGCACTCACTGACTTAAACATGTATTATGAAAACAGCGAGTAATAAAGCATTTAAATTAACTTCTATTTTATTTAAAATTGTTGCAAAAAAATAAAATAATAATAATAATAATAAAGGTTTAAATATTTTAATAAATTAGCAACATTTAAATATCTCATTTTTGCATCTCAAGCTTGTTTGTTTTTAGAGTATCAAGTGCATGAATTGTATATGTAAATTTCACACCTACTCATTAACATACTGTACTTTCAAAAAATCAATAATACTGATATAGTAAAACTTTACTTATTTAGATTTTTGTTAAGTTTGCCGAACAGGGTAGCATAAAATAATCATTTAATCATTAACTTAATGAAGTATAATCTATAAAACTTAATTCATAATTAATATTTGCAGTAATTAATCATTATTTGGTGCACTTAATGCGGCATCAAAAGTCGAGTTAGAACAAAATTGAGTAAAAACTTTTCCTTTCCCCATAACTTTGGTTAATTTGAGAAAAATAAAACTTGAAATAAACTTTTACTTCAACTCATCAATTTTAATATATGATTTTAATAAAATATGACATGACGTATGTTAAATTGTTATATAATGGAAGAACTCGCCCGTTACACTCAAGATAATAGAATAAATTTGTAATCAAAGCTTGTAAGTCATAAAAGTTTTTCATATCTCTATTACTAATATTTACTTTCTGCACACTTTTTGTTATATTATTTAATTGTTTGATTGTAAGTGTCAGCAATATATTATATATGTTATCTTCTTTGTTAGTGAAGAATGTACAGTACATGGCTTTCATGTTCTCAGCTGTAAGATCATGTTTCATGTTTCACAGTTACGTCAAGTTTAACGTTCAAACTCAAATAACATAGCAAATTAATGGATAAGTCAAATAATGGATAGGAAGTTAGGCAATCCAATTGTTTGATTTAACGCGTAATAAATTCAAATGAAACTGTGCAGTAGGTGGAAGCTCAAAGCACTTAACCTGCTAATGAAACATCTAACATAAATTAGACTATAAAGATAACATACAAGCATGAATCTATTAATTCTTAAAAACACATGTGAAAAATAAAAGATAAAAAATATTTACTTTAAAAGTATTATTTAATAAATTGGTTGATTGTGTTACAGCAGTCTCTCAAATTGACTTCTATGTTTGTTTGTTTGTTTGTTTGTTTTTTTTTTTTTTTTTTTTTTTGTTCTATTTTTAATTGTTACAATGATATGTGAACTTTTTTTTTTTTTTTTGCAAAAGCTGCAACATTATGTAATGAAACGTTTACTGAAATTTTAGAGGGGCCCTGTAAATCAATCATGAAATTGTAATTTAAGATTGTAGATAAATAAATATTATAAATTGTATTTAATTCTCTTTTCTGGTTGTGCATATTATACAAGACCTTATTTTTTTAATATGCTATAATATGCTATGTATAATATTATAACTTTGTAATGCATCGGGCACAAACCTGTTTTTGGTTGAATATTAATGAATATAATTTTAGTTAAATGCACTTATCAGCTCTTTTAATGGAAATTAAATTAATGAAATAAGAAAAGGTTTGTTTTGAATATTTTTTAGTAACGTAATTTTGTAAATAAAATATATGAGTTCATTTTTTTTTTAACATTAACAATTGAGAGATTAATCTACTACTCACGTTTGACTATTATACTTTCAAGAAGACAAATGCTATTTGCTTGTCGTCACTTAACTTTTTCTGCTTTTCTACAGTCAAGCTGTCAGATTAGCTGCAAGTTAAGCTGTCTTGCCTTTTAAAGTATTGAAATTACAATATTATTTGAAAGAAGGAAAAAGCTTTTTTATCATTTTCTTTATTTCAAATCAGGCACTGTATTATTTTTTTTTTGCTTAATTGCCCGATTATATAACAGCTATATATATTTATACTATAGTATAATATATATATTATTATATAATAGGAAAACGAAAATCATATAAGTACTGTATACAAAAACAATTTGAAATTTGAGAAATATTTTTTCTTTCCTTTATTTAATACTTTACTTCAAAGCAGTTGAGAAAAAAAAAATAAAAAAATGACATTTATGTTATATGTGATTGATTTATTACGCATGATTTTTTCCCTTTTACGGGACATCAAATTCATACTGTAGTAAATTGTTTTTATCGTTTTTTTCAATTCCCCAGTTAAATACAAAAGTTTAGTGGGTTTTAAAATGTAGACAATAATGCTTTTAGGTGTTATTTTATATTCATTAAATAAATAATGACATTTTGTTATATTTCTACCTTAAAATATATCAAATAATTTTTTACATCAAATTTAACAAAACTTGCCAACTTGGCGTTTTGAAATCAATATTATTTAATTAAAATAAGGCAAACATTTCCAATGGGTGGTATGAAGCCTCACATTACTAAGGTTATATTATCAGTATGTACTTAAAATTAATGTTCATTTTGAATATATAATTATTGAAATTAAAGTAAAAATTACACCAACGCTCTTCATTCTTAAAGGAATAGACCAGAAAAAATCATAAGCATTTATATCACAAAACACTTGATGGGACTTACATAAATAACTTTAGTTTGTCTCAAAACCCAAGTGTAGCTCCGTAGCAGTGATCAAAAAATTTCGATTTATGCAACCCGCACAACATTTTTTGTTTATTAATTTTTGCATGTTTGTGACGTCAGAAACATGAATAGTCATGCAAATTGCATAATATTTTACAGTATTTTCACGTTCTCTCGTGGGGCTACATTAACATTCTAGTAAAAGTTGACATCAGTTTTGAAGATCCCATTTCGTGTTTATTCATTAAAAAGCACATGTTGTTTTATGTGGTCTATGGATTTAATTATTTATTTTAATATGTGGATTTTTGATAATGTAATTTTATTCCATTTCCACCACAGTTGACCGCGAATTCCCAGTCAACCGATTTCAAAAACAATCTGTTTGCAGGTACTCATAATATTATACTTGATGTAAATAGCAAATTTATTTTAAAGTGGGCCAAATAATAATAGATTGATACACTACAATCAAACATGGTTAAATATTGAATATAAATAGCCACTTTGTTTATTAAAACTTATAATTGATTTGTAGAATTTTAGAATGTGAATAATATAAGAAATGATGAAAGAGATATTTTGATTAAAATATTATCTCTTAATCAGCCCAACATTAGGAACAGATATAATATCATGGGTTTGACATAACCTGAAACAAAGTAAAAAAATCTAAATATTAACGTAAACGAAGCTTCAGGAAAAAGTTACATTCAAAATTTTATGTGAGATAGATTTTTTTATGATAATATTTATAAATATTAAAAAAAATTGTAATACCGGGACCTTAAAAGGACACACTTACTTACATGATCCTCCGACGTGTATTTATAAAATACGGAAAGTAAAGGCTTATAAGCTTTCTTCCCTCTTTCCCACTCTCTCATACACACACTCTCGTTAACACTGTCTTTACTTACCTACCCATCATTTTTCTCCCCTGGTCCCGATAGTCTTTAGCACTTTAAAGCTTTTCATCCCTAATTTTCCTTACTTTTCTGCTGTTAAGTAAAATTGAACAAAAAAGTTATAAAGTTAAATTTTCTGATTCATTATATAGGCATTAATACTCCAATGTATTGAAACTAGAAACTATATTATACTTTTTCATTTATTTCAATAACAGTATTATGAATGGTTAATCCAAACAAGTACTGTGCACCAGTAAACATATCGTTTCATAATTTGTACCCATCATATCAGAATAAGTTACAAACAAATTAAGGAAGTAAAAGGCAACATTTCAATATATTTTTTGCCACCGACAGTATCCGCTCCCTACCTTTGACCTGTGTTATCTTTGTGGTTATGTTGCTACATTTTCCATTTTTACATATGCTTTGTAACTTATTGTGGAGCGTTAGGTGCCAATAGTAAATCAAAAAAGCTCCAAACTGATTACGAATAAGCCGAATATAATAGCTTACTTTCAAATTTTATGTTAAATTAAAATTAATAATAGAGAAAATGATAGAGAATAAGAGGCAAGGCATTACCGCAGTAGAAGTTTTATGGCGAGGTCTCACGTGGCACAGTTTTATAGTAATGATGTTTATATAAATGACAGCTATATTTAATTAATGATATTATCAATCAAAGAAGAAAGTTACTTGAGCACATCACAGAGTACATTAAATATATATATATATATATATATATATATATATATATATATATATATATATATATATATATATATATATATAAAAGGGATTGGTTTTGCACTTAATTTTCTAAGAAACTTAAATATAATAGATTTTCTTCGGAGTGTTGAAGAAGTATTTCCAGTGTAACACTTTTAAAAAATTTCCTATAGAAAAAAAATGTTGCAAAAATGTATTAAAATCTAGATTGATGTGACACTTCTGTCAGTAAAGTAAATGAGCAAGATGTATTTGTTTTAAAAAAAAGCATAATCTAAAGTATACCATAAGTACTATGATTATACTAAATATAAATTGTGTTTTCAATCTCAATTTTACAGGTACAGTACATATAAATTTAATTAAATTTTTATTTGTTTTTTGAATGTACAAATTTTAAGCTTTCTGGTTACAGTTTATATTACAGTTTAATATATAGCTGCTAATAAACGTTATTTAAATTTCAAAATCTTCACACAAAAAAAAAAAAAAAAAAAAAAAAAAAACTTGCAAAACTTTAATGTGGCCAATAATGGATTATTTTGACTTTGTTCAATGTAAGATGATTTAACTGAAATTATATTTTTGAATGGAATGGTGTGATGTGTGATACATGATAAAACGTGGATCAATTTGACCCACAATTCTACCTGATAGGAACTTGAAAGCAGCTATTATTATAATTGTTATCGTTGTTAATTATTATGATATCTAAAATAGTTCTTGATATTACGCCTTATTAATTCATTGAATTTTTTACTGAATTACATAACTTTCAGCTCCACATATCAATATAAGACCTTATGAATATATGTCCAATGTTTCTATAGCCAGTCAATAGCTGCTCCATAAGAAGGCTGTGTATTTAGATCATCAGGAATCAGTAAATATTTGGTTTCCTTTTAAAATAGATAAAAACATTAAAACAGTGATTCCTTCTTATGTACAAAATTCTGTTTAACATAGCCTTATATTGATACGAAATCAAGAAAAAATATAAAGAATTCTACATGTTAAATTATGTTTTGATCCAATTATATTATTGATTTGTCATGTATTATGTTCAATGCTTTGTTTGTTTATTTTTCTTCTTCTTCTTTTGATTGTATATGTTGGATGTAACGATACCAATGCTTTGTCCTTTATGTCACTATTAACTGCCAACGACCAATAAAATATTCTTCTATCATTATTAACAAATGACATTTATTTTATCACGTTATAAAACATTAAGATTATTAATATAATACTATAACATTACTTTTTTTTTATACTTAACTTTACCATATTGTTTCCATATTCAATCAAATTTACTTTTGTACTGATAATTACAATGCCAATAATTACAATTACAATGAGTAATTACAATGAGTAATTACAATGAGTAATTACAATGAGTAATTACAATGCCACTGTTACTGGGGTGGCGAGATTGACAGCGGCGTGAGGTGTTGCTCGCCTAGTTGCAACAATACGTTAGAAATTGATGTTTACATGCAGCTGTGGACAATCGCATTTCAAATAATGGTATTGTATATATATATATATACTGTATGATGATTGCTCATTACATTATTGACAAATATTACTCAAATGTTTGAATATAAATTCTGTACAAAACAAAATATGTACGCATTCGACCAAGATTGAAGTTTTTACCATTCAAAAAATCATAACTATGATATTCAGCTCAAATTATAAAATCACTCTCTTTAGGAACTATTAAAAAAGTGTTACATATTTCAAATATAGAGTTTCAGCATTTTAAAAAACAACCACTATATTACAAATCTGGCTAACATTTTAACGAGATTCTCACGAGACTAATTCCCGGGGACTAAATAAAATAATAATAATTTTTATATATCTATACTGTGAAAGTTTAGTTCAATTAATATTTTTTGGTTCAGAGACTAAAAAATAATAGTAATAAATAAAAAAAAAATCAGTAGCATTTCTAATAGGTTATAATAATTTTCATTAGTTTTAAAACCCGAGCCGTAAAAAGTTCAAACTAAACACACAGATGAGTACATTTCACATTTTCAGTGTACATAATATACAATGTTACTCTGAATATACAATACTTTTCAATTAGAGACTCCTTTTCAATTTTGTAAAGTTCACAAATTTTCCATGTATTGACTTTTTCCCTATTGGTATAATGTTTATATAGCGATATATTGACGAAATACTTGAATACGTAAATACCTGAGCACTTGGACTAAGCATAAAAAAAGATATTTAGATCATGAGTTTAGTATATTTGTCAAGTATTTTATGTCATACACATGACATACACATGACGTACAACAAGTTGACAAAGTATCGCAAACCTATAATTTATTTTCTCCTCCTTTTATTAAATTTCGTGGCAATTTTCTCAATTATAGTTATCAAAAGTTTTTTGACACTCTTCAAGTTTATCAAATGATAAACATGATATCATATAAAATAAATATTTCTTGAAAATAAACACGCAGCAAACAAAAATTTACAAAAATATAAATATGTTAATAAATAATATATTAAATTAAAAAGCATGGTTTATTGATAAGATGATAAGTAATAGAGTTCAATATTTTCGATTTGAATCTCATTGTACTTGCTTTTGCACCATTATTTTTTTTTTAATTATTATTATTAAAAGTATTTTATTATTGTTATTTATTACATGTTTGGTGGTAATAGCTGTAAGTGAATTGAATAAATTATTTCAAATGTCTGGTTGTATGGATGATTGATATAAAAAGGTCACCTCAGTTCGTGCAAACTGATATCAACCATGAGGAAAGTTAAATAATTTAAAAATTTATTCCTCTATTTGTCCATTACTCATCGTTAACTTTATTACGTTAATACTACTTATTAGCTTATTTACTTATTACGTTACTTTCATACGTGAATATCAATATTAAGTAATTCTCTTGACATAATGTTTAACTACTTGATTAATTAAGATGTATTTAGGGCTTCATGATTTTACAGAACCTTGACCACTAAGTTAATATAAAATGGTTTTATTTATAAAATATTGGTTTGCCAAAACCGGCTTCAATATTTACCGGATGTAATTATCAAATTTTGGAAAAAAAAAATTGTTAATGATTATACTAGTATATAAAGTGATACATTTTTTCTGCACCTAAAGATCATTTCTAATTGAAAATCTAAAGTAATATTAACACGTAAATAAAAAATAATCAAGTTAAGTAGAACTAGTTCTGAAAATTCATCATTTATATTTTGAAACACTTTCATTTATTTCAAAAGCCTCAGTTTGGCTTATTGTGTTCGCCACTGTCACTGAAGCTCCCACAGCTGCTACTTCCTTTGTGTCTCCGTCACCAAATGACTTTCTTTTCCCTCCTTGCTTTCTTTCCTGGGGGCGGGAGGGGGGGGATGATTTTACCTTATTGATATTGTGGGTTTAATCCCAGTAAGCACTTCTTATTTATTAATTTACTAAATTGAAAACATCTACACTTATATATATATAATATAAAAGGCATCGAGAGAAAAGAATTAACTAACTGTCTTTTGATTGATGGCAGCAGTTTAGTATTTTATGCTTTCTTATTGCTTCTAAGTATTCTATAGTGTCATCAAAATCCAGTTATATAACTAGTGGTGACTCACGGCCTTTAACACAGCCTTGCATTCACCATTATTTCACCATGTTACACTACAGAACAATAACTTAACTTAATTGCTATATTCATAAACATCTAATCAAGTAAGAACTTACATTTAATATTTAAGCTTTAGTATATTATGATGGAAGCTAAACCTTATCATTTTTATTTTTCTGCTTTTTTCTTGTTATACGTATAGTGTAGTTAATCTCTATTGTTATCAAGATAGCTCTATAACTGATTAGATACGTCATAAGCTCTGGTTCTCTCTTTTATTGTATATAAGTATTAATACTCTAAAATGTCACAAGCATTTTCTATATTTTATTGTATATAAAAACACATATATTCAACTCAAAAAACCTCAGTCGATTTAAATCGGGCATGCTTAAAGTATCGCCCATTGTCACATTTGAGGAGAAGGGGGGCGGCTGGACGATGCCGTAAAAGGTCGAACGGCACTTGACTCAGATTTTTTGAGTTGAATATATACTGTATACACTAAAATATTAAGTTTGGTAATGTGTTGCTGACTATAACCTATTGTGGTTTTAGCACTCCCACTTCTCTTTTAAAGAGCACTCTACGTAATAACTCCGCTCTTTTCATGTTTCTTATAATCTGACTACTGCTTTTTGCCCCAGCAGTAAAGCTTCCAAACAAAAGGAGGGTCAAATTTTAGATAATAGAGTAATATTTTGTAATAATTAATAGGAATGAATAAGAAGTAGCTTCAATAAATGTTTCATTATATCCAACTCTGGGACATGAGAATAAAAAAAAACTATGCTAGCTTTTGTTTGTACATCGAAGATATATACACAAATAGTGCCAATAAATATTTAGTACTAAATTTACTTCTAATAAATTACGTGCTAAATAAATAGTTTCTTTATTTATTGAATGCTTAAGTATTTTTTTTTTATTGCAATTTCTATTGCTCCTAAATACCAACAAATTTTGAATAAAAGTTAATCCTAGAATGGACGTTATAAACAATTAAATCTCGAACACTAAGCTTTACTTTACTTTTTTATTTACTTGCAATAAAACTTTACTCATTTTCAAAGTTAACTGCACGTGCAATATATTTCAAATTTTATGGATTTGTCTTTTTAGCATTAAAAATCTGTAACATAGACTAGTTATTGGATTATAGCTATCATTAAAAGTTTGTTTCAACTGCAGCATGGGTTTATTATGTGTAATGTACTTTGTTTAGTACAGGCGATAATGTCCAGACAGTAAGGTATAATACACATAAAAACTGCATCACAATATAACATTCCGGAAATAATTGAAAAAGATTTTAGCAAGTTAGATACTAAAATTTGTGGATAATATAACAACATAACAACATGTTTGAAAATAAAATTTTAAGGGTAGATTTTAATGCCTGAAATGTCACATGTATGTATGTGTGTATATAATATATAAACACACACACACACATGCACACACAATTTTAATATCATTATTTATAGTTACTACAGATCATTAAGTTCTATAATTGATTTTTGATGAAATCGGATACATAACATTTCCGAGCAGCATGATATTTACATTACTTTGCAAGTCAATACAGACATGCACAGATTTGACTATTGATACGTGAAATATACATACAATAATAATAATAACAAATAAACTTTATTAAGGTGTATTATTAATGAATCCACGGTCAAAATAAAATCAACGTTTCTATTTCTGATGTAAAGTAATATCTAACATAGCAGCTAATGTACAATTAGTAACCTTAAAATCACAATTCTACACGCTATATTATATTATAAGGACTGCAGTACAAAGATTTTTAGTTTTCATTGTTTGTTTCTTTATTAAGGGGCTTTGTTTTGGGGTAATTTTACCGTCAGGCCAGTTCAATTTTTTCCCTTGAATAGAAAAAAATAAAAAGTTATTTTATTATTATTTTTACTTGTGAAATTAAATATATTATGTATTTGCAACTGATATTTTGGTTTCTATTTGTGTACGTATCCATCTGCGTTCTATAAAAAACTTACGTGCTATAAGACGTAAAAAATATATTATTTTAATATCAATTTTATTAACATTATATATCATTGCTTAAAGGCATAGAAAACATTGAAACAACATGTTCTAAACACGAAATGGGATTTACAAAACTGATGATATTTTTTACCAGAATGTTAATGTAGCCCCACAAAAGAGCTTGAAAAAAATGTAAAGTATGCAATTTGCGTGAATATTCCTGTTTATGACGTCATTAACAGGCAGAAACTAGTATGAAAATGTTGTGCGGGTTGCATAAACCAAAATTTTCTGATCACTGCTACGGCGCTACATTTGGGTTTTGAGACAAACTAATGTTATTTATGTAAGTCCTAACAAATGTTTTGTGATATAAATGCTTGTTTTCATGTTTTCTATGCCTTTAATTTAAAGTAATAAAAATAGTTAATGAAATTTCCTATTTATCTGATAAATAGCTTGTTTTTCTCAATTTAGTGATCCATGCTTGTCAGGAATCTTATTACATCCTCAACTCTATCTTTGATCTATAAGTTTAATTACTTACTAAGACTTACGATATTTTGTTTTTATCATTGGAAATAATGATTAGACCAACGTTAACTGCCTGGGGCAGGAAAATTTCTTATTGAAAATCTTTGATATATTCATGTAAGACTTTAATAAGATATGATATATTACACTTCTATCATTAAAGGTAGAAATCCTGTAATTAACTGTAAAATATATAGGGATAAATTTAGTGCACTAACCTGCTTCTTCTAATCTGCTGTTGTTATCATCACAAGCA